>CM025854.1:1855686-2089984 GCA_003952965.2 Morella rubra
CTTACAAAAGGGAGGTTTTGTTTGACAGAGTCAGGGAGTAGATATCTACATTGCATAAAATGAAAAAAATCAAGAAAGAGGATCTGGTCTTTGACAAACCTCAGATGTTTTACGAATCTTCCTAGTAGGAGTCCTCATCGTGACGAACTCCTCAGCTGATGTCGGGTGAATGCCCACTGTGGCATCGAAGTCAGCCTTGGTCAAGCCAGCTCTCACAGCAACTGCAAATCCCTTAAAGGGGCAACACATTGTCCAGCAACATGAACACACCGAGCTCATGGAAATACAACTGACTGTAAAGAGAGAAAGAAGGGGGAAAAGGGGGAGAGGGGGGGACTGTCAAGCGCGTAGGCAGAAACCTGCACGATTTCTGGTGCATCTTCCCCACACATGTGCAACCCCAGCACCTTGTTCGTTGTTGCACAGACTATAAGTTTCATGAAGACCCTGTCTGGGAGCCCTGAGAGAGTAGCCTTTAAAGGCTTGAAATTTGCTGTGAAAATATCAACGTCCCCAAATTCTTGTATAGCCTGCAAATATCCTGGAATATCAAGCACTGAAGGGCAATCTTAAAAGTTGCTGCTATGCCACAGATATCTCACCTGTTCTTCAGTAAGGCCAACTTGTCCAAGTGGAGGCTGGGAAAATACAGCAGAAGGTACAGCTCTACTCAAAGAAAAAAGATAAGGAGCACAAAATATCAGGTCAGACTATGCCAGATTCTAGACCTGTCCAAACTTCATGGTCAAGGAGAAGCAAGACTATAACAACCTTTCCCTGCACTCATGTTTATATGGACTGATAAAACTTGCAGCACTTGGCATGAAATTCAGACACCAGGACTTGTTATTTAGTAGTTACAAATTAATAATTGCTATGTTCATGCCTTTCGAAATGCAAACCATCACTTTCTTATAACCATAGGAAAATTTCGGAAATTACACAATACATGCAACTTATGTACTGATTATTGCAAGATAGGAACATACCTATAATCAGGTTTTGTTTGCTCATTCTGAAAGAGAGTTTTTGCTAATGCCCCTCCCTCCATCAAAGCAACAGGAGTGAGATTCAATCTATCTGTGACATCTCCAACCGCCCATATGGAAGGAACTGACGTACGGGAGTATTCATCAACCTGAAGAAACAACGAAAAGAAGAATAAGTCTTGAAGAAACACCACGCATTATATACATAGGAGACAGAACAAAAAGAAAAGAAAAGAAAAAATGGAAAAGCAAAAAAGAAAGACTCGAAGGGATCATAAAAGACTACCTCTATTGCTCCATTCTCGGTCATCTTCACTCCTACTGTCTCCAATCCTAAGTTCTGCAATCACAGTACATTCATTACGAATGATTTTGGTCTCTCATTCTATCTGAAACTCACAGTTGCTTTAAAAAGAAGTGTCATGTAATCACTGAGGAATCTTCAGATTTTGCTAAGTTACCACTTTCCCAGAACCACATCAAGGCAGGAGGCCTTGTTACAAGACCTCAAAACAGTTAATGGAAAGTGTGGATCAAATCTATGCCTTGATGGGCCACTGTAACGATGGTGTTTCGAAGGACCTGAAGAATCCTCTAACAAGGAGGAGGAAAGTACATAAAAGAAACTTCAAAACCTTGGTATTAGGACGACGTCCTGTCGCAAACATAACATGAGAAAAACCTTCAACTGTTCCTTTGTTGGTCTTCAGAGATAATGACCCGTCACCACATTTAGTGATAGCTTGCGGTGACTCCTCTGTGTGGAACTCAATTCCTCTTAGAGACATTTGCTCTCCAACAAAATCTCTAATCTGCAGGAATGTAAGAAGGAACAAGTTTGGATCTGAAAACTTTTATCCTCACATTGAAAAAGGTTACTCCAATTTTCGATGCTAGCATCTTTCGTGGTTTCTCACCTCTTCATCAAAACCTCTTAAAACTTGTTTCTGCCTTATAAACACATGGACATCAGCTGTTAAGCCATTGAAGATGCCGGCAAACTCCACAGCTATGTAGCCCCCACCAACAATCGCTATTTTCTTAGGCTTTGAGGGCAAATCAAGGGCAGCATCTGAGTCTATTGCATATTCACTTCCGGGAATTTCAGGGATGAAGGGGCGGCCACCTACTGAGACTAGTATATGTCTTGCTGAATATAGCTTCCCATCTACGTCAATCGTGTGCGGGTCAACAATCTGTGGACATTTCATTCTAACTTATGCATTACGTACATATCAGAAAATTACAGGGACTAATTAGATATGGAAAAAAAAAGGAATGAAAAATTGCAAAATATCTGAATATGGACAAGAAAATGTCATCACACCTTTCCACGGCCTTCAATTAATGTAACACCGGCATTTGTCAGAATGTTCTTGTAGATACCAATAAGTCGCTGCAACTCAGCATTCTTGTTAGCTCTCAAGGTGCTCCAATCATGCTTGGGTTCAGAATCAAAATTCCATCCAAAACCACGACTCTCTTCAAATTCATGAGAATATTTTGATGCATATACAAATAGTTTCTTTGGTACACATCCGCGAAGCACGCACCTGTATTAGAAAATTCTATGCAAAACTACTTACAAGCTCCTATCTTAGGTCAAATCCATCTTCATTAAAGAAGGAAAAAAGGAGGCATAGCCCAAGTACAAAATAATACAAGAGAGAACCACTTCAGTCAAAAGTAGGACAAAGGGAATGTTTATCTAAGGCAGCACTGAACCTGAAAGAGAATAGGTGGATTTGGCCAGCCAAGAAAGTAGAGCGCAAAGGAAAAATTATTTGAAGTCAAGAGTGGGTCATTCCACCCCTGTCAAAGGTCTGATTTCCTTTTCTTTTCAAAGGCACCAAAAGGAACTGCTCCATAAACCAGTGGCAGTTCTTATTGCCACTCAATGGACATGATTACCAACATTATTGGAGGAATAACCTGTTACCTCGGAAATCATCTCACCCCTCTCCTCCTTTATTATACACAAGCACTTGTGGGAATAATTACCAAAATTATAACGAGACAGATTCCAACCAGGAATATGTGCTGAAACTCATTGTAATTCAAAAAATATAGTAACCTCCTTAGAAAAATTAAGCCCAAATGATATAGGAACTCAGAATTAAAGCACTGACACAATCAAAATGAAGCACCATAAAGCAATATCATAATCCTACAATCATTTTCAAAACCAACTCTCCACTCAATTTGCTATCACAAGCAACACTAAAGACTCCATGAATTCACACAAATCGAATGAACTTCATTCAAACCTCATATACCCAAAAAAATCGAACAGAAGCAAACAGGACCAATAACCCGAAACCCCTGTATCCAGAAAGCTTCAGAAATACACACACACAAAAAAAGAAGAAGAAGCAAAGTTCACCAGTACTTACGTTCCGCCGAATCCACCGGTGGTTTCGGAAGAAATGGTGGAGAAAGGGAGCTCGCAGACAGCGACGGAAGCCCCGGAATTGGCGGCAAACCGGGAGGCGCGAACGCCTCCGCTGCCAGCACCGATGGTGAAGAGGTCGAAGTCGTAGCGGCGACCGGCATCTGCGCCATTCTCGGACTCCGCACTAGCCGCCGCGAAGGTACGACGGCGGCAGTGATAGGGAGAGTGGGAGCGGCGGCGTTGGAGAGAAAGAGAAGTTAGGGGTGTAGAATTAGAGAGAAAGGGGGAAGAGGAGAGAGGACGAGAGAGTGAGAGTGAGAGTGGGAATGGGAGACTTCTGTAGAGGGTTCGGAGGTTAGGGGAGGAGAAGGTGGTAGTCCACTTTGGGGTGGTGACGGTGAGCGAGGTGGCCATAGAATTCTGTCTTGCTTGTTCTACCCTGTTAATTTTCAGCCGAACGCTAAATATTAATAGGAAAATACACCTTTTTTCCACTTCAGACATTACAAACTAACTATCTAGCCCTAACAATTGCATTCAACTATTTATTAAAATAAAATGTCGATAATGCCTTTAACTGTAATCTGCTGTTTGAATTTTGTTAAGGACATAATCAGTATTTTATATTAAAAAATCAATTTTACTTCCGTCTAACAGAAAAAAATAGACTAAAGGTGCATTAGGGATGATGCATAGTTTAGATACGGATTCAATCCTAATAATAAGATCCTAATATGTCCTGACAACACATAAATTAATGAATAAAAAAACAATCGAGATTGATTTAACAAAAATATAAAAGGAAAGTGTTAAATTAATTTTAAGTCAAAACACACTTGCTAACTCAATCGGGATATGTTACTGTGTTGGCTCAATGAGAGCTAATATTAACACAAATAAGAAAAGTTAGTTCTCCCAATTAAGTTCATCCAAATAATTTTAAGGAAATCGAATTTGGGACCGTGTTTCTAAATTTTCAGAGTTCCAAATGCATCATAAACATTGAGGCCAAGCTGAGTAAGATTAGTCACTTTTCGAATAAATTATATTTTATAACTTCTAATTATTACACATATTGCAATTTCCACTTCTCGAATTACCAATCTTGGCTTTAATATCCAAAATTACCATCAGGTTTATTTTTTTCTCCTTATATAACAATTTAACTTTTAAGATTGTGAAGCTTGTCTAGTTTTATATTTATTCGAACCATGAAATCTTAACATGAGTGCAAAATGTAAAATAATTGGAAGTTTAAATGCAATGTGTGACAGAAAATTCAAAATATGTGGTACAGAAAAGTTTTCCCCTTCTTGGGAGGATATAACATTTTTAGCCTCTCGTTTTCAATGTAATAGATTTTGGATAAATATCATGAGAACAAAATAAAATTGAAATAAAAACAAGAACTGAATACCAAAATCTCGTTAGGCATCGCCATCAACCAAATATCACAAAACTGAAGATTTCCTACATAGGATTTATAACTAAAAAAAATATATTTTGTTTTTCTTCTTACGCTGAAATAAATAAGTATCAATATCAAGGTTAGGCCTTTTATCAGATCGTAATAATCTGAGATTGTTTGCTACTTGTTATGTTTAATACAGATCATTAAAAGTAACAAAGACTGATAATACCAATTGAAAATTTCTAAAAAATAGTAATTTCCGTCCATACTAATAGTTGAAAGTGCAAAGTGTAAACAATTAGTAATTAAGAGGAAAATATAACGAAATCGATAATTTGAGGTGCAAATTTGTCGGAACTCTAATAGTTGAGGGGCAAACAGTACTTACTCAACCCTTTTCGTTAGTTATATGAGTTGCACTTTTTTGTTTTTTTATTTTTTTTTCCAACAATGATAGATGGGTTCTAAATTTTTGTTTTTGAATTTAATATAACTATATTTAAAAAACGAAATTATTTTTCATAGTTTTGGCGTTCTTCAGGAGATTAACAGCAATTATTCTAGTTGATTTTGGACCTTCTAGAGAAGACATATTATTATCAACCCATCATTTATAATTATCTCAATCAGTGGCTTAATAATTGGCAATGCACCCAAAGCTCGAATCATATGGTCTGGATGGTTTTCGTGCCAACCAAATAAAGAAGGGAGGGAGGAATATCACTGAAGCTAATTTAGAGGAAATGAATGACTTGAGAAACAAGTACGTTACATACACACAATTGGAAACACAGAAGGTAGTTTTAGTACAACAGGGGAAGGGAAGGGCCAAACTCTGTCTCGGTTTTGGGGCTTTTCTACATTTCCCTTCAACGAGGAAAGTTTGCCTTAGAGGGACAATCCTGACTCCTCGTCCTCATCAAGAGAAGATGCGTAAGTAACGTAGAGCGCCCAAATGAGACCAAACACACCGACAATGATCCAACCCAGAAGGTTGTTGCTCAATCCAGCGGGAAGACCTGTCCCCTCAGTGCTCATTCTCTCGTCCACCAGGGCCATGGCCGGGCTCGACATGGTTGCAGCGCTGGCCGCTGCAATCAGTGACGCACCCATGCTCATCTTTGAGTCACTTTCCTGCACAGAAGGCTTTCCCTCCACGGAACATCTCACTCTCCCCATCTTCGCCACTGCTGGCAACGCTGGAACCAATATTTTTTTGAAAAGTTATGAACAGCAAAGTAAAACACGTTTGCAAGAAATGCTCACCAACTGCTCGAGCTGGAGATCAGGCTATCAATCATCTAAAGTAATCATTTTTTTTTCTACCATAACCATTAAATCTATTGAAACCTACTGAGTGGTAGCATTTAACAATTCGAGTGTAGTATGGTGGAACTTAAAAGTGATCATTTTTTTTTCTTTATAAACTAAGATTGAAGGCAATTCCCACCAAAAATTGAGGTCATGCAAGTTTATTTGCTAAGCACACTCTCCCCAAGTTGGTAAGCAAAAGATTTCATATTGTTTTGGTCTAAACTAATGAATCTTAATGTTATTTTGACTCCCACTGACTGCTTGAAGTCTGACAAAAGAGAGAACCCCTTACCAAGAACAGGTGAGGATGAGACCCCAACCACTCGCTTGTGTAGGAGACCCGGGCGGGTGGCAGAGGTGAGAGTGGTGCCAGCAGTGATGGTTGCCATTTCTTTAAGGTAATTGGTAGATAAGAGGGTCGGAAAATGGGATAATTTGTGCACAGCAACACTGGTTCTGTGACGGCACGGCAGAGTTTAGTTCAAATGCTATGGTAAGAATTTCCAGACTATATTATTGGTCCCAAGCTCTTCGAAAATGCACCACACAAACTTGGATAGATACGTAACGTCGCAACTCCTCATTAGATATCCCCTATCCGCAGAAACCCAACCAAATTTCTACACGTGTCACATAATCTTGCCTCGAGAAAGACAAATTAAAGAGTTTGCCTTTCTACACTAGCGGAAAATTTCTGGAGAAACAGACTTTTAAGCCCTCCATGGGGATGATTTTTGTCATTAATTCCCATTTTTGCCCAAAAACCTTGAACTTCGATCATGGAAGGGCTTTACTTGGAGCAAACTACCAAACAAATCCTTGCTCCACTGAATAACATATAAACCATCTTGAGCGGAATATTCAGTTAGCAACCAGTAGCTTTCTTTTTTGTATTGTTTTCCGGGTAAAAAGTGAAGAAACACTGAATAGAGAGACAACCAATTAAGTGCCATAGTGTTGTGATGCATAGGTAAAACCCGACATCTGAGGTTTCCTCACTCAAGTTCCAATTTGGTCAACGAAATCAAAGCCAAACCATTTGAGAAACATGCCCATTTGCCACTCAAGTCAATCCAATGGGACCTGGATGGTAATCAGAAGCTTCATCTGAACGGGGAAAACACACACGAGACGTAGCTATGCACAGCAATAAGATTGTACAGAGGCCACATACTGGAGTTGAGTGATTTCTTTAATTTGGGGGTGGGGGTGGGGTGGGGAACTCAAAGGAGTGACCCGTTATTGAAAGTTTGAGCCTTCACAAGCTTGCACGGAGGCTACATAATTGTTGAAGAAGAGAAAAGATACAAAAGCAACTAAGTATAGGAAGTCTAAGGTGTTTGAAATCAAGTAAGAGTATGGCAATTGATTTATGTACATGCAACAAGCAACCACCACTACAATATCCTCCAGGACTATTATTTCACTTCGACCATTGCTGTTGATTGACTCAATTCCTATAAACTTGCAGCCGGGAAATTTTTTTGGCAAAAAATGAGTTGAACTTTACATGAAGAATCGCTAAAAAGGGGGAAAATCGAGTAAATGTGCAGATCCTAGAACAAGAAGCAACTAATTAAGTGGCCCGTGTCAGTGTTGCGCTATAATTTTCCTATCCATGGATGTTGCACTGTTGCAAGTAAGGGTGGTCATATGGGACATGCAGGCTCCAATAACCCTTATACCTAGCAATGGCAATGTCCAACCATGGTTTCATGACTCCATCATAGTGTATCACTGCCGCCTGCTCAACATCACCTCGTGCAACATCAGAGTCATAACCCAGCCCTAGGACATGCCATTGCCAGTCCAAAGCCACTGTCTGGTTATAGAAGGTAAGCCAACCTAACGGCAGACTCCCAGCCTTCAACAACTGCATCTCATAAGCCTGCAAAAGACCAGCCAGCAAAACAAGTGTAAGAATAAGCTTCACAAACAGGCAACATCAAAGAAGATATCACAGATGCCAGAAAAAATCTCCATAAGAAAGAAGATACCAGTAACTAATCAGCAAATTGCATAAATAAATACATCAGAAGATAGCAAGAGGAGATGGGTTCCTAATGGAAAACAGAGAGAGAACATAAATGCACAACATATAAGGTAAAGGAAATGCGAGACAAGTGCAAAATATCTACCAATTGCAAGTATTTATGGTAGACAGTAGTTAAATTTTGTCGTCTCCACTCTCGCAGATCAAACAGATTCATCCCAAATGCCCAAGTGCATGCATTGGCATCGAACCTCTTTTCAACAAGTGGATCTGAAAAGTTGATGAGCATATCCATCCGCATGATAGTTTTACTGTCATGACAAGTCTCAACTGCTCCATTTACTTTACCCTTCATATCAACACTCCACAGTGCAGTTAGATCCCTTTGCACCACCACATCATGGTCAAAAAGCACAATCTTATCCAGTGCTGGAAAGATATCTGGCAAATAGAAGCGAAGGTGGTTCAGCTCAGAAGTATATCTTGGGTCACTGGAATTTTGCCTCTTCAGTGTCATATTATACTTGGTGGACAACCATTCAAAATTGTCTATGCTCTGGATCTGAATGGTGGCTTTGCCAGGAGGATTCAATAAGAACCACTTTGAGATTGCTGGAAGATTGAGAGAATCAGTGACCACATGAAAAACAATTTTCTCTGACTCCTGAAAATTGTTGAGCACACTTGAAGGTCAGGGTTTCTGGAAGCTATTATAAACTGACTCAGAATGACAGCCAATTTGAATTGCATCCTGGGCAGGTATCCATGACAACTATAACAGAAATGGAGTGCATGCACATGTAACAGAATTCTATAGGGTCCGAAATACACCTACATATATACCAAACAATAGTCCCAGGGAAGCACCCAACTCCCGAAAAAAAAAACTGAGATCACATACACCAAGAAAGGAAGGGAATATCACAGTCTTGTTTGGGCTGGGATGAGGTTGGAAGGAAAATTGTTGTCCTACTCGACATGGTTCACCTAACTTGCTTTTTATTCTTTAATCCTTCCTCTTTCTGTTCGTTTTTAATTGCTTCAATTTCTTTTCTTTTTTCTATTGTTCTTCCTTTTATCTTCCCTTTTTTGGTGCTTTGAGTCTTTATTTGGTGTGTGCTATTGGGTGCAGAACTGAATTTTATTGAAGGCAGGCTGTTGCAGGAAGAGGTTGAATACTTAGTATACAATCAAGAAATGGATATTTGATTTGGAAGCCATTTGAGGTCCAAGATTGGACAACTGCAAAAAAATTTCTCTCACATTAATCACTGATGTGCCTAAGAACCCTTCAATGCAAATAACATGACAACTTATTCTCACAACTATTGGAAATTGTCCTTTTTTTTTTTGGCGATGCTGCAAATATAGATTGGTAAATCAAAGCCAAGAAAATCTCTGTAGCAAAATAGGTGCAGCCTTTTACCATGGCAGTGGAGATGGTGGAATTTACAACAACTGCACAAGCCAGAACATTGTCAGAGAAGACAGCAAAATGATATAGTTCTGTATCTTGCAACTTTTGTTGGATAGGGAGCTTCCTCTCCCCAGGCTGCATAGCAAAGTATTCTGCAGTCAGCCTCATAGAAAGGCAATGAAGGCCTTTTGGAGTGGTCCTAGCAGCAAGGCGAACAAGATATGTTGCTTGATTCCTCTGCAACCGAAGCAGTTCTTCAGTATTGTGAGTCATAGAATGGAGCTTAGTGACCATAGCAGAACAGTCGGGATAAATGCGGCTAGCTTTTGACAGTGTAGCCTCCATGTATTTCATTTTCTGCAAAGAACTGCAAATTTCACTGGTTTTTAGATTAAAACGTAGTTTAAAACCCTTCCTGCCTAGATCAGATCTTATCCTGTTTTTTTCTTCAAATAACTTCTGCTGATAGTGCAAGCAATCATTACATGGTTATCCACTTATCAGCATGTCAAATTATCCGTACACGTTATAATTCAATATCAAACATGTTTGTAGACCAAAGTAAGGGAATGAAATCAATGGATTTTTTTACCTCCTCGACAAATTTGAGTCCTTTGTGGCTTGATCAACTGCTCGTTCCACTTCTCTAATACGCTGTCTCAACTCTCTCACTATGTGAGAGTTGCTGCCTGGTGGTGCAAAATTCAAGTATACTTTGGCTCTAATCACTTGATCTTTCATCTCTGTCACCCTTTCATCCGTCACTTTCCGTGAGCGAAAGTGTACATTCTCATGCCGGACTGTTGTTTGATGATAATTCCCTTCTTTGATTTCTTTAATATCCTCATTAGTTATTCTCCGATACTGAGGGCGTGCCTCCCGATCATGTACAACTGTTGATTGATTAGAATCCCCCTCCAACCAAACCTATATTAATAAAAGAGGTAAAGGGTACTGCTAGTGTCTGCTCAATTCAAGGAGAATAAACAGATGCACATGCTTGAATATACCAAAGTAGATCACATCACACAAACACATATGTCAAAAATATAACTTAACAATTACATCCTTGATCCCCATCTTGTGACAATAGGTTTTAGTCAAAGATTCCCAGTTTAATGCCTGCAACGGAAACTTTGAGAGGTTGAGTCAATGGAAAACTACAAACAAGCTCAACTACTTCAGCATTAAGATTTTCATTGCTAAAGCCTCCACCTTAGGCTGAAGACCTTGTGTAGTCCCAATATCTGCGATCATGATACCTTTAAATCTCATGAGAATTACCTACTTGAAGTGATAGACTAGAAGATGGAGATTTAGGCAAACATAAGGACATATAAAATATACAAACAGCTGATGCAGTCCAGGATTACTCGAGTAAGAAGCTTCCAATGAGATCCCTAAACTTCAATAACCAAAACCCGGAATCTTTGTTTCTTATAAGTAACCACGCCACGACAAAACAAATGAATAACACTGGATTAACTCCAGGATCTGAGAATCTATGAACTTGGCATCATAGAGAGCAGAACAGAAGACAGAAGGTTGACCTAAGTTAACAGAAAAAATTCCTTCCACTTTCAGGATGAGTGACTAGAATAGCAATGGATACCCACGCCAAAAGATTTTCAAGTTCATACACACACAAATATCCTATGCAAGGGTTATGCTTGGAATAAAGCTACTACTCGTCATCAGTGTAGAAAAAACAATCTTGAATAAGCAGCAAGGGTTATTCCTTAATCAAAAGTTTATCATGAGACTTTCATATACAAGAATATAGATGTCAATGCAACAACTTTTGTTACCAAGATCACAATTGGACCCTCCTCTAGAATTACCATAGATACTGGCACACACACAAATATGTATATACCTTTTCCCCATCCATCGATGACATTTTGCTCTGATGATATTGCTGAGATCCTTTTCTGTCATCATTATTTTCTGAAACTTAATACACGTGCCAGTCAGAATCAGATCTAATGTCAACTACAGAGAGAAAGAAGAAACGAAAGAAACTGAATGCATAAAATGAATGATACCCACCATTTCTCTCCAAAATCTTAGTTGCATCTCCAGCATTTCCAGATTCCTGACTATCGTCATTCTCATTGGAATTATTGACTACAGAAACCAAATCCTGATCTTCATACACAACGTGTCTCGGTTCTTTCAATTCTTCGCCCAATTCCTAAATCGAAAAAAACTCAGACCCAAATCATCGTAAATGAATTACATAATGTCCAACTAGAACGTTAGCAAATCACTGTCAGTAAGTAGTACCTGCTCGATAGCATTAAGTCTCGAAGCAGCATCTGCTCTATGTTTCTGTACCGATAAGAACAAAAGAAGAAGCTATCTTCAATCTCCATATTTAAACTAAAAGAACAATAAAAGTGAAATAAAAAAAGGTTCATAAACCCTGGATATGTGATAAAATGTTCATCGTTTATTCGTTTTAGACTCTGAAGAAAGTAAACCTCTGCTGATCCTGACCAGGCTTTCATTTCCTCCGCACCCAAGAAAAAAGGACAACTAATCACAAAATTCCAAGGTTTCTTCTTTTTTTCCTTGCCCCAGTTTTCTCAGAGACCGAACAGAACCTAAAGAACATTAAAATATTTGAGAAGAAAAGAAAGATTACGAGAAGCAATATACATACGATATTTGATAAGTCCTCAACAAATTCTTCCCGTCCTGCAAAAATACAAAATCACAAATGGGCAAACGATCACCATATGTCATTTAAATTGGTCTTTCCATATCACATATACACCTACACAGCTATACACACATACTCTCGATATGTATGTATATTTGGATTTTTTTTTTACATATATAAAAATATGCGTGTGTATATAGATATATGGTTTGTGAATGAATACACAGATAGCATACCGAAATGAGAGAGATGTTTGAGCCTGTGGGAGAAGAAAACGATGGGAGCGAAAACAGAGACAGATAAAAGAGAGAGGATTAAAATCCTCGGGCATCGACGAATGAGCTTCATCAATGATCCCCACAAACGATGAAAGTCTCTCCCGGTCTGTTTCTGCAAATGCACATTTCGCAGATTCAAGAAGACGCTTATTCGGTTATTCCACGCTTCAGCCTCAAGGAACAGGGGGGAGAGAGAGAAAGAGAGAGAGAGATGGAGAAAAAAAAAAAGAAAGAAAACAAACGAAACGGAAAAGAACAACAGAAGAAAAAGCTAGGGTTCAGGTATTTTTTCTATTAGTTTTCAGTTTTAGAGAGAGATAGATCAGATGGAGAGGCGGCTTCGGCCATGTTCGGGTAAGCGAGGGAAGAGGTTTCCATTAAAAAAAAAAAGATATTGGGAAATTTTTTATTTAAGAGAATATCTCAGCATTTATATTATTATATATACAGTTCAGCGGTGTGCACGGAGATTTGGGAAGCGATGATGACGAGGCAGGCAATGATAGGTGCGGTAGTGGAGACCTCGTATAGAATGACAGCCAGGTTAACTTGATGGCACAGAAATTAAAATCAAAAGATGCCCAAAGTTTAAATCAAATTATCCTTATCTTCAAATATTTTTAACAAATTTCAGTTTTGACAAAATTGGTGTTGGGGTGTGGAAACTTCCACATCTAAAATTTTTATATTTATTAAAAAATAATCTTTTTTTTTATTAATTTATTTTTTAATTATAATATTTATTTAAATCTTCTCTTTTCAATTTTTCATCAAATCTTATAAAATATCTTTATTTTTTTATAAATTTTAAAACTTTCAAAATTTTCACTGCATAAAACCTCAAAAAAATTATCCAAAATTTAAAATCGAACTCTGAACGTGCTAATTATGATTAGAATATGAGTTAATTAGTGACAGATCGGCCTCGATTATGAGAACATGCTGATCGTGTTCATACATGGGGAGGGTACATTCTGATTCAGTCAAGGACTCAAGATGCACGCCTTTCGTCTTTTTGTGCGTTCGGTAATTATTTATTCAATTATATTTAAAAAGAAAATAATTGGGATTTATTTATTTAATTAATATATAGATTAAAGTTAGTCCAAGTCGAAAAGTTACCCGTAACAGAGAGTCAGATCTCACTTTCACATCAGTATCGGAAAAAGGAATTGATCTACGTTTAATATAAATAACGTCATAATTATTTATTAATTTTCGTACCGACGGCGACCAGACGTTGGGGAAAGCGTTAAACCGCGTGATAAAAAGAGTTGTGTATAAGATATCTACACGTGTCGAGGTGACTGGCCGGACCTCTGGGCTAAATTTGTGACGGGAGGTCAATCAGTTCAAACTTAGGGCACGAACTCACACGAATTGTCGTGTCGGGTGTAGGGTAATCCAAGTCAAATCTAACATCTTGGAAATTTGACTATTACGAGTTAATGTAAAGAAACTTATGCATGCGCCATATTTTTCACTTCTATCACAATCAATTGTGAAAAATTATTATTCATTTTTCTATCAATTATTTAGAAAAAATAAAAAAATAAAATAATTTGATAGTTATATCATGAGTTTCTATAAACAATTTAAAAAAAGATAAATATAACATAAAAAATATATTATATTTAAAATTTTAAATAAAGAATATTTAATAATATATAGTTAAAATCTATCTTTTTTTAAATTATACAATATAATTCGGATTGAAGATCCTAATTTTACAATCTACTAATTCGATTAAAATAAAAAATTGAATTACGCTGATGGATTCGAGTTGTAGTGTGGAATTGAAAGATGTATTCAATTATATTATTTATTAAATTTTAAATATGTCAATTGATGTACGTCAATTCCTTCTCACATCTTAAACCTCTACCAATTATTCATATTAGTCTAGAATAAACTCGACCAATCAAGTTCTTCGACTTGTTATGAAAAGACAAAAATACACATGAAAGAGACGTGGCCAAGACAGCTTGGAAACTAGGACGAGGACAAGTAGGAGACCCCTATCACCCCAACTTCCAGAAGTTAGATAGGTAGGATCAGAGAACTCCTTGTTGTAAGTGGCCGACGTGCTTGCACTTCAGCGAGTTCTTGGTTTTCTTTCAAGACTTTTGTTAGGCAACTTGGCCCACAAAATAGTTCTTTTTGTTTTGTTTTGTTTTTGTATGTGCCTTTTCAGTGCTATTAAATCTAATGTTAGGCAAGTTGTAGGTTGGTGTTGGTGATCGTATCCGAAGATTGGTTATACTTATTTAATTTTATGGGTTAATTATTCATTTTATCCTTGACCTTTTTTAACAAATAGTTTTGCAATTTTTCTTTGAGTTATAATTTTTATCAAATAAGTATTTCTTTTAATTATCAAAATTAATGATTTACACGGTTCTCACGTGTCATCCAAAAATTAAAATAATGTGACTTATAATTTTTAAAGTTATTTTTGCTTAATTTTTTATTTTTTAAAATAGTTTAAATAATTTACTTTGTTTTATTATTTTAAAGAAAACAAAATTAGGGAAAAAATTATGAAAAAAAATTTATAAAAATTACAAGTTACATAATTTTAGTTTTAGTTGACATGTATATTGGAATTAGCGTATGAATCGCTATCTTTATTGATAAAAGTTTAACGAAAGAACTTGTTTATAAAAATTGCAAACTCATTTATGATTAATTTGAAAACTCAATAACTATTTATTAAAATTGGTCAAAACCCAAGGACCAAATAGGTATATAACCCTATTTTTTTAACAGATTCTCTAACTTCTTCATTAAAAACGAGAAAAAGGTTCGTGAATCTTGTTAATGTTTACTTCAAAACTTAAATTTCCCGGTGTTATAATTTTATGTACGTATCAATAGTGAAAAATATTAGAAAAGTTTTTGCTTATGCTAGTGAGTGACCTTTTTATTAAAGGTTCACTATGTTTATCCATTCACTTTCTACAAGGAAACATCACTTTTTTTTTACTTATGACTCAATGGTCAAATATATATTTCGAGTTCAATCAAACTCACAATCACACGTATCAATAGTGAACAAATAAACTTATAAATGTTCAAAGCTGTTTTTGCTTATGCTAGTGAGTCTCTTCCTTTTTATGTGTAAAATCACTATGATTTATCCATTCACTTTTCTAAAGGAAACATCACTTTTTACCCCCCAAACTAATGGTCAAATATTATTTCGAGTCATCAAACCATCAATTTTGTCACACTGAGCCATCAAACTATCAAAATTCGTCATGTCATAAAATCAAACCATTGATTTTTTATTTCTTGTCAATTTTAACCGTATTATATATCTTACTAGAGGACGAACATTGATGCATTTTGGTAGTGTTTCTAAATGCAATTAAAATTCCTAATTCACATAAGTAAAATAATATTTGGATAATAGTTCAGAGGACCAAAAATGAAGATTCTCTAAATTTTAGTCAACTTGAATCATCCCTAACAACCCATAAACTAGATTAAGAATGAGGTAGGGATATTGCTAAAGTAGCCCACTAAAAATCTCTTCTTTAGGGTAGCTTTCCTTTTGGAAAGGTTATGACTTACGAGTGAAGGGGGGAATATGGAATAAAATGAGGACTGCTGTTAAGTGGCTGGTACGAACTTTACTAGCAACGACCATGCACCCCTTGATGCATTATAGAGACGTGTTATATATTCCCAAATGGCGTTCTTTTTTTTTTCGAAGTATTCCCAAATAGCGTTCGAAAGAGCGAATCACAAGCCGAAGATGATTACACCTTTTTATTGTCTCATCATGGTACAAATAATTGAAGGGACCCAATTTTTTTTATAAATATGAAGGGACCCAATTGGGTGCTGTAAATGCACTGATCACTATATTTGTCTTTTAGGGTGGGGATGGACGGTGGAGTTAAGGCATCAGACCCCGTTACTTTTTACTATGCTATTAACTAATACGCATCCCCGTAATGGTGCTAAATAAAAAACACTTTATATGAAGAAGAATGCAAAGCCCTAGCGAAGAGTTAGTAATCAAGCACTCTCTACGTTGTTAAGATACGGAAAAAATTATGCTTATTTTGCATCTTCTAACTGTCGTATTTTATATTAATTTGCATTCGAAACTATTAATATCTTTACACTTTGTATATTATTTAAAATCAATTAAAAATGGCAATAACTACACCGTGGAAAGTGTAATTTTTCCCATTTAGGCCAATTCAAACATTCTTTTATTTTTTCTTTTGCAATAGAGAGTGGTAAGAGGTTAAACCTTTTTACCAACTTAGGGTTAAGTTAGAGCTTAATTAAAGCTAACTGGGCTAGAGTCATGTGATATGGGGTGCTATAAAAGCCAATGAACATTGGGGGACATGAGTTTCGTGCCCCCTAACCACTGCCAGTAAAACTCGAAAGTCATGACATACGTTATTTGAGAACTGAAATCCACTTTTAGAGAAAATAAATTAGCATTCATTCACCTTACACTTACTAACTATTAATTTCAAATACTTTTACCAGCTATTAAATTTTTGAGTTAAATACATTTTGTAATTTTTAACACCACCTCAATTATTATTTTGGTACCATTACATTGTTCTGTTTGCAATAACTGAAACTTAAACCTCTACCAAATTAGGGTTAAGTTAGAGCTTAATGTAACTGGGCTAGAGTCATGTGATATGGGGTGCTATAAAAGCCAATCATTGGGGGGCATGAGTTTCGAGCCAAAGTAACCACTGCCGTTACTTAATTAAAGCTAACTGGGCTAGAGTCATGTGATATGGGGTGCTATAAAAGCCAATGAACATTGGGGGGCATGAGTTTCGTGCCCCCTAACCACTGCCAGTAAAACTCGAAAGTCATGACATACGTTATTTGAGAACTGAAATCCACTTTTAGAGAAAATAAATTAGCATTCATTCACCTTACACTTACTAACTATTAATTTCAAATACTTTACCATCATTAAAATTTTGAGTTAAATACATTTTGTTCCCTCTAACTATAGGGTCTTAACACTTTGCACCTCAATCTATTATTTTGTCACATTGTACCCATACAACTATTGATTTTAGACACTTTACACCCTCCCTTAAAATTTTCGATTAATTTGTGGAAATGTTTTATCCCATATTTTTGTTGTTGTCAATTTTTATGACGAGACCAAAGAATAAATTTCAGTCCGGAAAAAGTTCTGAAATTAACAGTTAGTGGGTACAATATGAAAAAAATAATAGATCGAGATGCAAAGTGTCAAGTTACCCTCAGTGTAGTAGTTTAGATTTTTTTGAAATTGGTGACACAGATTGTAAAAAAATAGAATTTGTAAAAAGATATCAGTCGATTAAAAAGTGATTGTGTTTAAAAAAAAATTAGTACAAACATACTCTTAGATAGAAAATGATTTTTTGGTGTGCAAAATGATAATTTTCTTTAGAATTTTTTGGCAGTACCATTTTGTAAATAAAATTGTAATTTTGAGGTTAAAAAATAAAATTCTATAAAATCAATAATTAATAGAGGTAATATGATAAAAATAAAAAATTGAAGTACAAGTGTCAAGATTCAGTAATAAATAGTTCTATTTTCAAAGGGTTTTTGACTTAGTGTAAAGGTTAACAGTCAGTGTTACAATATGAAAAAAAAATGAGTATCTTTTTATCAGACCTTAGTAGAGAAATTGGAATAGTGTAAAAATCCCTTATTTTTTAGAACATATGTCATCGCTTTCCTAAACATACTCTTAGATAGAAAATGATTTAAAATATAATTTTCTTTAGAATTTTTTGGATACCTTTTGTGGATAAAATTGTAATTTGAGGTTAAAAAATAAAATTCTATAAAATCATAATTAATAGTAATATGATAAAAATAAAAAATTGAAGCTACGTGTCAAGATTCAGTAATAAATAGTTGAAGGGTGCATGATCTATTTACAGCTCATGGTTAAGGAATAAAAGTGCAAGGAAATATCAATAAGACAAATAGAAGCTACACGAATAGTGTAAAGGTTAAAGGGGGAAAGGAAAGTGATCGCAATGAACAACAAAACGCCATCGCTTTCCTCAACTTACCATATACCCTACGTTAATATGGAATGTACGCAATATGTGGGTCACTTGGATTCTCTCCACGCGCTTATAAACTGTAAAAGGAAACGGTCCAATAAAACATAAAAAGAGTATCGAAACTTGAAAGTTGAAACCATCGTATATGTATTATTGATTGTTAAAATCTACATAATTTATTTAACTAATTAATTGAGATCAATAGAAGGATAACTTAGTAGAAAATTTTGGAGACGACACTGAATTTTGAAAGGCACACTCTCACCAATTTTGGCTCTCAAAAATAAGATGGGTTTACCTTAATTGAGCTCAACTAGGTTTTCTTAATCATTGTTTGTAAGTTTGCTTTTATAAAAATAATAAACAGTGTAAGACGTATATACAGTAACGTTTGTTTTCTTAAAATTTTAATAATTACTCTCTTCACTTTTTTTTAATTTTTTAATCAAATTTTTTTTACTTTTTTACTGACTTTTTTATTTTCATTACATACTAAAATAACAAAATTTTATTTCCAAACATCGTGTAAATTGGACTTTTGAGAAGTGTGATTGCTTGCACGCGCCTAGGCACTGCGAGTAGAACAAAGAATTTAACAGACGTTTCAAACATTTTGCCCTCAAGTTTTTAACTTGACACTCTAAAGGCTCCACTGCCTGCCACTAAAAACACCCCATGCAAATATCTACTGGGAGCTCTGATGATTCCACCAATGCCCACTAATGCCACCGCTTTCTTTCCCTCCACAAGCCACGACCCATTTCCAATCCCCACCAATCCTCTTGCCCAAGACACATGCCTTACAGCACGCAACATGCTAATTCACAACCACCAACCATAGTCCACACCCTTACCTATTTTGCTAATTTGAACGCGGCAAATTGAAAAAATAGAATATAGGAATGTGAACATGCTTTAATCAGTAATTTTACATAAAAACAAAGTAAGAAAAATAATTTATAACTAAAATTTATTAAAGTTTTAATAATTTATACTTTATTATAATAATTTATTACAAAAAGTCTCTCACCTAAGACCTCAGTTATTTTGGAGACGACACTGAATTTTGAAAGGCACACTCTCACCAATTTTGGCTCTCAAAAACAAGATGGCTTTACCTTAATTGAGCTCGACTAGGTTTTCTTAATCATTGTTTGTAAGTTTGCTTTTATAAAAATAATAAACAGTGCGTAGAGACGGGTAAAATTGTTTTGAGTGCTTGACGCGCCTAGGCACTGACTTTAACAGACGTTTCAAACATTTTGCCCTCAAGTTTTTAACTTGACACTCTAAAGGCTCCACTGCCTGCCACTAAAAACACCCCATGCAAATATCTACTGGGAGCTCTGATGATTCCACCAATGCCCACTAATGCCACCGCTTTCTTTCCCTCCACAAGCCACGACCCATTTCCAATCCCCACCAATCCTCTTGCCCAAAACACATGCCTTACAGCACGCAACATTCTAATTCACAACCACCAACCATAGTCCACACCCTTACCTATTTTGCTAATTTGAACGCGGCAAATTGAAAAAGAGACTGTTTTTGCTCATTGGAGATGTGGGTGGTGATTGCTTTCTTGGATTAATGGCGAGAGACGGGTTTGTGGTGCTGGCGGAGACTCAAGCTAGTTTGAAGAAGAAGACAGCTGTTTCAGCAAGCTGGGTTTCACTGGACCACACTGGGAAGCATTCGATATTGGATGTTGACAAGTATGCTATTATGCGCCGCGTTCAGATTCACGCCAGAGATCTTCGCATCCTCGATCCCCTGCTTTCGTACCCCTCCACCATTCTTGGCAGAGAGAAAGTTATTGTTCTTAATTTGGAGGTGAAATAGACTATTCCTTGCTTCAATTTTAGTTCTGTGTTATGTTCTTGTTTTGCTTCATCTTAGTTTTTATGTGGACGATATGCTTACTTATTTCGCAAATTTTTTATTTTGATTCTGTCTTTGAGTTTCGTTTTGCAGCATATCAAAGCCATAATCACCGCGGAAGAGGTACATGTTTTTTTTTTTTTTTGTGTAATTTGTTTTGGTATGTTTTCTTCCTTGCTTCCTTTTTTCAACAATAGTTACCTACGATATGTAGGTTTGGGGAAACAATTATTACGCATCATCTCGAGGGGTCGACTTTTTACTTTATTGTGAACAGTTCTACCTTTTTGTCTGCTCTGTTTTGAATGTTTGGTAAACATTCGGAGAATTCATTGGGTCTTACGTGCATTGGAGTGTATTATCATGAGTAATATGACTTTTTTTTTTTGGTATAGGTATTGCTCAGAGATCCATATCATGAAAACGTAATCCCAATAGTCGAGGAACTTCAAAGGCGATTGCCTTTAGCAAACGCTATTTGCCATGCCCATGGAGAAGAAGAAGAGCAGCCAGGCGTTGAAAGTGGTGAAGAAAATGGTAAGACTCAATAGTTTGACATTCTATGGTGTTAAATATGATGATTTTTCCAGGAATAGTTTTATTTCATGTTCACAAAGCACTACGATTATGTAAGACTAGTACCAGACTACCATTACTCTTACTTTTGGCTCAGCTTTTCAATATTCTATGATGTTTCGAGGTTTTGTTGTCCATGCAATACAGAATTCCCGTTTGAATTCCGAGCCTTAGAAGTTGCACTGGAGGCTATTTGTAGTTTTCTTGATGCGCGCACAAGAGAACTAGAGACTGATGTTTATCCGGCTTTAGATGAGCTGATCTCCAAGGTGAAAATCTTTTTTACATAGGAGCCCTTTTTGCTTTTACAGAGGAATCTGATTTGTTGCTTGTAGGCTGTCTCCAATTGACATCATTGCATTAGTTAAGGTAAAAGCCTTGCAAAACATATATAGAATTCAGTTCGCCCTGTATCCGTGACTGTTTCATCTTTTGTGGGATGTGTTTGATTTTCCATATTTGTTCCAAATTTGCCCATTTAAATAATGTAATAAAAGTGCTTTTGAGAGTTCACTGCCTATTTGTTTTGAGACATCCATATTGGCTAATGCTGTCTCTAGACAGCTTGGATTGCAATTTGATTGTAGGTCGTCAACAGTTTGCATCTTAAACAAAATTTCTTGAGTTAACTGCTTGTGTGTTTCTGAAAAAGAGTTGCTGCTTCAGTCATGTCCTATGCTGTACATGACATAGCAGCCAGCAGAGGCCACTGCTTCATCAAATCTGAAAGCCTGCATTGTTCTGGCATTTCATAACTTGTGTTACCTCGTCTTAATTCAAGATATAGGAGTTACTAGTTTGTACAACTAAACCAAAAAACACTTAAGAGTTGAGCAATTTCTATATTTACTTGCATACTAACTTTGGAGGAATGCATTTTAGCACTTGAGATAGTTGAACATGTAGAACAACTATGTTGAGGCGCCTTTTGTTGTGTCGAACTGAAAGGTTGCAGTGATTACCATCTATTTTAAAGCTGAAGTAAAGATCTTGGAAGAACTAATTTTCCAGTCACTTTGGAACAAGAAAAAAGTCGAGGGAGTAATTTACTCTACAAATTGTTCCAAATTTTCTTTGGGAAGGAACAATCTAAGAAAAAAAGTACGACCAACGAACAGATCTATCTTTTAGATCTTCTCAGCATATAGTCAAAATACCTCGAGTATAAAATTATGAGGAGTGCATAGAAATTTCCAGGGGACTGTTTGAAGTACCTAAGGGCACTGCCTGAGGCAGTCTGATTCACAAATAGATTTGCCTGTGAGACAAAGAACAATTAATATAAAGCTGTCAATAATGAGTTATAATTCCAGGGTCTTTGTCTGCAGTCACAAATACTAAGTGCCGTAGTAATATTATCCTAGTTTTAGAATGGAGCACTATAAAGTACAATGGTGAATAAAATGAATTGTGCTGCAGCTGCTGCTTATGTGATAGTTGAAAGATGCTTTGTCAGGTTGGGTGTTTAAATGGACTACAATGTCCGTATAGCTGTGAAATTTTAAGTGCATGTTTTGTAGTATATGGGTGTGCTATACAAATCCTTTAAGGTCCATTCATCCACTTCTCTGCAATTTATGAACTTTTGTACCCCATGTTTTTGCTTATAACTCCATTTCAGAACTGCAAGCTTCAGCAAGCCAATTTTTACATCAGTAGTCTGCTAGTATTTGATTGTGCTGAACTAAATTTACATCCTGTTCATCAAGTTCAAAGAGTTTAGATAACTTCTTGCTTAGTTGTAAAACACTATCCATAATATGCAGATAGGCAGTCGAAATTTGGATCGGGTGCGCAAATTGAAAAGTGCGATGACAAGGTTGACAAATCGTGTTCAAAAGGTATGTTGACATTTATATGGTATCTGGAATCTCGAGTCCAGTTACAGGTCCTTTCCCTTTGGGTGGATGAAATCCTTTTAGTTGTATGTGGTTGATTAAAGATTTATTTCTTGCATAGAAGGATATAATTTCCCTTAAACTTTCAATTGAGATTATAGAATTCGGGTTGGCTGTAGCAGTTGCTTTGTTGTACTGCAGGGCATCTTGATTTAAAATTCCAAAAATTCTCTGAAAAAATGTTTGACTTACCTATACACTGCGTTACAGAAATACTTGTCGTTACTTGTGCTGTACAGCATCTTAGGTTGTTCTCATGATTTTGGCCTCAAGACCTTGAGTTCTTCATATGCTGTTAATCGCAGCACATATCAGCTCACTTGAAAGTTCTGTGGTGCAAAAGATCAATTCTTCCTATGCTGTTGTTGATGTGGCAACCAATATGTTACAGACTGAACGAAATTTGTGGCGAGTTTGTTGTGATGCAGGGCATTGCTTGCTTTTGTTTTACTTCAATCATGAAGTCACCCCCATTGATCCCTTAAATTGAAAATATCCATCACTCATTCTGATTACGGATGTCTGATTGGCAGTCTGGTTTTGTCAGGTTAGGGATGAATTAGAACAACTTCTTGATGATGATGATGATATGGCAGACCTTTACTTATCAAGAAAGTTAGCTGGGACATCTTCACCTGTCAGTGGCTCTGGTGCTCCTAATTGGTTTATCGCCTCTCCTACCGTGGGATCAAAGATATCCAAAACAAGTAGGTCAAGTGCTGCAACAACTCAAGGGGAGGATGATGTTGAGGAGCTTGAGATGTTGCTTGAGGTCATAAATGACATCTGATTTTTGTAGGTTTTGCTAAAACTAAAGCAAAATTCTAAATTCATAACTGGAACATTTTGCAGGCATACTTTATGCAGATTGATAGCACAATGAACAAATTGAACACGGTATCCATCAATCCATCCTAACATTTTGACTTCTGTTCCTTCTCCAGACTATTGGATATTAAATGGAAATTTGTGGAACAATGTAGAGTAGGATATTTGCAAAGAATATTTTCTTGTTACTGTTTCTTGTTGAACTGTGTTCACGTTATTTTAAAGATTCTTCTCTGACCAGCTGCGCGAATACATCGATGACACTGAGGATTACATCAATATCCAGGTGAAAAGTTGCCCAACTCAATCTTTTATACATATATTTGTCTCTCTAACAATAGAATAACCATTAATCTCATAAATCCCAGCACAATTAATAAAGGATAAGGACCTCTACAATGTATAGGCAATAATGGATGGGTAGAAAATGGAACTGTAGTAAAGTTACTCCAACACCATTGTTAGAGTTTTTTCATAATTGAAAATGTCTCTTTCTAAAATACTTCTCTACCCTGAAATTTGGAGCTTCTAACATGAATGATCAACATCCCCCTTGGCAATATAACACCCTTAAAAGTATTTGGACTGCTATCCCATTTTAATCCTTTGTGCATCTGTTGTTGCAGCTTGATAATCATCGAAATCAGCTTATTCAGGTACTGGCTTTCAGCCCCAAATAAATCCCTTCTCTGGTCAAATATATTACTTCTATCTCTGCTCGTTATCAACATGTTTCTTTACTGTTGTTTGAAGATCGAGCAGGCGACAATACTTGTTTGTTTTTGTTCTTTTTCCATATTTTCGTCAAAAACACTTCATCCACATCATGCTTATGAATTTCTTTTTTCGTACGTTCTGTGTTCTCTGTGGCAGCTGGAACTATTCCTAAGCTCTGGAACTGTTTGTTTGTCTGTATATTCTTTGGTAGCTGCAATATTTGGCATGAACATTCCGACAATATGGAAGGAGAACCATGAATACGTATTTAAATGGGTATGTGTGGTGCACAATCTGTTTATGAAATAACCCAAGAACTAAACAAATGGCTTCCGTCCATGTCTTGCCAATATGTTTGGGATTTGCTTTTTAATTCCCCTTTCCAATTATTACCTTTTGTAGGTGGTCATCCTCGGTGGAGTAGCTTGTGCATCCGTCTTCTTCTCAATAACTTCATATGCTCGGCACAAAGGTCTTGTTGGTTCTTGAAATTAACAGAACCAAGCAGAAAGGATCCCTATTATACACCTCACGACATTGCTTGAAGTCTATGGTGGATTGGAGGAGCATGTTTTTAGTACTTGATTTAACAAATCCAAACGCCACTTCAATCCAGATATCTTGTGCAGACATATGGGGGACCCTTTGGTTTATATTAAAGCTCGTGCCAAACGCTCTTCTGAGGAGAGCACACGGTTTATGGATTACTGCCGTCCTCTTTTGGCATTTTTGTCAACAACTCTGATGTTGCGGGCCCTTTGGATGGCGGGTCATTTTTCAAGACAAATGATTGCACCATTGCTTTGTTGGAACGAGAAGATCAGGTTGAGGCAAACTTCAACTCGTTTTTGTTTTTGGGGAGACTGGGAGTTACTTCCTCGCAAGTAGATACAACATTTTTATTCGAGTTCAGTTAATTTTTAAGGAAAATCCGTTAAAGATATCCATTGTCTCTTTGAGCTTACAGAACAAAATTATGGATCTAATAAGACTTGTCCAAATCAGGCCATTTTCTCTTTTTACGTGCTTGTTTGTTTAGCTAGAAACCTGGAAATGCCTGTTAAGTGTTTGAATTTGTACCCAAAGAAAAAGTAAATTAAATTACCGGAAGTTCCGATGCATACCCAGTCTAGACATGTTCGATTTGCTTGTTGTTGACTGTACGTTTTGAGGTTCAAGAAGACACGTGGTGTGAACTATATGGGATCTAAAACAGGCATCTAAGATCTAACCCTAAAGAAAGAAACAAGACAAGGAAAAGCTATGTTTTGGACCCATGAGTTGGGCCATTACAAAGACATCAATCTCAGATCTTAGATGCCCCTCTTTCAATTGAGCCATTTGGCAGACCTTTTTGACTTCGCCCAATTCCCCGCATACGGGAATCTTTCCCGCTGTATAGTCCTGACTTCTTCTGAACGGAGTGAGGTTCGGACGTACGGATTTGACATTTTAACTATCCTTGTTTTGTCCTATTTGGGAGACATGTTGGTGGGGGGGTTTTTAGAGGTCAGCTTGGTCAGTGGTCTACGTTCACGGAATTTTACCTTGCAAACACATGGGTAAAATTTATTTTTACTTTGAAGTTACTACACCTATAGGTCTTAAATATACATCTCACCTCCTACCTCGAGCTTACAAGTGAGCAAGTGTCACTTGAGGTAAGCGGCGGAGTCAGAATTTAAGTTAAAAGAGAGATAAATTTTTAAGGTACAATGATCAATTTTTTTTTTTTTAAGTAATGTAAAAAGTGTCTTAAATTGATAGATAATTTCGTAAAGAACTATCAGTCCAATGAAACTTCATCCTCAATATAAAACTGAGCTTGTTCTATTTGTATACAGAAACTTGAATGTCTCTCTTTAGAAATTTATAGAAAATCTAAAATTCGACTAATTATAGGTAATAAATGATATACAATGATTTACACTGAAAAAAACTGGAACAAATTTTAATTTGCTACGTAGAAAAGCTAGGTTTTCGATGTTGGGGTGGGCCCAAGAGGGGCAGGTTGAGGACAAATACATGTAAAAAAAAAAATGACATAATTGAGGGGCCAAAGGGGGGCAGCCGCTGGGGCTTGCCCCCTTGCGTCCGCCACTGCTTGAGGTAGAGCTTCTTCTTTTTCTTTTTTCTTTTTTCTTTTTTTTTTTCCTTTCTCTAAAAAAAATTAGTGAAAAAGGACGACTGAGTGTAACTTACTTTCTTTAATAGTGACAATAAGAACCTCTACTCTCTTCAATCAAATTGACACATAGTTACCCACTTGGGAAGTGAGTCTCTCATCACAGTCTCATAAAAGTGCAATTGATTTTGAGAGGAGAGGTCAATCGGTAGATAAGATTGTGCAGGTCAGGTGGTTTATGACAATAATAGTCACTATCATTGTATAGGTCGGTTCTTAAATTTTGACCACCACCACCACCATTACTACCGTTAATAGTAAGGCAACATGTGGTACTGATTTTAATGGTAGTAGTTACTGGGTACTCACTTCCTTACTTGGTCTCTTTTGGGCCTTTTACATATTTGGCACAATTATTTTTCGGCTTATTTATTAACAAATATTTTGAGTTAAATAAAATTTACACCAATAAACTTCTAAATCAATAAAAATAGAAAATATCTTAACATATAATATAAAAATCTAAACAAATAAAATCCAAACATTTTCAAAACACTTACTTAATGTTGCCACTCTTGCACAACCCTATTCACATAAAACCTCTTTTGAGCACCTCTATTTTCAAACTCCCGAAAGAATTGAAATATGTTGATATAAAGCTGATATTATGTTTTAGTTTGATTATGTTATTTTCTGCTGATAGTATTTTCTTGCATGCTTTCTGTTAGAGACTTAACTAAGCTGGACAAAGTACAGTTGGGTGGTATGACTTGTACTAAATATAATGTAGTTAATTCACACAAGAGTAACTCAGTTGCTTTTCTCTCGTTTTCCTTCAAACAATTATGTTAACAAACTACCACTCTCATATCGAGCTAGAACTAATTTAGCAAATAAACTTCATGCTACATGAATCTACAGCTTCAAGAACCCTAATGATTTATTTCACAATCAAATTAAAAATTACTCTACTTTCAAATTGCCTTAATTACTCTAAGGTGGTGTTAGGGGGTGGAAATTTTCACTCCCAAGAATTTTTACCCTCGTTAAAAAATTATAAAATTATCTCTCTCTCCTTCTCAATTTATTTATTTTTATTATAATATTCATTTAAATCTTTTATCTCTTCACTTTTTCATCAAATCTCATAAAATATCTTTATTTTTTCACAAACCTCAAAACTTCAAAATTTTTACTCCCGAACGCCCCCTAAGGAAGATCAATTTTTGTTTTTTTGCTAGTCGGATTTTTTTTTAGGTTACGAGAGAAATTCGGGTACCCATTCACGTGCATCGAGCTCGGACGAACCTGGCTCAATATACGCACGAGTTAGGTTCCACGCCACAGCAAACCTCGGCCTGAACAGTCCTCCCAAACTGCACATGCCAGTTAAGTCCAACTTTTCGCTGTGGGAGTAGCTCCAATGAATTATTTTTACCTGAAAGAATTCGAACTTAAGACCAAATGGAGAGCATGGCTAGTCGGATTGAGTTGGTAACAAAACCTGTTTGTCCTAAAAAAAAAAAAAAGAAAAACGTGGGAAAGAAAGACCTGAACTGGAGAACTGTAACTGGAGCCACTGTACTTTTGAGACCACGTGACCAGGGATCACAAACGTGCTCCAGTGCGCATATTAACACTCGCTCCCGCATAACTCGCCGTCGCGTACACGAAACCCCGGGCGCATCTTACTACTGTTGCACACCTCCGGCGCACGTTATCCCCAACCCCCCCTCAGGTCCCAACTCTTACCGTAGCTGTTGAAACTCGAACCTCTATCTGTAAGATTTTCGAAATTAAAAACAAAAAAATAAAATAAAATGGGAAAAAAAAACTCTTACAGAAAAGTTAAATTAAAAACGGAGAAAAGAAGTTCCGATGCCCCAAAAAAGAAAAAAAGAAAAATAAAAGAAATAGTAATTGGATTAATATAAAAACAAGGGAGCTCTTGGTTCATGCTATTTTCAACGAAGCGAGCCCGAGCCTTTTCTCCCATCGATTCAGATCAATCAGCCACGCCCACTCTCCCTATCTCTCTCTCTACGACTGACCAGAACCCACGTCGAATCCCCACAAATTTCACCGTCCCATTTGATAATCTCTCACTTTGAGTCACCAGCTCTCGGTTTCTCCACCGATCAAGAACCGTATTGCTTATCTGTACGCAACTGCGCATTAAATTTCTTCCTTTTCCTACGGTATTTGCGGGCTTTGTTTACTTATTCTTGTACTCGCTTCTGCGTTGCTGGGTTTAATGCAGGTGAACACTGAGAAATGGACGTAAATTTCGCGTGTGTGCGTGTGGAGGTGACATGCAGTGTGTGAACACGTCGGGCGGAGAGGCTTTGTGTGGTAGAAATGGCGAATCAGGTTGTGAAGGTTAGGAGGGAGACGATTGTGGCGTGCATGACTTGTCCTCTATGCCATAAGCTCTTCAGAGATGCCACCACGATATCTGAATGCCTTCATACGTGTGAGCCTCTCTAATCTGTTTCTTTGTGGTTTGAATCTTGTTTGTTTTATCTTTTTCCGATGCCAATTTCGCAAATTTTGGTGATTCTGGGTGGTGTTGCGGCATTCTGCGATTCTGGTTATCTGGGTGGTGACTATTTGGTGTTTTGTTATCTGGGTTGGGCTTCGTTTGGCTCTTATTGATCTGGGCATTGGGTTTTAGTATTTGATGCTCCTTAGTAACTTTGTCCTCTCTCTCTTTCGCTCTCTCAGTACGTGAAAATAGAAGTCGTTCAACCCAACAATTTCTTTCCATCAACATGTTTCTGTTTCATAAATGTACGTGGCGGAGAAAGATTTTTATGTTGGACTGTTGGTGACGATAATCAATGGCCTTTTGTTGCAGTAGCTATGTTAGCATTGCACTCATGCAAGAGGTCTCGGGATTATATCCTTCGGGATACTCTATTTTGCTGCTTTCGGGCGTGCTTGCCTATGGGCGAGACCAGGATACAATTTTATATAGTTTGCTATTAGGAAGTAGAGTGCCAATTTTTTTTTCCTTTAGTTGCATTTGTAATTCATAATCTAATAATCACTATTTCCGTCAGCAAATATTGAGATCACGTTGCTAAGGAGCCTCGTCTTCTGGTCAAGATTCTAAATAAAGCTCTTGTTAACATTATAGGGAAAATGGAATTTCACTATGGGAGTACTATCTTCTTTCACGGTTCTTTTGTGCCTCTTGTTTGCCCGAGTTATTTCATCAGCGAAACTGCTAGTTGACAGCTTGTGCCTGTAGCAAGTGATACTCTGGACACAAATAATTTGAAATCTGCAACATGATATCTTGTTTTGCTGTCCTCCTTTCCTAAGTTGAAGAGTTTACTAAAAGCTAGATTTTTGCACGATTGAAATATGTGAATTACTTTTTTTGGTGCTTTATAAAGTTATTGCCTCAGATGAAGAGATTATTTGTTGACTTGTCTTTTGAACTTTATCCAGTTTGCAGGAAGTGTATTTATAATAAGATTTCAGAAGAGGAGTTGGAATGCTGCCCAATTTGCAATACTGATCTAGGTTGTGTTCCACTGGGAAATTAAGGTCAGATCTCATGACCTACATGTCAGCTACAAATGCAATCCCTCTCTCTCTCTCTCTCTCTCTCTGTGTTCTTTAGTTCAACATGGTGGTAAGTTGATCTATATACTGCATGAGTCAGGCTTGCATAAAAAGTGATTGCTTTGGGTTCATTTGATTAGCTGGTTATTAGTCTCTCTGTTCTTCATAGGCAAGTGCTTGAGATGTGATGTTGAATGATGAATGACAGTGAACAAGTGATGGCAGATACCACTCCACTTCTAGCTGTCATGATTAGAAGGAAACACAATACCATTTTTGACCAAAATTCAAAAGAGGCCTTTGCAGTATATCAATGTCTTCATTTGATGTGGGAAGTGCATGTATCAAAGTTTTCAAATTGTCGAAAGTACTGGAGAAAATCTAGTTCAGATAGCTAGAATTGAGTTGAATAAAGCTCAGCAACTTTTCTGCTTATGCCTAACTTAGGAAGCAGTTAGAATCAGCCCAAGGAATGAAATACTTGAATCCAAAATTGACTCAAATTAATGAGTGAAAGTGGCTGAGTCTGCTCATGTGGGTAAATCTGAATGCTGGTATCAAGGAAACTATAGCGAGGAAGTAAAATGAAGCAATTTGGAACTCTCAAGATTTTGTTCTTCCTTCTAAATTCTGTCAGTACATAACAACAATTGTAATGTGTTCTGCTACTTATCTCTGAGTTATAAACGTTCTTAAAGATAAATTCCAAAAATAAATTGGACTTAGTTTGTAATCCTACTTCTCTGTCACCATTCTTGCAACTTATGTACTTATATATGTAGTTGAACTTTTGAGATGACTTCTTCCACATTGCTTTTTCCTCTTTAATGATATGTATACTTGCATATCTAAAAGAAAAAATGGCAAAGCTTTCAACTGGAAGAGTAGAGAACTTTCCAGCGGAGTTCACCTTATCATTTTCTTTGTGCACTCTTGGCTTGGGGTGAAGTTGCATGAGCAAGTATACCTGAGACAAAACCATAATTATCATGTAGGTGTGTTCATCAATAAACGTTCATAGCACTTGCCTGAAATTTCATAGCTAAGATTTATGATTGTCATGCTTTTGTCATAAAAAGTTGCTCCTTTTGGTAATTATTTTCCTGTTTTAAGTGGGAAAAAATATCTCTGCTTATGCAGCTGTTTTATAGTTAACCCCACTTATTAATCTTTGATCATCAGGCCGGACCACAATCTGCAAGATGTAAGGGCCAAGATTTTTCCTTTCAAAAGAAGAAAGATAAATGCACCTGAAGTTGTGCCTTCTAATACATTACCAGCGAGAAGAAAGGAGAGATCTCTCTCGTCATTGGTGGTCAGCACTCCCAGAGTATCAACCCAGGCTACCATGACCGGAAGAAGATCAAGAGCCGTTGCAAGAAAGGCTGCTGCTTTACAAGGCTCCAGGTTCTCCATTGAGAAGCCAGTTAAAAAGGAGGAAGATTCTGTCGAAGATCATCCTGAGAGTTCAAGTTCACCTGAGGCTTCAAACAAGTTTCCCCAGCATACTGGGCAGGTAGAAAGGAGACCAACTTGTTGTTTTCTTTATGTTGGAGATTACTTTTATTTTTCAGCTTGCCTAGATATTTTGTTTTCCTGTATCTCAAACAGTTGCATCCGCTCCATTTTACTAATAATTTTCCTCGTTTATTTGGCTGGTGTAGAGTTCTTCTCCTGGTGAGCCTAGCCATTCCACCTCCATTAAAGAAACTGAGAATGATCCCGAACCATGGGACTCAAAATTGGATCTCTGGAAACCTTTAAACTTTTTGGTGGAAGTCGCAAATAGGACTAAATCTTTTAAGTCTAATTCACAGGGATCCGATGCTAAGTTGGAAACTGCGCAAGCCCATGAGAGCGAAGGTCAAGTGCGAAAATCCAAAATTAAAGAAATTAAACGCAAATGTAAAGTTGAGGATGAAAAGAATATCAAGGAACCCATCTCTTCTGAAATGATAAAACCAAAAATACTGCGAAGGGTTCGCAGAAAAAGGGAACCTGCTTTCGGAGAATCAGGCATTTCACCCCAGGCTGTGCTGGATGCGGCTGGTGCTAAACAAAAAAGAAGACTTGGACCAATTTGGTTCTCTCTTGTCGCTTCTGAAGACCAGTGAGAAACGACTTCAGCTTTCAACTTTTAAAAGAATTAACTCCGTTATTGAAACTGGATGAATTTGCTTGAAAATGTGATCTTCCGGTGTATGTTTAGTAACTTGGAATTGATGGTTTCAGGGAAGGAAGAGCACCCTTGCCCCAAATACCTGCAAATTTCTTAAGAATAAAGTAAGTGCATCTTGCCTTATATATTGGTGGGCTTTAATCATCATTTTTGCTGAGTTGTACAGATTCATGCAAGATCTATGGTATTTAATAGCAAGATTTTGTTCTAGCTTATTTATGCATCTATAATTTTTGTATACACGAGTATTTAATGTAGCTTGTAAACTCTCAAAAAGAAAAGAAAAGTTAGCTTGAAAACTATTTAAGATCGATCAAAACCCATTTGATCTTTTACTACCTTTTTTGGTGCCAATATTATATATGTCTGGGCATATAGATAAAGAGAAACCTTTACATGGTCTTCATTGGTTTGCAAAAGACCTTTACACGGTCGTAGTCACTTTGACAGCTTGTCTGAAACATGACTAAAGGGGTATATTTTGTGGATTGTGTATGCGTCAATTTTTTATTTATGTAAACAGATATTGCAAATATGCCCAAATTGGAGCAGTCCTCAACCCATCTATGTTAATCAGTATTTTTTGAATATTTTAAGAAGTGTATGCTGCAGAGACTTCTTCTAACCAGGTGGAAGTCATTTTTACCCAGAAATATGTTCTTCAGCTTCCACCATAAACCCCTGAACGTGGGTGTTGGTTTTTCTTTCTGTTCTCACTTCAATCATTGTGCTGTGTGCTGCTTCTCAGGCAGCTCCAACATCATTTTATTTTGATCTGCAATGATTAACAATTAGTTGTTTGAATCACCTGTATTTCCTATGATAATTATATATCTGAACCTGATATTCGATCAATAATCCCCACCCCTCCCTCCAGACCTTCTATCGAAATTGGAACCATCTATGTTGAGCTGCTAATAGTAAAGATGCCCCTTCTTCTGTCATATTCTAGCATAAATGCTGGCACAGAGATTCCACATTTTGGTTCAGGATTGTTGGTATTAACAATTATGCAGTAGGCATACCAGAACAAATGAAATTTTTTCCGTTATCCACATTGAAATATGGATGGTGAGTTACATTTTGGTTGTCCAGCTGTGTCAATCATCGCAAGTCTTAACACTGCTTTCAAAAATTACTTATATTCAGTTCCCTGCCCACCGCCCACACCCCCCCCCCCCCTCCAAAAAAAAAACATTGAAAAACTAAATTTATATATAAGCAAAATAGGTGGTGATGTGTCATTTCTATCAGAGTTGGTTCATTATGATGTTATTATGTTCAGAGTTACAACTATCATTTAAACTGTTTGTGCCTGGCCCACGATTTGTCAATGGAGAATGCCCAGGATATCTCATTAGACAACATTTGGTTCTGCTGTCACAGGGATGGAAATGTACCTGTTTCGCTTATACAAAAGTACCTGATGAGGAAGCTGGATCTCAACACCGAAGCCGAGGTGAGTGAATCTGTTTGTTCTTCTTTAAAAGGATAATCTCTTGCTAGGTAGAAGGCTGACTCAAGAGATTCTTCTTGTTTTGATTAGTTGTGGTGGTGCACAAATCAGGTGTTTTTCATAAGGTTCATCAGGCCAAAGAGAAACATGTGGTTGTCTTGACCTTATCTAATTTTATATCTTTGATGCAATTTAAATGCTAAATGCTTCTCCTACTTATCCTTTAAGAGCCAAAGATTGTCACATGTTGCATGTCATTCAAAGAGATGCTCACCCAGTCAACTTTTCATGGCCCTTCTTTTTGTGGGAAAAGTATTCTATACCCTCGAACTAACACTCAATTTTCACTTCCTTTGGCAATAGTCCATATTCTACCGGAAAAAGGTAGGCTTTTCCAGTTTCCTCGTTGGTAACCATTAAGCTGATGCTCTTGCAGGTTGAGATCAAATGTATGGGGCAGCCAGTTGTCCCCTCCTTGCGATTACATAATTTAGTTGATTTGTGGCTACAAATGGCATCAACACCCGAACGAATTCAAGCATCCATTGGGTCCTCAGCGAAGGATTTCGTTATGGTGCTGGCCTATGCTCGAAAGGTTCCAGACCCTTGATCACGGATTTCTCTATCTGCTGCTCCTCACATTACAATAATCCAAGTATGCTTTGCGGAATCTCTATGTTGATAGAGTGGAATTTTCTGATCGGGCATATGTATTTTAGGAGTATGTGTTTGATTATTGGTTCTCCAAGCATTAAATGGCCACGGTACCGAAGGTAGGAGGGGGACAATAGATACTAAAGAGCCCTTCGCTTGCTGTGACCACATGTTGAGACAATCACAGTGCCGCCACACTACGGTCTGGCATCCTGCTGGTTGGCTGTTGGATAATTAGGAGGTCCAATCTTCGAGTTTAAGGATTGATCATTCGGATTACAGCTTGAGTACACACCACTTGATTGAATCCTTTTAAATTCTTGACTGATACACACTATTTGAGTATTTGGCTACTAGTTGTTCAACTTGCTTGTAATAAGACATATTCTATTACATTCTACAGTGAGTTACTACAAACATTCTGAAATGAGTCATGCGGAGAAACTTTAGCTTTCACCCAGCTCCTTAGACTTCTTCAATGACCAAGAAGATCCCCTTTCCGTCAGCCTCAATAATTGCCGCTTGAGACGAAAGTTTTCTTCATTCCTCATCGAATTTAGGCTATAATGGTTTCTCCGCATTTGGGTTATCTGTTTAATCAAATTCATCTGTGGACATGTGCTTTAGTTGCATGATTGCTTAGAAATTTCTGCTTGAAACTCCTCTTCTTGTTCCCATTGCACAAAGTGATGACCTCGACAACTGAAACTTACCTCTCATCCTCTGGAGACAGACTCTGTTCTAGCGTTTAGACTTTCAAGCACTCTATCCACGTCAGTCCATCTTTCAGACACCTTATCCAGACGATTACTGTCCATTCCCAGCAGCTCAGAGAACCCACAGCTATAGTCTCAAATAATCCTAGTTTCAAGTCACACAGACTGGCTCCCAGAAAACAAATGGAAAAAGAGCAGAAAAGAAATTTGCCATTCTTGCTGGGGGGAAAAAAGCTCATATGGTTAAATCTTACAGTCGGCCAAATTTTTGGGTTCAACCTGGTTTAGCCTATGTACATACGGGCAGCCCGAAACTATTTACGCCTCATTAATTTAGACAAACTTTGCAGTTTTCCTGGTTAAGGTTGTTACTTTTATAGCTTGTCCCTTAAAAACAAAAGATTGACTTGGAGCTCCAAGCCTGTCCAGTCCCTTTGTCCCCTTTCTTCCGGCATTTTTCGGACGTTCTGCCACCAGCACCATCTCCTCGTTTACACGTCTTCGTATCCCAATTTTCGACCACAAATATAGTATTGGATCATGGGTCATCGAGAGTCACCAACGGGTCAACGAAATTAAAGTCCAATAGTGCAGTGCACGAAATAAGGGCACTTCAACTACGTCAAATCTCGCCGGAACCGTGGATATCAATCCAGGGAAATCCTCGAAAACAGATATAGGTAGAACAAACCCTCCGCATCTTCCGTCTTCTGTTCATTGCTGTTCTATCAAAATCCCTGCCTCGTGGGTCATTGATGCACTACGGAAGATGTTCATAAGATCTCCTAAACAAATATTTTCCTTATATGCTTTAGCTTAGTTAAAATAGGGGGAAGATACTATTTTCATCCACTGAAAGCTACATAAGTTTTGCACTTACATCCCTAACTACCAATTTTGACACTTGTACCTTTTGTCAAATTTTCAAACTAAAATAACGATAATACCCTTAACTCATTTTACATATATTGAAACAATTGTTGTCAATTCATTAAATTCTCAAGAATATTATTGTCAAACGAAGAGTGTAAAGTGTGGTAAATTAAATATCAAAGAAGGTAATGTGTCGTAACTGGATATCTAGGGGTACAAATGTCTAACATTAGTAGTTTGAGGGGTGCAATGTCTTAAAGATAGTAGTTTGAGGTGCAATGTGTTTCTGCCTGTAATTTATGGGTGAAAAGTAATATTTTCTTGCTGAAAATCGCTTGGTGATGGCAAAAAGCCTAAGTCTTTAGATTAGTGAAATAAGTTGGGATTGACAAGTGGTCCTACAATGAGCAGTAATTATAACTCAAAACCTTCTGTATAAAAGCTAATTCTATCACGCCTAGAGAAGATATACTTTCACATATACTGTTTAATGCTACTTTTACGAAGCTTAGAGTGATGTAAATCCAATAATATTTAATTTATATTTAACAGTTTTTATATCTGTTTTTAAATTGTTACATATAATTCAAGCAAAAAATTATAAAAGTTTATAAAAGTTTATGATCTAACTTAATTTAAGCCTAATTTTTAAGTGAGTCAAATTTACAACTTATTAGTCTCCATTGAACCTGGTTGGTTTGCCTTCGGCAAAATAATTGCAATCTTCTAACGCATTGTTCTGGAAAATTCCATACTCAACAACAAACAGAAACAGAATTTAAAAGCGAGTGCTTTAGAACAAGCATTCTCCAACGAGCCCGAAAAGAAAGAAGAAATGCTTTAGAATAAGCTTAGGAAAAACAAAACATTCTCTAGAACAAGCAAAAAAAGAGCTTTTTGGAATAAGATTCAAGAATACTGAATTGCATCATCCGGATTAACATATCCTCTCCCTAACAAATCAGAACAGCAAAGAAAATCAAAATAACCTCCTTCGATACTACAAAATTTACAATCGTATTGACGGAAATGAAAATTTTCAGAAATAAAAAAATTGAGCCCATATCAAGACAAAACCAAACTATATGTAAACACCCAAAAGAAACAAAAGAAAGACGGAAAGATCTTTCCGATTGAGGAAGGAGAACGAGAATCAATGCTATTCCAATCAGATTTCTAGCCTGGCCTTAATACGGTCTACTCCGTAATAGATCTCTCTTTTTTGTATTTCTGACAATTGGGCGAGTGAGTAGTCATCTTACGCGCGGCTGAACGCAGCGCGCGCTGGGGGGGGACTCCCTACGACAGAGAAAAGGCCTCCATCGGCTGCCTCTCCCTCGCCGTCGTTATACAGGTCCTCCGTGCCGCGAAACACAGCGTGTAACAGAACGATGCCGGCACCCACCAGGATCGAAACCAACACATTCAGCCACACCTCGGTGAGCACCAGAGCGACGATCGTGATGACCGCAAGGCAGGCTAGAACGATGCGGTCGTCCACCTGGCGGTTGAAGACGACGAGCGGTTCGACGCGGAGGAAGTAGAGGAAGCACCAGGCGGCGAAGACGACGAGGAATACAATCATGGAGATCGGGTGCCAGAGAAGGCTGAGGAAGAGAACGACAAGGACGAAGAGCGCGTAGTTTACGCGAAAGAAGCCGAGGTTGCGCTTGATGCGGATGGAGGCTTCGCCGAGCGCGCAGGGACGAGTGAAGGAGGAGAGCGGTTGGACGAGCTCCCGCCATGGACGACACGTCGGGAAGGAGGAGCTCGGGATGGTGGTGAGTGGGCTGTACAGAGGCGCTGATTGTGAATACATTGGGTAGGATAACCCTAACGAGAATCAAATTAACTCAACACCCAGAGCGAACCATTCAACTCCCAATACAGAGAGAGATGGGAGAGAGAGATTCCTGATAATCGCGAGGGGGGAAAGCAATATGGGCCTAGAAAGTAGAAACCACGCTGATCTGAGGACTTTGAAGATAGACGACGTCGTTGTGGTCCCGGGGCATAAGCCAAAAAGCACAGGAAAAGGCAAACTGTTGAATCGGATTGGTCCGTGTATAATGTCGAGCGTCGGCAACCCGCAAAGCGAAATTACGATTTACTTCAAAAAAAAAACTACAAAGTTACTCATCCATACAATTTCCAGTGAACTGCTTGTCGTTTGGGGACAAAAAGTGTCAGCGGAGACAATGGAAAAGAGAGATTCATGGCATGTGACCAGTCACATGTCATGAAAGAACCTGTAAGTCTTGATGTCTTCTACAATAAACCTCACTGCACCAATGCAACCCAATACTGCAACGCCTGAGAACCAGGTAGCTATTGCAAGATTAAGGAGCTGCACGGCGTGGCGAAGTCTGGTCTTCTTTGGCATTCTTCCTGCTTTCAAGTAGGCCAGAGCAGGGAAGACAAAATCCAGTGGAGTGAATCCAATTGCCCCACAGATGGCCACAAAATCTCCGAAAAAAGGCATGGCGGCGGCAATGAGAGTAATAAGAACCATGTAAACTGAAGTAAAAATAAAACGGATGAGGTTATTTCTCAGTGGAAAATGGCGGTTAGCTTTGTTGGACAGCAATCTTTCCTCAAAGTAGGAATATGTTGGCCTGCAGTATATCTGAAAGAAACAAGTTCATCAAAAATCTGTCTTGATAAATGAAAAAAGAAAGCATGAGAGTAAAGAAGTAGGGAGGTTAATTTGAACTGTGATGTTCTTCTTGTACAGTTTCCAAAGAGTACCTGATAGCATCCTGATATTTGCACCACAGCAAAGAGATTGGCCATAACAATTGTCCATTCAGGAGAACTTAGGGAGGTTAATATGTAAGGCTTGACTTCTGATCCAAAAGCCCAGTATCCACAGAAGGCCAATATCCAGTAACTCAGGACGATGATACTGTATGCTGCTGATACTCCCTTGTACATATTCTTCTTTGCAGGTTCTCTTATAGTGTTCTGGCAAGCAAGCAAGTGATTGTTAGCGTCACCATATTGATTGTTATAAACATATAATTAAAAAGTATGACTTCGTCTACAATATCTGAAGAATTCAAAATAGAAAAAAAAAAGGTTAAATACAAGGCTTAATTGCACCCAGGGCCCCTAAGGTATACAAAAGTTGCAAATGAGCCCTGAGGTAACGTTTTCAACAAATATACCCTGAGGTAGAGTTTAAGTCAAATCAAGGCCCCTCCATCCATTTCCATCAGTTCTGTTAATGGTCATTGCTGTCAGGATTTTAAAATCCATGTTATAACGAATTAGAAAGCGCTACCTGTCCAATTAAAATGTTCATGCCACATCTGCGCCAGGTGTCTACAATGGGAAGAACGATGTCGTCTATTAAGTTGTTTTTCTTTTTTTAACTAGGTATTGTGAGCTTCAAACACCTGCGCAGATGTGACATGAATTTTAATTGGACAGGTAGCGCTTTCTAATTCGTTATGGCATGATTTTAAAGCCCTGACAGCAATGACCGTTAACAGAACTGATAGGAAATGGACGGAGGGGCCTCGATTTGACTTAAACTATACCTCAGGGTCTATTTGTTGAAAACGTTACCTCAAGGGCTCATTTGCAACCTTCGTATACCTCAAGGGCCCTGGATGCAATTAAGCCTTAAATACAATTTGTTGTGTCGCTTTTATGTTGGGGGAGTGTTACACACATTACACCCCCATGTTTTATTTTTGAGACATTGAACCCATTATATTACCTCTTTTAACGATTTGCACCCCAGAGTGAAATTTCATGTCAAATTAGATGGTAATCGTTTACACATGCCTCTCACATTGGATTTTTCAGTCATTGTCAGTTAGTTACGGGTTATTTATCCTTGATATTCGTTAAAACAAGTCACGATTAATAAGCTGTCAACAAGTCACTAATTTTCGCTTATTGGGGTTTGAAACTAAGTTTGAGGACGGCGTGAATTGTTTGAGATTCGAAGGGCAATAGACGGTAATCAGACAGATGAAATAAAGGTCAATGTGGAGGAGGTTACATTGTTAAATCAATTACCAAGTTCTAATTTGATTCTAAATATATCACTGGTGGTCGGTAGTGCAATTATCGGTTGTTCGAGGAGAGTAACATATAGGTTTAGATGGTCTCAAAAATAAAACATTGGGTTGCAACGTGTCAACACCCCCAAACATAAAGAGTGCAAAGTGTATTTAACAAAAAAAAAAAAAAAAAAAAAAAAAAAAAAAAAAAAAAAAAAAAAAAAAACACGAAGCTGTTGTGAAGTATATTACTTGTATCTCTGGTAGCATTGCATCTCCAAATGAAAAGGCAACTATTCCCAGAGCATTAAAGGCTTGGAATGTCTTAAGAGAGGAGCTACCTTGCAAACTGTAGCTTACATCGTTTCTGTCCATCTTTTTACCTAGAAGGACAACACCAAAAATACAACTGGGGATGAAGCTATGAAAGGAATGAGCTCAATGGGTGAGACAGTAAAGTTCTAAGGCCGTGAAGAGAGCAGGAAAGGAAAAGTGCCACAAGCCTACCATCATAAATTGTCACGCCAATGGTTGTAGCAGCAAACCCGACCGTGCTGAAAGTGCACAATGCATTTACCCATCTCAATGAGTGAATATCAGGAAGCTGAGAGAGAAGAAGTTCAAAGGCTCCAAAGAAAATAATGAAATGCTGCAAGGTTAAGGCGCCATCCGGACAAAAATGTTTTGTAAACTGCTGCACAAAGAGATAAAAAAACCAACCCCCCCCCCCCCCCAAAAAAGAAAAAAAAGAAAGAAGAGAATGAGTGGATGAAACAAATAATAGCCAAAAAGAGGAACAAAAATGTTACTGGTTTTAGCATTTCAAGATTGCCTATGTGTTGATGCTGTTGATGGATGCTGCTCTGTTGCTTATGTGTTGTTATACCGTGTTGCTGATGTGCTGCTCTTGTGTGCGTCTGCTCTGTTATAATTTTCTTTTTGGTTATTGAGAAGGAGTATCCCCTGCTAATTCTGTAAAGAATATCTATTCTGATTTATTTTATCTTCACCTTTCACCCAAAAACAAAAAAAAAAAGATTGGCTAACCTTAAGGCTGCTCCCAGCAGCAATTTGAATGGCAATGTTATTGCCCAAAGAAGCCACCTGCTGAAAAAATGCGATAGAGAAAAAACCCCAGAATCCTTCAAGAGTTGGGAAGAAGAGAAACTATTAGCATCGTAAAGCAGAGAAGAATACTGTAAATATCCATGGCTATTTACATAAATTGTGAACATTCTACAAGTAGGAAGTACAAGATAGTTAATATCTGTTCGAATTTGGGGTTATCACACTATGACAGAGGTTCCATATTTAAACATATCCCTTCGATGGTGATGTACTTCTATGGAGGGGGGTTGACTAACTAATACGTTAGTTCGAAGTGTTACATGGGAAACTATAGATGATTTCGTAAAGTCAATGCTTCGCCAAGTGTTGCAAGGAAAATTATAAATAGGTGTTGAGCGATTCATTTCATTTAATCCAATCTCTTCCATTCCTTGACAACTTTTTCTCAATTTACCTCCTAAATTTCTTATCCTACCAGGAGCATCCGCGAACAATCATTCTACTCAATAGTTTGATAAACAATACTTCAAAATCCGACAATATCCACAATCTTAAATAGTGCAACAAAAATAAACAGCAGTGAGCAAACTTCTCGCAATCAGAGGCAAAATAATAGACTAGCAACAACTATTGTTAAGAGGATGCTCGATATACAGAAGACAGTACACAGGAGAGTACTACAGGGTCCAAACAAATGATTCTTTAAGGTATACAAATATAAATAGTCCCGATTACAGAAACTTGCCCAAGGAATATGTCAAACCGATCAATTATGCCATTCTAATTGAAAGAACAACTGGGAACATGATTCTTTTCACTTTCCGTTTCTGCATTCCTCATCTCTGAAACGGGTGCTTTCTGCATTTCTTATTTCTTAGAGGGATGCTTGAGTTCAGTAGTCATCATATTCGTAGACGGACACAGCCTATCATGAAGCTAACTGCGAATTAAGTTCAAGGTTGTCTTTCTTACTATTTATCTGTTGCCATCAGAGTTGTTCTTAGAACTATAAACTGAACAATTCAGGAGATGATACCTACCAAAGATGCTCTCTGCAAGTTTTCTATAAGTTATGCGCTTCTTCCCATCCCATTTCCATAACGATGCGATCAGAAGACTTGAATACCAAGTTGCCAATGTTCACTCACTAAACTACTTACACCTGAAAAGAGGAGTAGGACCAAACAGTGAAACGAAAAGAAGAAATTAGCATTAACCAAATAGACAACAGTAGACAACGAAAAGCTGCAATTTAGCTTTAACTGAATTACCTTCCTCCCACAAACACAGTTCAGGAAATATTAAAAACTTGGTTTAACTGAATTACATACTATGATGTTGGAGTTTTCTTCGTAGAGAAAGTTACAGGATTGTTCCTATCTTTGTCGTCGTTATTAAGAACTAAATTCGACTAAGTGAAGTTTTCCCTTTTCCTTTCGTAACAAGTATTCTCTGCTACCGGAACGGAGGCGAAAAACAGAGGAACCAAGATAACTGACCGAGTGGCCAACCGAGAGAAGCGAGAGCGAAGGGCAAGGGAGCATAAGCAGCCGGAGTGGCAATCGTGGTGGCCACATGGAAAGCCGCGTGCTTCCACGTCCCTTTTCCGCCCTCTTTCGCTGCTGCTGCTGCTTCTTCTTCCCCACGCTTGTCTGCTTCCGCAGCCAGTGGTGGCTGAGAAGCATAATCTGGGACCATTTTCGCAGCTCGTCAGCAAGTTGGACTTTTGGAGGTTGAAAATGGCGCAAAGTAGCGGTGTCAGACTTGTCCATTACATAAGGGAGCTGCTTTTCTTTCATTTTGACCTATTCCGCAATTTGTCGGGTGAGATAAACGTGAAGAAGTGTCCAAGAGAGCGCATATACACGTTGACAACTTGATTCAGAAATTCGTAATAAATATCATCATTTTCTTGATTATTTTCGATATATATATACTTGAATATTCATGTTAATTGGATTATACATGAACGCAGAGAAATACAAAGCATTAATAGATGCCTGAGAAGGTTCAGAATCTTGAGATACTTGCTGCTATATATTGATTTGCGAAAATGAGATGCCATTGGTTGGTTTTCTTAGATAAGTTTCACCTTGAACTCAATATATAAAGCTCTTTTTTTTTCTCTAACCAACCATCCAGCATCTGATTGAATAGATAGGCTCAGCTGAGCCCTGTAATCACAACCTGTAACAGCATCTGGTAATACATCCAATAAACTCAATGTATAAAGCTTAATTACTGTTACAATTCATGTCGTATTCATTTTTAATAACTTTGAACGATTTGGTCTCTACGGTCACTTTTTTTATATATATGGATTATTTTGTCCACCGAAAGTTGATTAACTGAAGACCAATATAAATTTGAGGTTGGGATGCTCATTTTCAAAATAGTCTATTCTAAATTCCATATTTGTTAATGAGATAATTTTTGGTGAACAGAATGATTTATATATCTAAAAAAATAGACCACAAAAGTAGTTCATTCAAAATTATATTTTAAAGACTAATTTGTAAAAGTAAATAACAAAGACACTGTATCAAACATTAAGTCATATATAAATAGCTAAGTTTTATTGTTTTTCTTTTCTTTTCAATTATAATTTGTTTTTTTTTTTTTGAAAGTTTATTGCAAACAAGCATTGGAGGCTCAAATTCAAACACTTCCCAAAGAGAGAAAACTCCTGTAGCGTGAAGCAGGCGAGAGACCGCACCTACCTTTCCTCAAATAGCAGTTCTTAGTTCTTTACTCCTTTCTTTCGTTTTCTTTTTTCTCTTTTTTTGGTGGATTTTTGTTTTATTATTTGTTTAATAGAAATATCGAATTACGAATAGACTTCAGACCATCAAGGGAAGAACAAAAACGGCGTCTAATTTTTTCTTTTTCTTTTGGGGAAATTTTTATGTTCAAGTAAAGTCGTAAAAAAAATGTGTTTCCTTATTACCCGCTGTAAAGGCGACTCAAAAAAAAATTTCACAGGCTTGTCCCTAAACCAAAGAGTCTATTAATGCGAAAAACCTGTAAGGACGAACTGTGACCCTTTATATGTAACGAATTATAGGAAAGCGTTGCGAAAATATATTTTTGGCGACCGGTGCAAATTCTTGAAGTCGGTTCAAGTCGCCCTGCTTTCAATAGAATATTGGAGCCCAACCTAAACCCCAAAAAGATCGTTAGGCTCTGTGCAAATTCCTGAATTTTTCAATCCTTCTCTCTTGCGATGGTTTACATAACCTCGTGGGACGAGTTCGTCGACCGATCCGTACAGTTATTCCGTGCCGATCCCGATTCTGTACGTTACATTCCCTGTACTCCTTTTCTCTTTCTCCATTTTCTTCTTTATTTCTCTAGTTCACATTCTGTTTGGTTCCCGAGAAATTCGAAGTAAAAGATGATAAATTAAAGCAGTTGGATTTATGATTCATTGTCTGAAGATGGAATGCGTTGACTTTTTTAATGTTATTTGATACTCCCTTTTCATGGATTTTGCGGGATATAGACGCGGTATGTGATGAAGTACAGGCACTGCGACGGTAAATTGGTTCTCAAGGTCACTGATAACAGAGAGGTATGAGTGTTCCATCTTCTCTTTTTATCATTTTAGATGAAAGTCCATCGAGTAGTATTATTGCTTTTGGCTTTGTAATGAAAATTGCAATTGCGTCGATAATGGTAGATTTTAGGTTCCAATGCCTAGCTTCAATCGGTTTAACAGGATAGCATTCTCTTTTGTGATTAGGTCTTGGGTTTGCCCATCTCATTACGGTTTGCATAGGAAAAAAGGGTTAACCAAGAAACGTTATTTAGAGAGAGTAATGGGGTTGAACTGCTATTGATAATGGACATTGCCTAGTCAGGAGTATCTTCAGGACTGGGGGTTGCCATCATTAGTGACTCAAGTGTGGAGCTGGACTAGCGTGGTGTATGTGTAAGGTAACTCATTAGTGCTACGGGAGGAACTTTCAAGAGATGCTCTTCTGGCTAGCTGATTTTTCTAACTTTAAAGTACCGAAAAAAATTTGTATGTATGAGACGGAAAAAGTAAAATTTGGAAGATAACAAGTGGAGATATTTAGAGTAAAAGCTTAAATGATTTTAAATTCCCTCAAGGCCATTGCTTGTATCATTTTATGAAAAATGAAAGACTTTTGCTCTAATTGTTGAATGTTCGTTTCTGTGCTCAACACTCTACGCCTATGAAATATTTATTGAGTAAGCTTGATTGGGTCCTGTAGTTGCTTGTCCCTATTGAATAGCGAAGGTGAGCAATAGGCCATAATAATTTTTCTCAGATAGATGTGTATGGCAGAGGACTCTTATGACTGATGATGTAATTACTAAGTGATTTTGTGAGAAGAATTTATTCATTGCATGGATATGTTTAATGTTTTCTTGGTTGGAATGAGAGCTGATGGATTGGCATGCTATTGGTGTCAACCTGCTACAAGATATTATACTTAACTCGTGTTCTCGCCTTTAAGATGCTTAGGGAAGAGAACACTTACTATGGACTGTAGACAATGGTTGCCTTGTTCTTTAAAGCTCAAACTGATAAACATGAAGAAGGATAAACAGAAGATTTTTTCCTGTGGTTTGTATTTGATTCGTGTGGTGTTTAAGCTTAAATATTGGTTTCTGAAGTGGTTGATACCAAGAAGTTGGTGAGGGAAAAGATTATCAGTGGGGCCAATTGTTGGTTTCAATGAGAGGGGTAATTACTTTTTGGATTTAGTTTTAGGTATTGAAACTGCTACTTAGCAGATCAACCTTTGTTACTCATCTTATTGGTTTAATGAGATAACTAACATAAGGGAAGGAGCAGTACACTCATAGAGATTATCGAGCATTTCCAACAAATAAGCAAGCTCAAGAGGAAAACCCTAAAAAAAAAGGATCATTTTAGGAATATCAGAATCATACAGCCAATGTTGAGATCCTTTGTGTGCTTGAAAAAATAAATGGTGGTTTATGTTTGGTGGTTTTTTGCTAGTGTCTGATTTTCATGTTTATTTTACACAATTGTATTACTTGTACTTTGCATCAGGGTCTTCATGTTTAATGGTATGAAAATGCATAAGTGAGTTTGCATAGGAACACATATTTTCTTGGAAACGTGTGTCGAATAAACTCCTGTCCACTTTCTGGTGAAGGGGAAAATTTTAAAATAGAAAGAGGACGACACTGGAATGAGCTGTCTCTTTAAAGTATCACTTAAGCACTTGACTAACTAGCCTATGCGGGTTATCCGTATTAAATCTTCGGGAGTCCTTTTGATTTTGAGGTGACAGAAGTTCATTTTTCATTCTATTTCTTGTAAGAGAATGCCGGTGTTTTATATGTGAATTTATTGCTCTGCTATTGGCATCCATGATATGGGGCCAAAGTTTTGTTGGTGCCTTTTAAGCATAGGGAAAGCACCTGTGCTTGCTTATGGTAATAAGGCAAATTTAAGCTAAAAACGGTATGCCTATCTTCCGAGCTTGTGCACCAAAAACCTGGACTAAATATTTTTGGTGAGTCAGTGGTAGATAGTGTGTTTGGAATTTTTTGTGCACGTGGTTTAGTCATGGCTTTCACCAAAGAGAACAACTGCATATCACTCATGGTTAACAACTGTGGAATCGGTTCTAAAAAAATGTGGAATCCAAAGTTTCTCTATCTGCTCGTAACTGTTACTCGGATAATCAGTTATTTTGCATTTTTCCAGTGTCTCAAGTTTAAGACGGACCAGGCGCAGGAGGCTAAGAAGATGGAGAAGCTTAACAACATATTCTTCACTTTAATGGCTCGGGGTCCTGATGGTATTATTCTGTTCTCAGCTTCTCTTTGTAATTTATGGTGCATTTGGGCATTCCATGGAGGTAAATTACTTTATTCATGTCCATGGTAAGGTGAGCACACAAAAGTTTGGAAAGGAGGATTACTAGGAGTTGATATATCACCTTGCATTATTTTAAAAGTCAACCAGCATAACTATCATGACATTTTAATCTTCCCTAATACCAATCTAACAATAGAATCAAAATAAGCGGAGAAACTGGTTTAAGACACCATGCAAACAACGGTATTTTTTTTCCATGGGATGTCCATACATATGTTTGTAAAGTTTCTCAATGTCCTGAACTTTTAAAACAATTGATTAGAGTTGAAGCGAAATCCAAAATCTGAGGCTCCGAAGCAGTGCTCCTATAAACCACTTTTCTAACCATTTTGTTTATCAGTATATACTGATTTTGGTTTGGCATTTTGATGTGCCCAAGTTATACTAACAGAAAACTCGTTGCTTTCTTGTTGTGCAGCTGAGGTATCAGAAGTTACGGGGAAGGAACAGATGGATGCACAGCCCACCAAGAAGGGAAGAGGAAGGAAACAATAACTTTGTTTGCTAGGGGACAATTCAGTTTTTTCAACAAATTTTGTTGACATCAAAATGATTTGATACTTTTCACTGGCTTTGTGTGAGTTTTGTGCACTCCTGTCGTTTCTGGATTTATGCTTCCTGAATTGTTGTCGCGGTCTATGTTGCAACACCTCAATTCGCTTCCAATTACTCTCGTAACTAACATCTCTACGAAAATGTGTAGTTCGTAAACATAGTGGGTTCAACACAAGTTGAATGTTCAATCACTTTCTTTACGGTGCACCACTCATGTATTAACATCTTTATTATGGCCCTTAAGGTATGACCATTGAGTTAGGTATTTCAGCTTGTCCTCTACTAGAGTCACTCCATCACCCGTCATTGGCAATTCGAACTCAGGAGTGACCGTTTCCCTTCAGCCAGTCTTTCCTTCTGATTTGGTTCGTAAGACCCAGGTAATGGGTAATGGACAAAATAGATATATGCATGTCTGTTTATGCGTTTTTCTGCCCACTGTACACTTCTATTTTTTCCATGTCCATGGTTGCCAGGAGTCACTCATTTGCTGTTCACTATGGTGAAACTGGAGATAAGGCTCCAAGAACGAGCCTGAACTAAGTTTTCCCTTGAAAAAGATTATGCTTAGTTGATGAATCTGTTATTGGCAAAAGATTCTTGAGCACGTGGGCTCTTGACCCATCAGCATACCAGTTGTAAAGCCTGAAGAAAAAGTGTTACTAGTTTGGGCGAGGAATGTCTCTCTCGTCTCTTTATACCTCCAACGGCTGTGCCGAGGGAAAAGGAAATAGGACCAATGGGATTAAAGAGGAACATAGCAAAACCACAATCGGACCAACCAAAGGGAAAGTTGTCTCCGATTCTGCTTGAATATCTTGCCCCTTTACAGTTTATCCCCAGAGATTGCAACATCTTTTACAGTTTCCCCAAAGATTTCAGACCAAGCCCATCTATATGATACTGTAAAATTTGGAAGGCCCAAAACTTAGCATACTGTTTTACAGGTTCTACTTGTAATCATGGCCGCACCTCAAAAGCCTAATATGTCTCACCAGATCCCGAGGAACCTCTTTTGCTTTTCTTTTGAATTATGATTACAGGCCCGTAAAGAGGTAAAGTGATAATTCCATGTGACATGAAAAGCTTGAGAAATTCCACCCTTTTTCCCCCCCTAAGAACAAAAAAAAAAGCGATAGGGAAATTTCTTCAATTAAAGATGCAGGGACAGAGGGACAGAATGTTTTAGTGGCTCATGAGCTCGGACAAAGTGCATTGTCTTCTTTTATAAAAATTGGGGTATGTTCCTAGGTGAGTGGGGCTAGCACCAGAAAGCTACCCTAGCTTGGCATCACTTTCCTTTTCTCTCTTCGAAGGGGTAGAAGTTTGATTCCCTTACAGACACTCCCCTGCGCCCATTGGAGGAGGGTTAATTCCTTAATCCTGCTCTCTGTAATGAAAATGAGAGCCAAAAAAACAGTACAAAAAAAACAATAATAAACTTTTAGAGATTCCTCGAGAGAAGAAGACCATAATATGATTAATTTGACAGACTTCTTGCAGTTCCATTAGCTTTTCAGGAGGCCACCGACGCCCCCTCTTTGCCTTGGGAGCTTGAACACAAGCTCAAACTGTACCACTTTGTACCTCAGCCTCAAAAGGGGTGGAGATTCCTGAAGTTCCTCCATTTTTAATATTCAAGATTTCTCAAAGACCCAAAAAGAAAACAACCTAAAACAAAGGAATAAAGCTGCCCATTGGTTAGTATAGTTCCATATTTAGACTTTTTGCAGCTTTCAGGTCCTGTATTTGTGACCTGTACCTCTTCTCGATCTCCTTTAACACTCTTTGATTTGAATACCCTTTTTTTTGCGCCTGTAGGCATCATATACGCTTCTTTCTCCATTTCTTCTTTGTTGCTTTTTTTTTTTTATAGGCTGTAGGACCTGTATTGGTGGCTTTGAAAAGAAATTTGTCTCCCTGTCCTGCTTAGCACAGTCAAAACGCATGGACCATTCTTGTGTTTAGATAGTCCTTCCTCACTTATCTCCTTCACTGTGGATCGCAACCACCCCATTGACTGCAATTTTTTCGCCGGCACGTGAAAGCTCTGTGGCTTTCAATCAATCATGGAGACAAAACAAGCACAAGAAAACAACATATATTCCGGACGACATTGTTCTTCTTTCCCCCGCGCTTCCCCTTTCTTACGGGCTACGTTTTTCCTTCCCTTCTAGTTCACATTGAGGTCAAACCACACGCTAAAAATGTAAGAAACTTTTCAAATGGGTTTGGTGAGAGCTTTGACAAGAAGCATAACAAGTGTCTCGTCTAAGAGATAGAATCTATGTACTAGATAACCCTTTAGGTCATCCATCAAACATCTACAGAGTGAAAATAAAATATCTACACGTTTAGCATAAATTTATTTATTTTTCTTTTTTTTTAGTTACAATAAAATTCAAACACTTCCCAAAGAGAGAAAACTCCTGTAGCGTGATACCTTTCCTCAAATAGCAGTTCTTAGTTCTTTCTCCTTTCTTTCGTCTTTTTTCGGTGGAATTATCAATTACGTAGACCAGACCATCATTATTTTTTCTTTTTCTTTTGGGGAAATTTTTATGTTCAAGTAAAGTCGTAAAAAATGTGTTTCCTTATTACCGCTGTAAAGGCGACTCAAAAAAAAATTTCACAGGCTTGTCCCTAAACCAAAGAGTCTATTAATGCGAAAAACCTGTAAGGACGAACTGTGACCCTTTATATGTAACGAATTATAGGAAAGCGTTGCGAAAATATATTTTTGGCGACCGGTGCAAATTCTTGAAGTCGGTTCAAGTCGCCCTGCTTTCAATAGAATATTGGAGCCCAACCTAAACCCCAAAAAGATCGTTAGGCTCTGTGCAAATTCCTGAATTTTTCAATCCTTCTCTCTTGCGATGGTTTACATAACCTCGTGGGACGAGTTCGTCGACCGATCCGTACAGTTATTCCGTGCCGATCCCGATTCTGTACGTTACATTCCCTGTACTCCTTTTCTCTTTCTCCATTTTCTTCTTTATTTCTCTAGTTCACATTCTGTTTGGTTCCCGAGAAATTCGAAGTAAAAGATGATAAATTAAAGCAGTTAGATTTATGATTCATTGTCTGAAGATGGAATGCGTTGACTTTTTTAATGTCTAATTTTGCGGGATAGAATGTGATGAAGTACAGGCACTGCGACGGTAAATTGGTTCTCAGGTGATTATTTTGATAAATCAGACTGCTTGCAGTAGTACAATCATTAGCTTTTCAAGATAGGCCACCGAAATATTTGCTAATAGGAATCCTCTTTGCCTATCAAGAAAGCTTGATCAACACAAGCTAAACAAACTGCTACTGTGCTCAACACTCTACGCCTATGAAATATTTATTGAGTAAGCTTGATTGGGTCCTTGTCCCTATTGAATAGTGAAGGTGAGCAATAGGCCATAATAATTTTTCTCAGATAGATGTGTATGGCAGAGGACTCTTATGACTGATGATGTAATTACTAAGTGATTTTGTGAGAAGAATTTATTCATTGCATGGATATGTTTAATGTTTTCTTGGTTGGAATGAGAGCTGATGGATTGGCATGCTATTGGTGTCAACCTGCTATATTATACTTAACTAGGGAAGAGAACACTTACATGGACTGTAGACAATGGTTGCCTTGTTCTTTAAAGCTCAAACTGATAAACATGAAGAAGGATAAACAGAAGATTTTTTCCTGTGGTTTGTATTTGATTCGTGTGGTGTTTAAGCTTAAATATTGGTTTCTGAAGTGGTTGATACCAAGAAGTTGGTGAGGGAAAAGATTATCAGTGGGGCCAATCGTTGGTTTCAATGAGAGGGGTAATTACTTTTTGGATTTAGTTTTAGGTATTGAAACTGCTACTTAGCAGATCAACCTTTGTTACTCATCTTATTGGTTTAATGAGATAACTAACATAAGGGAAGGAGCAGTACACTCATAGAGATTATCGAGCATTTCCAACAAATAAGCAAGCTCAAGAGGAAAACCCTAAAAAAAAGGATCATTTTAGGAATATCAGAATCATACACAAGCCAATGTTGAGATCCTTTGTGTGCTTGAAAAAATAAATGGTGGTTTATGTTTGGTGGTTTTTTGCTAGTGTCTGATTTTCATGTTTATTTTACACAATTGTATTACTTGTACTTTGCATCAGGGTCTTCATGTTTAATGGTATGAAAATGCATAAGTGAGTTTGCATAGGAACACATATTTTCTTGGAAACGTGTGTCGAATAAACTCCTGTCCACTTTTTGGTGAACGACACTGGAATGAGCTGTCAAAGATCACTTAAGCACTTGACTAACTAGCCTATGCGGGTTATCCGTATTAGATCTTCGGAGTCCTTTTGATTTGAGGTGACAGAAGTTCATTTTTCATTCTATTTCTTGTAAGAGAATGCCGGTGTTTTATATGTGAATTTTCTCTGCTATTGGCATCATGATATGGGGCCAAAGTTTTGTTGCCTTTTAGCATAGGGAAAGCACCTACGGTATGCCTGAGCTAGGGACCATGTAGTCATGGTGGCTCCAAAGAAATAATCAGTTATTTACGGACCAGGCGCAGGAGGCTAAGAAGATGGAGAAGCTTAACAACATATTCTTCACTTTAATGGCTCGGGGTCCTGATGGTATTATTCTGTTCTCAGCTTCTCTTTGTAATTTATGGTGCATTTGGGCATTCCATGGTGGTAAATTACTTTATTCATGTCCATGGTAAGGTGAGCACACAAAAGTTTGGAAAGGAGGATTACTAGGAGTTGATATATCACCTTGCATTATTTTAAAAGTCAACCATAACTATCATGACATTTTAATCTTCCCTAATACCAATCTAACAATAGAATCAAAATAAGCGGAGAAACTGGTTTAAGACACCATGCAAACAACGGTATTTTTTTTCCATGGGATGTCCATACATATGTTTGTAAAGTTTCTCAATGTCCTGAACTTTTAAAACAATTGATTAGAGTTGAAGCGAAATCCAAAATCTGAGGCTCTGAAGCAGTGCTCCTATAAACCACTTTTCTAACCATTTTGTTTATCAGTATATACTGATTTTGGTTTGGCATTTTGATGTGCCACAAGTTATACTAACAGAAAACTCGTTGCTTTCTTGTTGTGCAGCTGAGGTATCAGAAGTTACGGGGAAGGAACAGATGGATGCACAGCCCACCAAGAAGGGAAGAGGAAGGAAACAATAACTTTGTTTGCTAGGGGACAATTCAGTTTTTTCAACAAATTTTGTTGACATCAAAATGATTTGATACTTTTCACTGGCTTTGTGTGAGTTTTGTGCACTCCTGTGTTTCTGGATTTATGCTTCCTGAATTGTTGTCGCGGTCTATGTTGCAACACCTCAATTCGCTTCCAATTACTCTCGTAACTAACATCTCTACGAAAATGTGTAGTTCGTAAACATAGTGGGTTCAACACAAGTTGAATGTTCAATCACTTTCTTTACGGTGCACCACTCATGTATTAACATCTTTATTACGGCCCTTAAGGTATGACCATTGAGTTAGGTATTTCAGCTTGTCCTCTACTAGAGTCACTCCATCACCCGTCATTGGCAATTCGAACTCAGGAGTGACCGTTTCCCTTCAGCCAGTCTTTCCTTCTGATTTGGTTCGTAAGACCCAGGTAATGGGTAATGGACAAAATGGATATATGCATGTCTGTTTATGCGTTTTTCTGCCCACTGTACACTTCTATTTTTTCCATGTCCATGGTTGCCAGGAGTCACTCATTTGCTGTTCACTATGGTGAAACTGGAGATAAGGCTCCAAGAACGAGCCTGAACTAAGTTTTCCCTTGAAGATTATGCTTAGTTGATGAATCTGTTATTGGCAAAAGATTCTTGAGCACGTGGGCTCTTGACCCATCAGCATACCAGTTGTAAAGCCTGAAGAAAAAGTGTTACTAGTTTGGGCGAGGAATGTCTCTCTCGTCTCTTTATACCTCCAACGGCTGTGCCGAGGGAAAAGGCCAAAACACAAACCAACCAAAGGGAAAACAGGTTGCAAGTTTCCAAAGATTTCAGACCAAGCCCATCTATATGATACTGTAAATTTGGAAGGCAAAACTTAGCATACTGTTTTACAGGTTCTACTTGAATCATGGCACCTCAAGCCTAATATGTCGAGGAACCTTTTTGCTTTTCTTTTGAATTATGATTACAGGCCCGTAAAGAGGTAAAGTGATAATTCCATGTGACATGAAAAGCTTGAGAAATTCCACCCTTTTTCCCCCCCTAAGAACAAAAAAAAAAGCGATAGGGAAATTTCTTCAATTAAAGATGCAGGGACAGAGGGACAGAATGTTTTAGTGGCTCATGAGCTCGGACAAAGTGCATTGTCTTCTTTTATAAAAATTGGGGTATGTTCCTAGGTGAGTGGGGCTAGCACCAGAAAGCTACCCTAGCTTGGCATCACTTTCCTTTTCTCTCTTCGAAGGGGTAGAAGTTTGATTCCCTTACAGACACTCCCCTGCGCCCATTGGAGGAGGGTTAATTCCTTAATCCTGCTCTCTGTAATGAAAATGAGAGCCAAAAAAACAGTACAAAAAAAACAATAATAAACTTTTAGAGATTCCTCGAGAGAAGAAGACCATAATATGATTAATTTGACAGACTGCTTGCAGTTCCATTAGCTTTTCAGGAGGCCACCGACGCCCCCTCTTTGCCTTGGGAGCTTGAACACAAGCTCAAACTGTACCACTTTGTACCTCAGCCTCAAAAGGGGTGGAGATTCCTGAAGTTCCTCCATTTTTAATATTCAAGATTTCTCAAAGACCCAAAAAGAAAACAACCTAAAACAAAGGAATAAAGCTGCCCATTGGTTAGTATAGTTCCATATTTAGACTTTTTGCAGCTTTTAGGTCCTGTATTTGTGACCTGTACCTCTTCTCGATCTCCTTTAACACTCTTTGATTTGAATACCCTTTTTTTTGCGCCTGTAGGCATCATATACGCTTCTTTCTCCATTTCTTCTTTGTTGCTTTTTTTTTTTATAGGCTGTAGGACCTGTATTGGTGGCTTTGAAAAGAAATTTGTCTCCCTGTCCTGCTTAGCACAGTCAAAACGCATGGACCATTCTTGTGTTTAGATAGTCCTTCCTCACTTATCTCCTTCACTGTGGATCGCAACCACCCCATTGACTGCAATTTTTTCGCCGGCACGTGAAAGCTCTGTGGCTTTCAATCAATCATGGAGACAAAACAAGCACAAGAAAACAACATATATTCCGGACGACATTGTTCTTCTTTCCCCCGCGCTTCCCCTTTCTTACGGGCTACGTTTTTCCTTCCCTTCTAGTTCACATTGAGGTCAAACCACACGCTAAAAATGTAAGAAACTTTTCAAATGGGTTTGGTGAGAGCTTTGACAAGAAGCATAACAAGTGTCTCGTCTAAGAGATAGAATCTATGTACTAGATAACCCTTTAGGTCATCCATCAAACATCTACAGAGTGAAAATAATATCTAAGCAATAAAATTTATTTATTTTTCTTCTTTTTTAGTTACAATAATAACTTTAATTATATAAAAATCAACTACCTATATCTTATCTCTTAACATAAAAAATTTCGGACACTTTAAAACATCTTAATTGCTCGGATGAATAAAAAATTTGTACTTTAGAGATGACAATTATAACAAATATTAAAAAAAAAATGAGTGATGAAAAAAAAACTTCTATTCGAGTATAATTTACCTGATAAGTTAATAAATCTCGAACTAGTACAATCTCTAACTGTAAAAGTTATTTAAATGAGAGATATTCGAATAGGAATACGGGGAAGACAAATATCAAGAAAGAATCAACATAAAAATTAGACTAAACACCTGCTAATTGTACGGTGATCTTAATCCGTGAGTTTAATAGTTATGATCCATAACTCACATCAAGATAATCTACTCAAGCAGACAGGTTTGGTAGGAGGCATGCTTGTTTTGTCACCTCCACAAGGCACAAGATAAGAAACTTTGGACTGCCTTACCAGCCCTCTCTTTGACTGTCGTTGAAATTAATTAACTTGACACAAAACATAATAAATTTTACTCCAGATCAGAAGAAAACAATTAATCGTGCCAAAATTCCGGATTTGTACATTGCCCCCACACAATAATTCAACAAGTCTTTCTCAGAAAAGTTTACCTTTTAGGATTGGGAAGGGGCAAATTAGATATTTTCGTTTAACCAGTTATATTGGCATGCTAGCTTTATAGTCATATATATCTCGTGACTTCTACCAAACCTTTCCAAATGAAATTTAACATTTTATATTTTAAATTGAAATGGGAGTTAAAATGTGTAATTAGGTTTTGAGACTTTTACTTTAATATTATATGAATTATAATTAAAATAAGTTATTCTAAAAATATAGTACGCAATAGGAGATATAAAACTTTAAAAACTCCAGAGATATACTTAAGAAAAATAATGCATGTAAGGTCAAAGTCTAGTCTAATAGTAGGCAAGTGTTCGGCTTATTGAACAAAAAAATCTCTAAAGATTTTAAAGGTTCAGCATCTAAAATTTTGGCTCTTCAAAATTTTATCATCATTACAAAAGTTTCTCTTCCTCATTTTTTTCAATTTTATAAATTTTTATAATAATTTTTTACTTTTTTCTAACTTTTTCATTCTCTCTCTTCACTTTTTCATTAACAAATTTTTAACTAAAATTTTAACACTCAAACACAACCTAAGTGAATTAGCTGATACTTACGGGACACTATACTTCGAGGTATGTAGTAAACAAGACACAAAATTGATGCATAATTTCTTACAATTAAAAAAAAAAACGACGTTAACAAGTCAAAATTTAATTAAAATTTTACTTTTAAAATATATTTTAAAATTTTATTTTTACTTTTATCACTTATCACTTTAATATCATATCTTTTTAATACTACACAAAATTTTAACAAAATTTTACTAAAATTTTGAAACGCATTGTTACCTTGATTAGGTCCAAAGCCCTAGATTAATGAATAGTGTATATTGCAATATGCTCCCCCGGTTTTTGTGTAAATAAAGCTATTCCTTACCCCCAAAAAAAAAAAAAACAGATAACGTACGCCATGATTCCTCAATTACCGTAGCCATATCTCAGTGCGCCACGGAGACGGTACATAAGTCAACGATGGTGGGATCAGCGGGACCCGCGCCGTGTCAGTCACCGAAATAACAGTGCTCCTCTGGCGTAAGATAGCAGTTGGCGAGTAGGGCAGTCAAAACAGCACCTAGGAATACGTGTCAGCTTTTAGCCCGCGACTTTAAACGTGGCGTGCCGTCATAGGTTGCTCTTTTGCAACGGCTAAATACAAATGCTCTCGAGGACTGGGTCCCACTTTTGGCGTACATCTTGATAAGCCGCGCAGACAGAGGGAAAACACTTCAAAGCAAAGTAGAAACAAACAGTAAAAACGAAAAAACCTAAAACTGGGCATGTTCGGTTACCACTATTTGTTAGGATTTACTTATTTTAATATTTACAATTCAAACATTATAAAAAATATATATTTTAATATAATATTTTATTATCTTTTTTACACACATTAATCATTTTTAATAATTTTTATATACATATTAATATAATTTTAACATCATCTTAAATATTCACAATTTTATTAGAATCTTAAAATTTTTTCTAAACGAACGTCCCCGATTAAGAGAGTGACGGCTTAATTTAAAAACAGTTTTTTATCTTTGTATTTTTTTAAAAGTAATGTAGATTTTTTGAGAGACGGTGAAATGTATGTTAAAAAGTTGTAAAAAGTTATTGAGATTAGTAAAAAGGTATTGTAATTGATGAAAAAGTAATTATGAAAAATTTTTAAAAACGTTTTAAAAACAATCCAAAGTCATTTTTTTTTATTGTCTATTGGCTGCATCCAATTCCAGTTTAGTTGTGATTTTTTTGCCAAAAAAAAAATTACGAAATTTGAATTTGTGAAAGAAAATTTTAAGAGTTTGATTTTTTAGGAATTTGCAAAAGGCTGTGTAAATGTTTATAAAAATTTAATATCATTGGATTTTTTTTTCATGTCTGGCCAAGTGTCAGAATCAATTGTGAAGAGTACATTATTATTCTTATATCGTGCCATTTACGTTTCCCAAAACTCATTCAATTGATATTTTCGCTGCATGAATAAGGTGTCGGAAAAAACTCTTTACTCCTTTTGTTTCTTGTGTCTTCAAATTATTAGCTGGGCAAAATAATTTTATAATCAAGGTCAATTTTGGAACAAGATTATTTGAAAACCGAAGCCTTAATTCTTAAACAAATTACATCATTGTCAGAACAGCTTTATTGCGAAAAAGAGAGCATCAAGACTTTGAAAATCTAATAATCATGATGTTAAATTTATATTTTTTAATAATTATTTGCGATCCAACCATTATACACCTCAACCCCTTTTATGATTTTCTGAAAAAAATATATAACATTCAAAAACTGATAATTGACAAGAAGTATGGTTATTTATCTTAGGATATAGTTGTTAGAACTATTTTGACTGGCAAATGGATATGTTCCTAAGCTGTTAATGGGTATTATGTAAAAATGTATTAAATTGTATACAAAAAGTTACAACACTAGAAAGCAGGACTGTGACACAATCATTTTGATATCTAGAAAAATTTGTGATTCAATGTAAATATTTAATTGAAATTGAAATAAAATGACGCCATGGTTCAAATCTAAAATTTTGACTTGATATTACATAAATTTATTATTTATTTCAAAAATTTAAAAGAAAAATTTTGGTGGTGGTAGGGAGTAGAAATTTTCACTCCTTAAAATTTCTACGGCTATTAAAAAATTAAAAAATAATCTATCTTCTTTTCAATTTATTTTTTTTATTATAATATGTATTTAAATTTTTCTCTCTTCATTTTTTCATCAAATCTATAAAAATATCTTCATTTTTTCACAAATCCCAAAACCCAAAAGTTCTACTCCCGAACACTCCCTTTATTATATGAATTATATTCTTTAACAATCCAAGAAAGATAAAGGAAGGAAGAAGTACATAAACCAATTTAGTTAAGTACGCTTTAAGATTTTGTACAAAATCATATAAGCGACAACTATAATTTAAAAATACAAATCTAATGGTACAAAGTTAATCATATCATTTAATTAGGTAAGAAGACAAAATAATGTGATCCAGTATTAATTTATCTCATTAAATGACGTATTTAATTTTGAAGCATTAGATTTTAATCTTTAAATCACAACTGTTATCTTGTATAACTTTACACAATTTATCTTTATACATAATCCGTTGTCTACCCGCCCGAGTTTTCTATTATTTTTCCAAAAGCATATATCTCAATTTTCATGTGAATTGATGAGGTGTTAAAATCCGAGCCGTTGTTGTTAAAATAGATGGTGAAGATTAAAAGAGTGGTACATGGGTGCAATACTGTAGATGTTGCAGAGGAGCTGAATCCCGGGAGAAGCAGTGGACAACGATACAAGCGTACAAAAGGCAAGTCCAACCCCAAAGAGACCCTGGAGAGACTAATGACAGCAAAGACAAAGCACATAGTTTATGGGGAAGTAGTAAAACACAGAGCTGAGAGACACGGCTTGGAGAGGATAGATTAATTAAAGCTGAAATTGGGGGAAGAAAGAGAGTGACAAAGGTCTTTGTGTGGGTCCCGCCTTCAAATCTGTGACAGAGACGGCAGTTTCATTTCTCTCTAGCATCCCCTTATTTAAGTGCGTCTCCCCCCTCTCTCTCCTGAATTTTTCGTGTTCTTTTTCTCTCTCCACAGCAGTAATAAAATATTGTGTGGGAGAAAAGTTGAGAGCTTTGTTGTATTCTTTAGGCCGTGTGAATTCTCAAGCGGAGCAAAAGTCTTCTCTTTCACACCTCTCAATCTCCTAACCATGGAAGAAGAATCTAGGGTTTGACAGCACCAAGTCCAACGAGGTCTGTCCCTTGGTGCTTTTTCTTGCTTTTTGAGTCTGAATTTGATCAATTCGCTTTTGTGGAATACCCGTATACGTTCTTATCTCTCTTTGGGTGTTGCTTTCTCCAAAACCAATTTTCAGTGACCCAGTTGATTGGGATCTCTGTGTCTTCCTTGTTTGGGAAAGCTAACAAAGACTTCGATGTGGTCAAGTACCTGAAATTTCGAGGAAAAAACCGAACTTGAGCGTTGTCTGCTGAAAACTGGGACTTTGACTATCTGGGATTTGTTTTATCAGATATGGATTGTACTGTGGGAGTAGTTATTTAAGATTCTGGAATTTTTTGTATTCGTTCGTAAGGTTTTGGGGTTAGGGATTTAGGGTTTCTTTGTTTCCTGTTTTTGCTGGAGGAGTAGTATGGAGGAGGTTGAAGAAGCTAACAAAGCAGCTGTGGAGAGCTGCCACAGAGTTCTAAGCCTCTTGTCTCAGCCTCGAGATCAGGTTCAGTGTAGGAATTTAATGGCAGAGACTGGGGAGGCTGTGTTTAGGTTCAAGAAAGTTGTTTCTCTTCTCAATACCGGTATGGGTCATGCGAGAGTCAGAAAGCTCAAGAAACTTCCAATCCCTTTCCCGGAAAGCATCTTCTTGGAGAACCCAAATTGTAGATCAGACCAGCAATCCAAAAGTCTCCAATTTCTGCAGTCTAGCTTTCATGAGAACCCAATTCAAGAAATTGGCTCAAACGTGAAGAGCAACTTGAGTTTGGGAAACCCGTCTTTGGAATTAAGCTCAAGTGGGAAAAGCTCCCTTCAACTTGCCCAGCAGACGCCATCAACACACTATCACTTCCTCCAGCAGCAACAGCAGCAACAGCGGTTAATGCTTCAGCAGCAACAGATGAAACATCAAGCGGAAATGATGTACCGCCGGAGCAACAGTGGCATTAATCTGAATTTTGACAGCTCTAGTTGTACACCCACAATGTCTTCTAATAGGTCGTTTATTTCCTCCTTGAGCATAGATGGAAGTGTAGCGAACATGGATGCTAGTGCTTTCCATTTGATTGGAGCACCTCACTCTTCGGACCAGAATTCCCAACAGCATAAGAGAAAGTGTTCTGCCAGGGGAGACGATGGGAGTGTGAAATGTGGGAGCAGTGGTAGATGTCACTGCTCAAAGAAGAGGTTAGACTTTGTCAACTGTATATTTCACTTACATGTGGTCTTGGACGTTATAGCCTTCCCTTTTCTCTCTTTCCTGTTTGACGAGAAGGGATTGGGCTTGTTCCGACAGATCTTTCTAATCGTGTAACTACGCTGGCAGGAAACACAGGGTGAAGAGATCAATCAAGGTACCTGCAATCAGTAACAAGCTTGCAGATATACCTCCCGATGATTACTCATGGAGGAAATATGGGCAGAAACCAATCAAGGGTTCTCCTCACCCTAGGTGTGTTCCATCTCTGCTTCTGTTCAAATTTCGATATTTAATTACGTAAATTTGATGACAAGCTCTGCAGTTTTCCTGAAGCTGTTGTAAAATTTGAGATGTATATTATGGTTGTGTTCTTGTTGTCATCGTTTCTTTGCGTGGAAATATTGTTTTCTGCCTGTGACACATAATGGAAGAAGTGTCCTGTAATACTAACAAAATAAAATTTCTGTGATTGGCATTGGTTTGTTTCCTGGTATCTAATGTTCATTTTTCTCCACTAGAACAGCATTAGAAAAAATGTATTTGTATCTGGAGCTACATAACAAGAAAAAATACAATATGCACCAGATGTATGTGAAATTCTATCAAGGAACTTAGAAGTTTTTAGTCACGGTTCCTCAGTTCTTAGGGATGATAAATTAACCTTGGCCTTGCTAGTTACACCATGCAATCCTGCTGGAGATGGTTATTTGATCGAGTCTATTTTATTCATCATTTCGACAATGAGTTTACAGGGTCAAATCGAAGCAATCAATGTATTGTTTTTGCACTGTGAAAGTAGTAACCTGTATTCAACTTTTGTTTATTGTGTTAAATTTTTTTTTACCTTGGCCATTGTCGGATGTGTTACAATGGTTACCCGTATAGCTTGTTAGTTTACTAAGTTCAGCTTCTGATGAACTTAATGAACTGAGTGGCCATAAACTGTTGTAGGGGATACTACAAGTGTAGCAGCATGAGAGGTTGTCCTGCAAGGAAGCATGTTGAGAGGTGCTTGGAAGAGCCTTCCATGCTCATTGTTACCTATGAAGGCGAGCATAATCATCCCCGGTTACCGTCACAGTCTACAACCACATGAACTGCATGGGGAGATTAACCAAGGCCAAGGCCAAGCCCCGCTATTCAATTTACGAGAACCTTGTGGATGGTTGGCTTGGAATGCTCCTGTACATATTTTCCATCTTTTGACCATGATTATATACTTGGAGCAGTTTTTTGTGCTGTGGAGAGTTGGCTCTGAGCCGCATGTGGCCATGAAACCTGGTGTTTAACTGAAGAATTATGTGCCGTTGGGGGTTTCAAATTGTAAAAACTCTTTCATCTCTTTTAGAAAGCAATGCTTTTAAGAGTTTAGGGTTCTTCTAAATGAATGCTTTTAAGTTTTTGATGGTGGGGATTAATCCTTCATGGCACAGCAATAGTAGTTTATAGCTGTGGGTTTGAAATTCCCTTGAGTAGTTTATAGCCGTTTTGGTGACTCGAGTTAAAAACTGGATATCTCTGCTTCCCTTATGGTAGGAACTCCTTTTGTTGTCTGTCTTTCTTTCTTCGTCCTTTTTCTCCGGGGGGGTCCAGTTAGGGGACCCGCGCAGACACTTTTGACTTTTTCAGGATACCGTATAGTAAGTCTGGAGACTTTTGTGTCGCTGCAAGTGCTTCATGAATTGTTTGATGTGGATTTGAATGTTTGCCAACACCTTCGGTTGTCACTTCGCACAACTCGTTTTTCCCATCTGAAGTGGGCGAGCATTATTTTGGGAGAGTGAAATAAAAGTTTTACAGAAACCGGAATGAACCTTATAACTTGGGGCCCGAACATACCAGCTTGAGTTGGATGGATACGGATCCAATTCTGTGGACTTGAATCTTTTAACTTCTCAAGTAAAGTCTGGCCCTCTCCTTTGGATTTCAAGTTTCTCCCTACTTCTGGAAGAAGAATTATTCGAGTTGTCCAGATTTTAGGTGTCTCCAACAAGGCATGTGAGTTGTAAGGGGACCGACATGGGTAGGCATACTTGACATTTTTATATTAATATATAATATTCTCCCTCCATATCTCCCTCCTCCATTGGCATCAACATTATTCTTGGGACCATTTCCAAATATATCTATACACGATAGGCTATATTGTCACTGGCCTCCTTGGTCGTCTGTTGAGAACTTTTCTGTCAGTGCTTTTTCTAGTGGGACACCTATTCAATGGAAAAGAAGAAATTGGAAACCTTAAGACAACAAAATCAAAGCTAATTAGGGCAGATATGATAGTTTCCTAGACTAAGTGGGGATTTGTTTGTCCTACTGCTATGCTGTTTTGTGGAGGGAGAAGAGTACCTTTGGTAGGTACTTTCAAAGCATTATTCCTTAAAAGTTAGGTTAGAGTCAATTGGGTGTCCTAATCATAATGATTGTCACTTGGGTCAGAATAAGGTTGGACTTATGTTTCAGAAAACTCATTATGTTTGCCACATCTTTTTCTAATCCACCAATTAATGAGTAAAGTTGAGAGCTAACGGGCTAACTTTCTTTGTTCCTCGTGGATTTGGAACCAATCAAGAAAAAGAAATCTGGGCATTAGATGATCACTCAAGGAGCATATATTCTAATAGGGATAGATTACCTGCAAGTGGGCTTGCTTAATCTTTTTTGGTTTGAAAACACTTCCCTGGCATAATCATCATCCAATTGTCATAGACTAATTTGCTTCTTCTTTACATCCATATTAATTTTTTTTTGTTTATCTTTCCATGGTGTGGGTATCAAGCGATAAACAACGATATTACAGGTATCTTGTTCTAATTCGAGATATAGAAGATATTTTTTGATGAGTATTTGAATCTGGATTCTCTCTAATTTGAATGTTATAGGGCCTACATCGTCTGACAATCAATGTAAGCAATATTAAATATCGTAGGGTCCACACATTAGTTTCTCTCTCTCCAAATTAGATATAGTCCAATTGGGATAACAAATTAATTATGATCCTTATCAATGTTTTGGAAGGAGGATGATGGTCCATATGTTTCAGAGATAGAAAGACATGAAACATATACCCCTGAAGCCCATTCGGTCAAATCAATCCAGGATCATCAACTAATGTTTCCTGGTTTCCTGTTTATTAGAAACATTTTACTGCAATTACTAAAATTTATTCAATTGCCCACCAACATGTACGGCCTGGAAAAGGCCCAAGTCATTTACAACAAATCAAGTGGACCCAAGGCCCATAGAACCAAATCGAGTGTAAGGACCCACAATGAAGCCCAGATTCAAAAGATACAGAAAGCCCATACAAGGCCCAATGGGCCAAATAGAAACCAAATTATTTGCTCACAAAAGAAAAGTACAACATATTTATTATTCGCCAAACAGAAGAAAATAGATATTAGATAAAAAGAAGTGAAAGCAAAGGGAAGGGACACGAGCGGTTGAAGTGGGAATGCCCTACATTCTGGAATGGATTGGCAGGCACGTCAGCGAGTCAATCAGAGTGTAACGTAAAGAAGAAGAATAGGCTGTGGCGGAGTCAAACGCAATTATGCATTTTATGACCCGCCACGCACGCATGAGGGAGAAACACAAACGACAGGTAGCGCTGTCTGAATACGCGCGTCATTGAAATCCCACGTACGACTGCCAATCCGTTTAACGGCGTGTGGGCGCCGCGCCGCACCGCACCGCATCGTACGGTCGTTTTCCAAACTTATCTTGTCCGGGACCGGCATGGTCACTGACTCATTGGTCCAGTTATAATTTTCAATTTATTACTATATATGCATACTTGAGGAATAAGCTACATAATATCTCTCCCTCCATATCTCCCTCCTCTTAACATAAGGACCATTTAAATATATCTATACAAATAGGCTATATTGTCACTGGCTTTGGTCGTCTGTTGAGAGATCTGTCTCTTCTCTCACCTATTCGGCGTGAAATTGGAAACGTAAGACAGCAAAGGGGCAGATCCTAGACTCCTACTGGCTGCCTCTTTCGCATTATTCCTTAAAAGTTAGGTTAGAGTCAATTGGGTGTCCTAATCATAATGATTGTCACTTGGGTCAGAATAAGGTTGGACTTATGTTTCAGAAAACTCATTATGTTTGCCACATCTTTTTCTAATCCACCAATTAATGAGTAAAGTTGAGAGCTAACGGGCTAACTTTCTTTGTTCCTCGTGGATTTGGAACCAATCAAGAAAAAGAAATCTGGGCATTAGATGATCACTCAAGGAGCATATATTCTAATAGGGATAGATTACCTGCAAGTGGGCTTGCTTAATCTTTTTTGGTTTGAAAACACTTCCCTGGCATAATCATCATCCAATTGTCATAGACTAATTTGCTTCTTCTTTACATCCATATTAATTTTTTTTTGTTTATCTTTCCATGGTGTGGGTATCAAGCGATAAACAACGATATTACAGGTATCTTGTTCTAATTCGAGATATAGAAGATATTTTTTGATGAGTATTTGAATCGAGATTCTCTCTAATTTGAATGTTATAGGGCCTACATCGTCTGACAATCAATGTAAGCAATATTAAATATCGTAGGGTCCACACATTAGTTTCTCTCTCTCCAAATTAGATATAGTCCAATTGGGATAACAAATTAATTATGATCCTTATCAATGCCATATGAGAGATAGAAAGACATGAAACATATACCCCTGAAGCCCATTCGGTCAAATCAATCCAGGATCATCAACTAATGTTTCCTGGTTTCCTGTTTATTAGGCAAGCCCACCAACATGTACGGCCTGGATAAGGCCCAAGTCGTGGACTAGAACCAAATCGAGTGCTGAAGCCCAAATTCAAAAGATACAGAAAGGGCCCAATGGGCCAAATAGTTAACTACAACGTCGCCAAACAGCATGAGCGGTTGAAGTGGGAATGCAAAGGGTGTTTGTTTGTCCCAAATTTTAAAATATTGGAAAAACAAACGCTAACTTAAAACGGAATGGATTGGCAGGCACGTCAGCGAGTCAATCAGAGTACCGAGGGGGTAACGTAAAGAAGAAGAATAGGCTGTGGCGGAGTCAAACGCAATTATGCATTTTATGACCCGCCACGCACGCATGAGGGAGAAACACAAACGACAGGTAGCGCTGTCTGAATACGCGCGTCATTGAAATCCCACGTACGACTGCCAATCCGTTTAACGGCGTGTGGGCGCCGCGCCGCACCGCACCGCATCGTACGGTCGTTTTCCAAACTTATCTTGTCCGTTTCGACCGGCATGGTCACTGACTCATTGGTCCAGTTATAATTTTCAATTTATTACTATATATGTATAAAAATTTAAAATTAACGGATAAGCCCGCCAGAATTGCCTAAAATAATAACAATAATAATAATAATAATGCTTTGCTAATTAAGCTGTACATAAGCCGGAATAGAATCTAACCCCGAGGATGTAAAAAGAAGAATACAAAACCAGAGATTCTTCTCCGGTGACCATAATCTCCCGGAGAGTCAGAACAGGGGCGCCGGGAGATTCAGATCGAAGAGAAATGGTTTCTTCGTCGTCATCTTCTGTTTCTTTTTCTTGATCTCGTTCTCCTCCTCCTCCTCGCTCACCACGACGTCTACGTTCTCCATTTTGTACCCGTTGTACTCCGATCTCGACGGCGCTGGCTTTCCAGCAGCGGAAAAGCAGTCCGGCGAGGGTCTCCAACCTAAAATATCACCGGCAACAGTGCCGCCAACGACCACAGGCGGAGCAACGACGAGGCCACTGAGGCCGAAGTTTGTCCTGGCCTTGGGGCCGCGGAGGCTGATTGCAGCCTCGTCGTAAGCCAAGGCGGCCTCCTCGGCTGTGTCGAAGGTGCCCAGCCACTTCCGGGTCTTCCTCCACGGGTCACGAATCTCCGCCGCGAACCGGCCCCATGGCCTCTTGCGCACGCCCCTGAAATGCGCCTCCCTGCGCTTCGAGGGATCCGTAGACGCAGACGGCATGGAGACTGTCGGAGCTCCGCTGACGGCGACCGAGTCTTGGCGGATGTGAAGCTCGTCAACAGGCATTGGGTCAGCGTACGTATCAGGAAAAGTAGACTACCAGAGAGAGAGAGAGAGAAAGAGGGAGTGGGAGTGAGAGTTAGGGTTTGAGCGTATATATAGTGGAGGGGACAGTCTGGGTTAACGCCGACAGCTTTGGTTTCTTGCGCGTGTGTTCCCGTGATTTAATATATAATTTGTTTTGTTCGGTTTCTGAAACTTTTTGGTCGTCTTTGTGAATAAAATACGAGAAAATAGCATTATTGTTCATTCAGCAGATTCATAATTTTAAGTACATTTAATGCTAAAGCTTGAAAAGAGAGAAGGGGTTGGGGCCGGGTCTTCAAGATGGTCTCAGAAATGACAGTTATATCTTCAATTTAGCTAACCCTAAGGCTTCATCGTAGCTGTAAATATGGCTGACTGAAAAGGGAGAATATTCAAATAAAATGGAGATTTCTAAAGTTCATAATTCTTGTATGATTTATGACTAATTGAAATCTAAAATATGAATATATAATGCTATGACACGATTAAAGAAGTCAGGAATGGATGGAAGAAAAGTTTGGGAGACACAAAGAAAATGTGTTTTAGGAAGCCGCCTCGTGCATTTGCCAAAAGGGTAAATAATATTCCCCTTGGTATGACAGTTTTGACATTGTTAACGGGTAATTGATAAGGTTTCAAGATTTGTCCAATTTCGGGCTCGTTTCCAACAAGGCCAAAAGTCGTAAAAAAAAAAGAGTAGTCAAAATATGTTATCTGTCCTATGTCCAGAAAAAAGCATTAACTCAAGCTAGCTTGAGGCCTCGAGCGCAGCTTTGAGCACGAGGTGGGGCTGCTCGGAGCAGGGCTTGATTGTATTAGCCTGCAGCTAGCAGAAATAATAGGAACAGCGTGTACGATAAGCCTATGAAAACATAACAATGAAGGAGAAAAACATGTGTCTGATTCTCTTTACTCAATTTTGTTTTTTCATATTTTTGGAAGTTATTTTTGGTTCAATGAATATAATTCAGAAAATATTTTTTTTTTAAATAAAAATTTCATGACCTTCCTAGTACATGAGCTACCAGTAGATACCATAAAATCATTCTCTAGGCTTTGACACGTAACATCGTAAATTATTAATTTTGACATATTTGTACTTTTTAATTATTAATATTAGACAATTTGTGTCTTAAACCATTTATGTTACACATTAAACTCGTTAACTATTAAAATTTTGGAATGCTGAAATTGGTGAAAAAATTATAGAGAAAGATGATTTGTATGATTTTTTTTATATTTATTATAATGAAAAATAGATGATTTGATTTTTATATTTATGATACTTTTAATTTAAAATTTTTATATAAAATATTTAAAATTAATAATTAAAAAGTGTAATGTGTTAAACTCTTTAAGTAAATAGTAAAATATATGTTTAGGATGTGTTTATTTACTAAAATTTTAACATAATAAAAAATTATAAATATAATCTCTGTCGCTCCCATCAAATTATCACTTTTCACTACAATAAATATAAAAAAATTTATTCAAATCATCTCTCTTCACTTTTTTTACCAATTTTAATATACTAAAATTTTAACTTCTGTTAAGTTTTAATATCGAAAACACGACCTGATTCAGCCACGGTTCAAAGGGCTATTATTAAAAATATAGTAATCGGGGGTAAAGAAGGAAGAAGAAGGAGGTGGGGAGCACGTGGGAACTGTGCGGCGGCGCTATAGTTGGAGCCCCAGGACCCACGTGCCGCAACTAGCTGACAAGACTGACACTATCATTTGGGTAAAGCTAAAGCCCAAGCTTTCAAAAGCGCCTAACAGAATCTACAGTTTCAGACGTTAGCCCACCGACTAGACGATACTCGCGCACGCAAAACGCGGTTCGAGAATCTGGTCATCATCGCCACTCTAATGACCCGCCGGTCCATAGCAATCATGACTCAAACCATTTCAAAATTTTAAAGATACTTTTGGGAAAGCAACGAGTATTAAAAACAAAGTGCCTGGCATCGGTTGTTTGTTAGTTATATTCCACTCCAGTGAATCCTGTCCCGTGAAGATTCTTCATTACTCATATTTTCCTGTTTGGATGCCATACAAAATTTTTAAAATTTTAAATTTTTTTACAATCACATTATAATAGATTCTAATACCTTTATACAACAATCATTTTTGTTAGTTATATTCTATGCTAGTGTATTTGTCTGAATTAGAGATAAATATAAGAAGTGAATTATAATGTAAGACTCATGTTGTTCAAAATTTTATATGAACAATATTTAATGATGTAAAGTTCAGCTGCTGTGTTTTTTTCTTTTTTTCTCTGAATTTTACCATATAATTTGAATAAAAAATTACAAAAAATCTTCATCTCTAAATAAATAGATTAACTTCAAAAAAAAACTTTTATAGTTAGCAAGTATACTTTCCTCTTTCAGGATGTTTTATCTTGAATAAATATATATCATATGTTCTTTTTTTCAATTTCTCAAGAGTAATCCACTTTTAACTTTAATGGTTGATTGTGGAATTTAACTCAAAGAACTTTGGGCCAGCCTCTTCTCTTTGCTTCCAAGTTTCGTTTCTAGGAGTTGGGGGGACCAAACTGTTTGTTCCTGGTAACTAGGACTAAGCCCAGTCCAGGCAAGCCATAAAAAAAGGACTGGACAAGAGAGATTTTGGCCCCTTCTTGTGAGACCATTTTTGTAGATAACATATATCTGTTTTTTTTTTTTCATTATATGGATGCCTATTGAGACCATATTTAAAGGTGGCGTTTATTTATCAATTTAAAATCTTTGAATATTAAGGTTTATTGAATGGTAATAAATTTTACAGTGTATTCGTTTTATCAAAATTTTCATACTCGGAAAGTGGATGTTTTATCTTGAATAAATATATATCATATGTTCTTTTTTTCAATTTCTCAAGAGTAATCCACTTTTAACTTTAATGGTTGATTGTGGAATTTAACTCAAAGAACTTTGGGCCAGCCTCTTCTCTTTGCTTCCAAGTTTCGTTTCTAGGAGTTGGGGGGACCAAACTGTTTGTTCCTGGTAACTAGGACTAAGCCCAGTCCAGGCAAGCCATAAAAAAAGGACTGGACAAGAGAGATTTTGGCCCCTTCTTGTGAGACCATTTTTGTAGATAACATATATCTGTTTTTTTTTTTTCATTATATGGATGCCTATTTTAGACCATATGAATAAAGGTGGCGTTTATTTATCAAAAAGTTTAAAATCTTTGAATATTAAGGTTTATTGAAATTTCTGAAAAATTGTAAAAATTTTACAGTGTATTCGTTTTATCAAAATTTTCATACTCGGAAATGTTGATAAATAATCACCACCTTTATTCATAGTCTAAATATTAAAGAACTAGGAAGAAGATTATGCGCAAGAAAAATAAAATAAAATAATTCACCAGGGGAGCTACCTATACCCTCCCCAGAATAGCTCCTTTGGGTGAAGCACACGAACCCACTACCCAGCTCCACATACCTGTGTCCGGTGTCCAGAACTCACTTGGTGGTAACCTGACTTGAACCTACACCTTGGAGGCCCTGCATACAGACCCGGAGGATTTGTTTTGGCCCAACTGAGACATGCTATTGTTTACAAATCCTGAGGATGTCTGTGTCGCCGTGTTCATTGATGGCTGGTGCCCCACATTCAGAGGAGCTTAACTTGCTTTCCGCCTCTATCTCCTAGAGAGAGACTGCCTCTCCCTAGCGAGAACAACCGACTTTTTGCATGATTCTCCAAGAGAGGAGGCACCGCACCTCCTTCCTACTCCCCACCCCCCCTCTTTTTCCCCTACCCATCGAGTTTCCCTGTTCTGTTTCTCAAATAAGATCGAGATGATTAACTAAAAACCCCGGTTTGATTAACAAATACGTTCACAGAGGAAGTCACATTATCTGAAAAGCAAGACAAAGAGACCAAAATACTTCGTCCTAAACATATATTGGTCAAAATTTAACAAAAATCAACACAGCGCTGCCAATAGACAACAATTCAAGGCACACGCAAAATCTTCACTTGAGAGGAATGAACCTCGAGGAATGTGTAGCACCAATACCAGGCCTTCCATGCTTGACGGGCTTATAAGAGATTGAGAATTCGGCTAGATAATGGCTGATCATTTCTGGTTTGATTTCAACTTGATTAAAGGTCTTGCCATTGTAAACCCCGACAATGCTACCGATCATCTCAGGTACAATGATCATGTTGCGGAGATGAGTCCTCACAGGCTCTGGCTTCTCACCAGGTGGGGCATCACGTTTCTGTTCCAAGCATGGGACTACCATTAGTATAAAAAAAGAAGATGACATATTTATCCTTGTATTTGTGGAGCAATTACCTACAAACATATATACTTATCCAGTAAAATCATGTTACAGAAACTTTTCAGATAGCAATCATGCATGAGTGCAAAACTTGGATTAGAGGCATAGAATAGCTATGAATAGTATTCTTTACCAAATTCCATCTTCATCCCACGGCACAAATTTATATGATATGATACAAGAAAAACAATGACTTCGATGCAACAGAACATGTAATAAATTCCAGACATAAAAACTTGGTGCATAGCAATTGCTAATAACATTTTACAGAAATTTTTTATTTGATCTACTATTAACTGAAAGCCTCATTTAGCATATGAAAGACAATACCGCACCACCTTTTTTCTGCTTTAGTACTTGTATCAAAAGCATTTAGCAATTCATTAAAAGTTCCAATCAGTTCATATGAGGTTGGGATGCAAATAAGAAAAGTGAAGCAACTGAAACGTGTGAAGTATGTCCATAACCAAATCCAACATCTGGGGCAAAATACTGTTCAAACAATAAACCTTCACATATTCAGACCTGGAGCTCCTGCAATAACACATCCTAAGCTCATAATTAGAAGACTGGAGAAGGATCCTACTACCTGAACTACAAAGTGGCCCTGACACAGCACACTAAAATCTAAATTACACAACAAGCATCAAAAGATCCCGGTGCCATTGTCATTAACCATACGCTTTTGTTAAGAGTGATTCGATAGATAAAAAAAGACACAGAAAATTTTGAATCTCTACGGTGTTTGGTTCAAAATATTAACCACTATACTACAGAAAACCATATAAAATAATGCTGCGTGGTGATATCCATTTACATTGGACAAATCTGAAAACTAAGCCTCAAATGGAAAGATTTGAGCAATCCACAGCCTCCTAGACAAGCGTTCCCCAGAGACTTGGGAATTACCAAAAATATAATTTTGGAAATTTGTGAAATTCTAGACAACCCTATTATTCATCTGAAGATTAACAAAATATAGACTTAAATTAATATTCCGAACTCACTCTTAAGTCTTGAGTTCAAGGACAAACAAATGCCCCTCTTAAATTTAGTTAGGTATTGGGAAACAATCCATTAATGTCCAAGCCAAACCAATGTGAGTCTGTTTACAAGCGTGGACATCCTTCCCTCTCTAGGATCAACCCTTGCCAAAAATATGATTCAAACAGAACAGTTTGGCACAGCTACCTTCAAAGAAAAGCAGATACAGACAGAGAGAGAGATATTAAACTTTTCAACCAAGTTTGCCGATGATTACTATGTGGTCTGAATCCTTCCAATTGCAATACTGTCAGTTAAAAACTTTCATCAGCGTTGCAATGGTTTTTCAAATCAAGTGAAGACACAATGAACATGTGAATCATACATGCCATTAATGCAAATTTCGGGCCAACGTACCAAAGTGCCTTTCACTCTGCAAACTAACCAATTTTCTTGTCTCTCTCTAAAGCTAACAGACTCCACTCAGTTAACAATGCACAAATTCCTGTCTGAAATATCTCTCACTCTTTCCTTCTATCTAGCTTTCAATAACCAATTTTTCAACACCATTTGCCTCACCCTTCCATACCAGAGCATAACATTACCTGGCCAAGTTCCTATATTGCATCTGCCTTTTCTGGTGCCAGGCATCCCGTCACGAGAAATATGCACAAGGTCCATCATGCTAACACAATAGGAGTCATATCTAACTAACCTATTTCCATTCCTTCTATCTAACATCCACTCACAATATCCTTCACTCTACCTCCTCCCCTCACCCATGCCACGATATCTGTTGGTTCCCAATTTCAAGTAGTGTGTAATGAATATCAGCCATTATAGTCTTTCCACCATCCGGTGCTATAGAGCAATCAAAAAGCTCAATGATGTCACTTCAACATAATTATTCAGCTTCCACAAAGCTGCAGTGCAATCAAAAGAAATGGACCTATATGCAAAGTCTATCCTGAACTAATTAGCAGCTACAAGACCTATCGTTACACTCCAATGACTCCATCTGATGTAGGTCCACACACACACATAGAAAGGTTATTAAAAAGGAAAGGATTACCAAAGCATAATCCTAAAAAAGCCTTGTTACCTCCTCCACATCATCCAAGCAAAACACACCCATACATCTCATTACCCCTCCATTATCACATAAGACAACAATCATCACAATCAAAGAATCTGACGGACAGACGAAGTAAGTACATCCTATAAACCAAAAATTGCTCCATTGAATACAGCAAAACTACCTGAACAAAAAATTCAAACCCACGGGGAATGAATCACATGAAATATCAGGAGGCAGGAGACCTTGAACCAACAATTATAAATCAAAAGCACAAAAATAACCACTGACCGCTTTGCGCAGCTTCTTGATCAATGCCATCGGCTTCCTCTTCAAACCCCGTTGAAACCTAACGCCAAATGAAGACATGTGACATAAGTATGGAAAACACATATTCATAGACACGAGCAGATATATATGTATTTGCAAGCATATATATTGGCTTCATATTTAACATAGGAATAGAAATTAATCTCTGCGGCTCTTCGCGTTGGATTACCTCCGCCGAGCGCGGGCGGGGAAGAGCTTGACAAGCTCGTCAGTGGACATGTCGAGAAGCGTCTCCAGATCGACGCCTCTAAAGCTAAACTTCTTGAACGTCCTCTTCTTAGGCTGCCCTGGCGCCGTAACATCTGCTTCCACATCTGCCTAACAAAAGCACAATTGGCAACAGCTAAGTGTTAGCTATTAAAATTGCATGAGGTGGATGGTCTACATGGTTCTCAGGGCAAGTGAAGAAAAGAGAGGCAAAACTGAGAGATGAGGACGCTCACCATGGTTGAAAATTAGCTGCGGTGAGTGATCTGCTGGGTAGCGCTAGGGTTTTGGGGATCGAATCACCTTTATACTGTAATCAATGTCGTAGTAGATACGGGTTTTAGTTCGAGCTAGCCCGGGTCGATCCGTCTGGTGAGTCGGAGCACCGAATCTGGAACCGGGTTATTTATTATTTTTTTTCCCCTCTAATTAGGGCTGCAAATGAACTGAGCCGTTTATGAACAACTCGAACTCGGCTCGTAAATTTACTCGAAAATAAACTAGCCGAGTTTGAACACATTTCTAGCTCAAATATTAAATGAGTAAAACTCGGTTAAACTCGGCTTGTCTCGATATAAGTTGGCGAACAAAGCTCATATAAGTTCGACTTGACTCAATTGAACTCATTTAAAAGCTCGTATTAAAAAGATACATGTAAATAAAAATATATATATCCCTTTCTATATGCATTATTATGGTTTATATTACTTTTTATGATATTATCATATTAAGTTACTTTATAAAATGTATATATGTATATGTCATTTTTGAATATATAAGTATATATTTTGTTATGCATTTTAGTTTAAGCTCGATTTAATATATTTGTTATAACATATGTAATTAAATATTTTTTCATTTATATAAAACAAAATATTTCTAATAGGTTGTCATTTTGTTTGATATTAATGTATGTATATCTATTCATACATTTTGTTATGCATTTTAATTTAAGTTGAAACACTCTGCAAGGGTTGTTTCTTAATTTATATGTTACAACCACGTATATGTAATTACATGTTTTACATTTTATATTTACTTAAAAATTTAGTTCCTTCAATTTATATAACATATGTGTTTCATGTTAGTTTAACATTTTCTTAGTAATTCATAGTCATTCGTATATTTATATAGCTAATATGAAGTTAAAAATTTTTTGCAAGAAATTCCGCTAATCTTCATCTTTGTAACTTCATCATTAGTATCCATTGATCTAGATATTCAATATATATCAAATTTTGACAAAAGTATAAATAACTAAACTTGATTTTGCCTTAATTTCATTACACGGTATATGTCATTTTTGAATATATAGTATATATTTTATTATGCATTTTAGTTTAAGCTCGATTTAATATATTTGTTATAACATACATTTATATAAAACAAAATATTTCTAATAAGTTGTCATTTTGTTTGATATTAATGTATGTATATCTATTCATACATTTTGTTATGCATTTTAATTTAAGTTTGAAACACTCTACAAGGGTTGTTTCTTAATTTCTATGTTACAACTATATGTAATTACATGTTTTACATTTTATATTTACTTAAAAATTTAGTTCTTCAATTTATATAACATATGTGTTTCATGTTAGTTTAACTTTTTCTTAATAATTCATAGTCATTCGTATATTTATATAGCTAATATGAAGTTAAAAAATTTTTAAGAAATTAATCTTCATCTTTGTAACTTCATCATTAGTATCCATTGATCTAGATATTCAATATATATCACCAAACTTGATGCATAGAAGGTTGAGATTAGAGGAGTTCTTATTATGGAATAGCGGATAAAAATGGAGCAACTCTAATTTAATTAATATGTTATTTTTAGTATACCTTAAGACATAGAGTAGTCTATACTTGATGACAAATGTATCACTGAGATTTTATCGAGTCAAAATGCAACTAATATTATCGTAATTCATAAGCTAAGAGCAAATCCATCTTTAGGAATAGATGTCTATACTTTGGCCTATGTTAATTATACTTAGATCATAAATTTAGAACTTTTATACATAATTACATGGTAATGCGGAGAGAGATTATTTTGTAATTTTTTTAATTAAGGCCAAAATTTTGAGTGCCAAAAGTATGGTAATTTCAAATCTTGAAAATATTGTCCTTAATTTTAAAAATACTAAACGAGCTCGAGCTCGAGCTCTTTAAAATTTAACGAGCCGAGTTCGAACAGAATTTTCGAGCTTTATTCGAGCTCAGCTCTTATATGTGTTAAACGAGCCGAGCTCGAGCTCAACATATGTGTCAATACTCGGCTCGGCTCAGCTCGTTTACAACTCTACCTATAATAATCGACCGGGAAGAATTATCCTTTATTTGGAATTTTTTGAAAAGTATTGTTGGAATTTTTTTAGCAAAACAGTTATTTCATTAAGAATAAAGAGGATCAAAGGCTGAATATGTTCTAAGGGACTAGTTAGAACCTCAAAAGAGGTGACGGATCAACAAGCAAGGGAGTCGAAAAGCTAGGGACAACTATTTTATTAAGTATTATTGGATGTTTATTACACCGTTTGAATGACCACAACGTGAATACCTCCAAAGGCCTAGCTGAATCCCTCTAATAAAAACTTAGGACTCTTTTATGTTAAAAAAAAGGGGAAACACTTTTCAAGAATTACTCTTTTAAACTATCAATACACATTGCAGGACGATAATGCCCGATATTGTTGTCAATTCATTAATTTTTCAATGTGACAGATCTGTAAGACGACTGTATACACCGTCTCCTCGCCAAAAGTTTGTCGCTTAACGTGCGGCAAGCCTCATAGCATCTGTCAATTCGATCTCCTCTACCCAAAAGAAAATAGGATTTAATTTCTAGGAGGGGTCGGTTGCACAAAAATAATCTGTCACTCATTCGATCTCCTCTACCCAAAAGAAAATAGGATTTAATTTCTAGGAGGGGTCGGTTGCACAAAAATAAATTTTGAGGTGTTAAACTATAAAAAGCATTAGAAAATCATTCAAAAATATTTTTTTTGCTAAAGGCCAAAATATAAATAAAAAAATTGGGCCCCCATAGCTCCGTCATTACCTCTACCGTTGTTGCCGACAAATCTCTCGTCGTCCTCCTCCTCCGCCACCTTGTTGGCATTTTTCAAGAAAGTCCTCTTTCTACGCTAATGCATGCTTGTTCTCAGTAGTTGCCCGTCTATCGTGACCCACCACAACTCCCCTTACATCATTTAGGTATTTTTAATGATCCCTCTGTTAGGGTACTTTGTTTGGATTCATAGTTCTTGTTTTTGTTGTATTTCTTGTACTATGATTCATTCAAGAATGAAAGCCAATTGACATGATTCAGGAAAAAAAATATATATGATGTGAACAGAAGACCTCTACGCTCGCAAATATTTGCACCAATGACGAAGGTAACTTTCTCCACACATGGAGAAAAGGAAAACTAGAATCTTAGTTCCATATCGAGAGAGGGAAGAATGGATCGAATATCTTTTGATAGGACATAAAGCAGTATTCAAATTATCTTTAATTTATTGTATGAATATAATAGTCCAATTTGAAAAAAATATAAACATAACATATGGTCCCTACAACATTTAATGATATTTATATTAATTATCCAGTAGTCATGTGAGCCCTATAGCATTTGACAAATCTTGTGTCTTTCTTTTTTCACATTTGATCACTAATTTGATCGATAGTATTTATTTCTGAAATTATCATTCTCTTTTTGGGATCACTTTTGAATAGAACTCTCTAAATGAAAATTAAGTAAATTTACTAAGATGCTTATTTTGATATAAGGTAAATAACATTAAGCACCTTAACTAAGGTGATTATTTTATTTTATTTTTCCTAAGCTACTAAGGTGATTGTTTTGATATAAAGTAAACAATAGATGTATGAAAAAAATTACTTATTACGAGTTGATTAAGACCATAGTCAGAATGTTGGACAATTTTTTTGTACGGTTGGTTGGTGTACAAACAATATATATCCAGATCGAGAACTGACCAAAACGTGATCAAGATTATCCTAGGACGGTTGAAAGTCACCATCAATAACTACCAAAAAGAAAAAAAAACTTTACAATTGTGACACGATCTTTGTTTTTCATTGACAAACTGCAATCAAATAATGCATAACAATTGGGAAATTAGGACTAAATTCGAAGAAACACTTGTCGGTTGGTTTGCACATGTGGTGGTGATTTGGTGCACCATGGGAGCTAGGTGGATGGGTCATGCAGGCACCAAAGGGGGTTCGGATGGATGGATGTATCGAGGGCGGGAGGTGAGGGAAGAGATAAGGGCCAAACACACTATAAAATAGGTAAGAAGCATAAATAATTCCCAATTCGTCAGGCTGGATTTTTACCATTGACTTGAAATCATTTGTTTTCATTATTACTTCTCACATTTCATGGCTGCTAAAAAAAAATATCAATTTTTTAGAATAAGATGATATTTTATATTGAGACTCCTTCTCATTCCTTTTCTAATGTGTCATAATAACCGGTCCTCATTCAACAAACACATGAATGAATGAAACTAATGCTCCAAATTGAGCTTGCTAGTGCACTTGACTTTAAAGTGGTTTAACACTTTCTGTTTCTGTTTTTTTTTTTAACTCGATATGAGTCGTTGATTTCATTCATTAATGACGACCGCTTATTAATATGTTAGAACCTTATTGTTAGGATTGAATCGTACTCCATAATATTAGGGCTTAGTATTCCGGGTTTTAGTCATCTAAGCAAATTGTGAAGTGTAATGTTTATTTTTGGAGAAATATCATAGTGAGCCCCTAATTTAGGAGTCAAAATTAAATTGCGCGTTGGAAGTTTGATTGCGACCCATACATTCTCAACAAAATCAATGAATACCTTGACACAAGTCAAGGTATATAAGTCTTTTCAAGTGAAACTTTTAAGAGTATTTTGAGCATTCAATTGAGTGGGTGGCTCATATGAAAACACATATTTGGGTTCCATCAAGTTTAAGGGAGAAATGCATATGTTGATTTAGTTTGAAGGTAGGGCTCGCAATAAGATGGAATTAGATTTATGGGGTTGCAATTTGATTTACTCTTACAATTTATTAAGTTGATAATATCTGAATTATAAAGTAAGTAACTTTGGACCTACTTGTATTTCTGATATAATGACCTAAAGTTTGGAAAGACAAAGGACAATTTATGATAGAAACATGCCTTCGTTTATTATTAAGTGATCATGTTGTCTATATTTGTATTTGTGATCTTTGCGATAAGATCATGTTGTCGCTACTTTATATCGCAATAAGATCATGATCATGTCTAAGTTGTTTCTATATATAAACCTCAAAATATGAAGTATACAACTAGCGACAACATGATCTTATTTCTGATATATATTTAGATCTTTGCAATAAAGATCTAAATATAAAGTTAATCCATATAGTTTGCGTAAAAATCAAATAAGTCTCTGAACTTTAAAACCTATTGAGACTTTAGTCATTTCGCAACTTTTTAAATGTGAATGATTTTAAATTTTAGAGACTAATTTGATGGGTTTTAAAGTTTAGAGACTGATTTGATTTTGGCGCAAACGATAGAGACAAACTTTATATTTATCCCTTAATTATAAGTTATTTGTATATGCAATAGATTTTAAAGCCATGATCTTAGTCATGTCTACGTTTGCAAAATCTGTTCTGATTATCCCAAGGAAAATGAATTCCAAGTACATAGTGTGAGAGGAGAGCATGGAAAGGACTAAGGAGTGGAAAAAGCTCAATTACATGATATAGCAGAGTCCCACGCTATCCTTGGTGGAGATGAAGCAATTGATCGAGAAGGTGAAGTGCATGCCATCATGATTCATAACATGTCGTCATCTAAACTTTAGATCTTTTCAAAAAGTCCAAAATATATATTTTATTTATAAAAATACAGATGATTGAATACAATAATAGATACAATAAACAGTTAAGATTCACATAATCAAAATTGCATGAGCAAAAATTAAATCTTATAAGAAGCATATATCATATTCTCTTTTAGTTCGACTGCAGATAGTATCCTAGAGCATCTCATACCAAAATCAAACAGAAAATTTATTTATATAATTGCAAATCTCAATTCTTTAAGCAGTGGAGATTCATCCCTTTGATCCTAGCCTTTCCTAGGGATACATATGATGTCAGTTTTCACACCCAACGGGACACCAAAATCATTTCTATGTGGAAAATCCTCCTTAAATTTTGACATTAGACCTCCAATGGCATATGAAGAAGAACATATGGGAGGAACTTTTGTTGGACTTATAGACTTGTGGGTTTGCTTTCCTACAACATACATGGACATGATGAATTGGTATGTAACAACCTTAAAACAAATCAATTGTGTTGCCTTTATCACCAAAGCTTAACCGCCCACGGAAAAAATAGAAAAAATTTATTTGTACACGCTAATCCCATTGATTGGGTCATACATATACATGATATAGCTATAGGAGAACTAGGAAAACATGCCCCGGTGGAACTTGAGTCACCAAAACGGTACGTATGGCTCATAGTGAAATGAACCACTACATCTTAATCCATACCCAAATGATACAAAAGTTGGTAAAACCTAATTCACTATAGATGAAGATTACTTGTGTTGTTAGCACATGTTTGTGTAGATAGAGATTTTCTCCAATTTGCTACTTGAATTAGATAGTATAATTTGGAGAGAGATAAACACAATATATGGGTTGCAAAGTGAGGTCACACTGCTCGATAATTCATACAAGTAATATTGAATGTTGTAGGATCCATATGCTATGAATATTTCTTGCCAAACTTGATCATTTAATTCAAGTAACAAATTAAAGAGAATCCTAATCCTGTTTGTGCATGCCATTGCGCTCAGTGCTTTAAAAGAAGATGTGTAAATGTCTTTGAGGGCATAGAAGCTAGAGAGAAAAGCTGTAATTTGCATATCCAGAGATCTAGTTTATCTCATTTGCTTAGCCCCATGAATTGTAATATAGGAACTGTTCCTGTTTACTATTGTGAACTTTGTACACTCTTTTGGCATTTTGATGAGAGAAGTTTGCATTCAGAAGAAACACACTAAGTATGATGCTGAATTTTGTGCCCATACAAAGGTACCAGATATGCATACCAAGTGAGAGTTTGGAAGGGTTCCTTGCGGTTGAATATTAAGCATTTTCTATTACATGCATTTGGAAAATTCCTACCGCGATCATTGAACTTATACCTTTTATGCATTTAGAATTTCATTAGTAGTGTATAGATTATAAGATAAATAGCTGAGCTATTTCAACAGGGAGGCAATGACATATTTCACAAAGATCAAGTCCCTACTCATAGGTTTGTCAAACTTGTTCAACTTTAGTGACATTCTAATTGATTGTTTTATATCCGATTCTTATCGGATCCTTGCGATTCTTTGACCGATATGTTCCTTTACTAAGGTAGCTTCAAATGAGATACTAAACTTTGAATTTTGTTACAAGCATTTTCCTAGAATCACCCTAAACCACAATAACATCACAAGAAAACCTAATCTTGACCATTATGGCTTTAGAGCCAAATTTCTTGCAAATGAAAAGTCCCCATTACACGCACAAATATTCATTAGAAAGCTTATATAATTCCCTACAAGATGGAAAAAATCTCATCAAAATCGATCAAGTGAAGCCCAAGTTATGCCGAGATCAATCCAGCTTAAAAGCACACCTAAACATACCAAAATACTCATCCATCCCCAACCCACAATCATCCCCGCCCCAATCTGACGTTGTCAACCGTCGATAACGCCTTATCGAAAGGCTCACATTCAAACTTCCCCGTACAGGGCGATCCGCGCACTGGGCGTCTCCACCAATCAGCGCTCAGCTCCTGGATATTACAGCCACGCGGACGACTATTTAATCCCTTCCATTTCCGTCATCCTCTCACACAACGAAATTACCAGTAAACGCCGATAGATCTAATTCTTGTTCGATTATCCCAGCTTTATCTTCTCCCCCAAACCCTTAATTCTAACCCTAGATTTCCTTTTTTTGTGTCCCCTCACGTTGTTTAGTCCTCCAATGGCGACTGAAGAGCAACCTACTGTTCCTGTTGAGGCTGCTCCGGAACCAGAATCCAACGAACCGGCCGAGGAACAACCGGCCACCACCAAGGCCAGCAAGCCGAAGAAAGCAAAAGAGCCTAAAGCTAAAAAACCTGCTGCTCCTAGAAAACCTCCGTCACACCCTCCCTATGAAGAGGTATATGTCAGTTCTAGATTTTGAAGTAATTCAGTGATTTGATTTCAATTATAGAATTGGATCTCATCATGTGATTTTTATTGCTTTTGCAGATGATTAAGGATGCGATTATCACGCTCAAGGAGAAGTCCGGTTCGAGTCAGTACGCGATAGCGAAGTTCATCGAGGAGAAGCACAAGCAGCTCCCACCGAACTTCAAGAAGCTCTTGTTGTTCCATTTGAAGAAGCTTGTGGCTTCTGACAAGCTCTCGAAGGTGAAGGGCTCGTTCAAGCTTCCATCTGCGAAGCCAATTCCATCGTCAGCGGAGAAGAAGAAGCCGGCGCCGGCACCGGCTGCGAAGCCGAAACCGAAAGCTAAGCCTTCTGCTTCGAAGGCTAAAGAAGTGAAAACAACATCAAAGGCCGCCGGAGCTAAGGCTCCGGCAAAGCCGAAGGCGTCTGCGAAGCCGAAGCCTAAGGCCAAACCGAAGCCGAAGGCGGCTGCTAAGCCAAAGGCAGCTGCTCCAAAGCCAAAGGCTGCACCGGCTAAGCCGAAACCAGCGGCGAAAACGAAGGCCGCTCAGGCTAAGCCGAAACCGGCCGCTAAGCCGAAGCCGAAAGAGAAGCCGGCAAAGGCCGCGAGAACATCTACGAGGACCTCTCCTGGCAAAAAAGCCCCAGCTCCAAAGCCGACGCCGAAGAAGGCAGCGGCGGCCAAGAAAGCTCCAGTTAAGACCGTAAAGCTCAAGATGGTTAAGTCGCCGGCGAAGAAAGTTACTGCCAGGAGGACGAGGAAATGAGCCAGGAAGACAGCTTAGTTGCAAGTAGGGGTAGTATTGTAAATTTCTTGATCTTTGAGGGTGTATTTAGATCCACAAATGCCCATTAAAAGAGCATGTTATTTCATATTTGTTTTTAAGGTTTTTGTCTTTTTTTTTTTAATATTCCCCCACAGGGATTCGAGATAGTTGAGATGTACTAATATTCAGTTTAAGATGGATGGATTCTGAGACATCAATTTCGTGCTATTCATCACAATTTCAGCTCTCATTCAATACAACTTTTGGGTTCGCACATGCTGACACGTGCTCTTGGGCTGTAATCAGAGTTGGGACACAGGCAATGGCGTGAGTTACTCACCATCAAAGCCTTCCTCACACGCTAGTGGTTACGTGGAGGGGATTCAAAGTCGACCGTTTCATCGCTGGCTTCGTATCTAAGCTTTGGGTAAACAGTCGAATCATTTCTCTTCCTTGTGCGCTGGAGTGTATTAAATAGATACAATACAGAAAATTCTGAGTTTTTACTTCCTGTTGTATCAAGCTCCTTAGTACTTCAAGTGGTGTTTGCCTTTTTTTTTTATTTATTAAAAGGCTTAATTACACTAGAGGTCCCTGAGGTATTGAGTTGTGACAGAATAGTCCTTGAGGTATCATTTTCGACAAATCAGTCCTGTGGTCACCTTTGTTGTTAAAAATAGGTCCCTCCGTCCATTAGTCGTTAAACAACTAACGGAGGATGCTGACGTGTCAATTTTTTACATGTTAGTAGCCAATAATAAGAGGACACGTGTCCCACTAATCTTAATCAGCGCCACATATGATTTTCTCCTAATTTAGAAGCCCAACTCAGCAAATGCTGTAACTTTGTTTTTCTCCGCAGCAAATTCTTTGTAACTTTAACACGTAAACAACAAAAATAAAAAGAATTCTTTGTGACGTTAATAGTTAAACAAGCCTAAAAAATTCCTGTCGACACTTGCAAGCAAAAAATCCCTAAATCACTTTTGACCTAGCCAGAGTTCGGCGCAACCCAAATCCCCCTTTTCATTTCAAATCGTCGGCATCCCATTTTCAGACGTTGTCGTCCCCGGTGCCAATGTCTTCTGGATCATTTACGTCGTCCGTCAAGATGGAGGAGGAATACGAAAGTCCTTTGCTGCCAAATGCAATGAGTTTTCAGAGGCACCACTTTGTCAATGCAATTTCTGGCATCTTATTCACATCTATGACTGAGTGGAATCCTGCTCGTCGTTTTTGGGGTTGCTCGATGTACACTTCTGGAGCGGTAACACCTGCAAATTTGATTTTCAAAGTTGTATTTCGGTAGTCTTGAATTGTTCGGAGTTGTTTAATTGAGACCTGCAAATTGTTTGGAGTTGTTTATTTGAGACTTGCAAATTTTATTTTTTGAAGTTGCATTTCGGTAACTAGGTGAAGGCTCTGTTGAAGTTGCTCCTACTGAAGGCTCTGTTTCTCTATTTTTAAAGAAATGCGAATATTTCAATAGAAAGTGCAACTCTGTTTTTTTAAATTAATTTAAGGGTAGTGCTTGTATCCTTCTGGTTGTTGTACGTTGATACGTTAGAACTTAATTATTTCTTTGTTTCCAAAATATTTCATTTGCTTGCGTTGTATTACTTATTTCGTATTCCTTTGAGACCCTTCTCTTTTTTTAAGTCGTTTGATCACTGTTGATGTCCTACTTTAAGGGCTATCTGTATAATAATATAATGGTTGAAGCAATAGGCTTTTGTACTTGGTACAAATAGGTTCTGTCACAATAATGTTAACTGTAATGATACTTGGTGCAGATAAGCTCTTATACTGCTAGTCCTTGTCTATTGGCATGTGTTGAGTGGAAAACTAATTTGGAATAGTCTTGTGTTTCGTATTTACTTACTAGCATTAAATATGTTCTAAATGTTTGGCAGAGGAATTCTTCATGTGAATACTTCTAGTGGTTTGACCCCGACGTGTCCTCGCGGGAAAGAAGTCTTGCTTCCTTTGATCAAGAAGATGAAGAAGATGGAGGAAGTAGCTCGAGAACAGAAAACAAGGACAACCGCATGCTAAAATGCTTGCTGATATGCTTCATTGCATCATGGATTTTATTTTTCGCTATGTAATGACTGTTTTGGCAATTATCAATGACTGTAAAACTTGGAGTATCGTTGTGGACTAATGTAACTGACATTTATGAAATTGTTGTAATGTTTGTTTTGGCAATTGGGCACATGCTGTCTCAAATTGTAATGTCTGTTTTGTAATGTTGTAATGTCTTAAATTGGGCACATGCTGTTTGTAATGTTGTAATGTCTCAAATTGCAATTGGGAATGGATGTCTTTTGCTGTAGTCCGACCAAGAGGAGATCGAGATATATGTTTAGTCCAAAACATACCATTTAATTTCTCACAAACATTGATAGCAAGATATTAGGTCATAAAGTGTTGCTGTCCCATAAAATGGATAAAAGAAGATAAGACTCTTAATTTACCTATCTCAATACTAATTAAAAAGTACAACTGCTATAGATAAAACTACAGTGCAAGATAAGTTTTATAATGAAGGTTGGTTCACTGGGTTTTATATTTGTATCCAGTCTCACACGTCCTTTTACTTTTTCTTTTTTGTAGGCTACGTGTTGTCCCTTAACTCAAGAGGATTGATTGGAGTTTGCCTCTGTAAAGAAAAAATTGAGTATATATATTTATTTTCACTACAACATTATAACTTAGGAGACATGCAGCATTCTGGAAATTGTGCAATTCTTCTGTATCAACAATCACAGAGTTATCATGTAACACCAAAGTTTGAAACTACAACTCCTACTTTCTAGCCAACAAATTAGCTCTTACTTTCCAGCCAACAAAATAGCACAGACATCTTTGTACATCTACATATCATAATCTCCAGTAAACAAAATACAACTACATCAAAAAGGGATTCTATTTTCCACAAAAAGGGTGATCAGTCATCTGTCTTCACTGGGTGCTTCTCGTTACAGGCCGACTTCCACTTCCTTCACCTTGATTTTGCACACCACGCACAGGTTGAGACATATGTTGGTCTGGGCGATTGTCCTGGACTTGAGCATTCCTCCTAGCGCCATCTCTAGATGTCTCTGCGCCGTCTTCCTAAACAATAGACAAAATATTCATAATGTATCAACATCGAAACACCCAAAATAGGCAAAATATTCACAAAATAGACACTTAGCAACTTACTCCTCCGTTCTTCTTTCGCTTCCTGCCCGCTTCTTTGTTATTCTCATTGCCCTTATCCTAACACACCCATATCCGGACATTCAGAATCCATTTTGTACATACAAAATTATAACTGAACTGAACATTTACCTTTCTTTTTTATTTCTTTGTGGATGTCCCTACCCCTTGCTGCTGTACACCCAAAAAAGCAACATCAATACAATATTTTCGAATTCATCTTTTAAACACATCTTGTAGAAAGTAACTCTCTAAGCCTAACATAAATGTTACATTCGAGTACCTGTTCCGAGTTTGCATCCTTTTTCTTACTAGGCTTCTTAGGATAAATGCGTCGGTCAGCCCTTGAGGAAGATGACATTTCGGGCATTGTGACCCCGAGCCCCACATGTGCCGCATCTTGTGATGTATCCTCGGCGAGACACGGCGTGGCCAGGTGGGGGTGGCTCATCCTCGGCACGTCTCCTTACCTTCCTTGGTCTACCGGGCCTCCGCTGAATTTGTGGAGGCAATATAATATCTTCAGAAATGCAGGGCCAAGCATTTGGGCCTGGTATTGCCTCGATGTTTAATCCATAACATCGAGTATATGCCTCTAACCGGAAGTAATCATGCATATACTGCTCGGGCTCATGCCGTGTAAAGTATATTGCTGATACGGCGTGCGGGCATGGAATGCCGCTCAATTGCCATCTACCGCAGCTACAACTCTTATCTCGAATATTCACAATCCTCCGATCCTCCGTGTGGTGATCAACCTCGAACTCTATCCCATTACCCCATCGACAAATAAAGTGTCTTCCATCACTCTTGGCACGCTCAAGCTTTGTTTGAATCTTGGGGCAGATATCAAACTTAGCATCTTTGAGACCTTCCTGTTTAACACGAAAACGGTTCATAAGCATCCTCCTTATCGTCTCAAGCATGGTCAATACAGGCTTGTCTCTTGCCTCGAGCACCCAGCGTTGAACGTTTCTGCGATGCTATTCACAAGCAAATCGCTCTTCGCATGTGTGGTGAATGCATGCTGTGACCATGAATTGGGAGGGATTAAGTCAAGATATCTATGACAATCTGGGCTCAACGCTCACATCTCTTCCATATGTATCCTAAAACCCTCTACAGTAGTTGATTTCGCACAAGCGAATAGAGCATCCTTAAATGATTGTCCTTTCCACCCATGGCTCTTCAAATTCGCGTGTAAGTGCTTCAAGCAATACCTATGCTCGTTATGAGGCACAAGGTAGTTCAATGCATCAAGTAATCCCTACATAAATAATGAGCACCACTATGAGGTCACGAAATAAAATTCTGCATCTTTATTAATGTGTACAAAAATTTTCTTAACAGTAATTAAAGTGACTTTGTCGAGGAAAATTCTGTATAATGTGACAGAATTTATAAAGTGACAGAAATATAATTTCGTATTTGACAGTATTTAAAGTGACAAAAATATATACCTTTTGGCATCGGAAGTGAACACCATCGACGTTGATCTTCTGTACCGACGTCGTCAAGAAGCATTTCCAAAAACCATGTCCAAGACGCTCGACATTCGTTGCCACATAAAGCATAGGCGATGGGAAACATATCGTCATTTGCATCCTTCCCCACCGCACAAAACAATTGCCCGCCAAATGGGCCCTTCAAGTGGCAAGCATCCACTGAGATGACGGGTCTGCAACCTGCCAAGAATCCCCTCTTGCATGCTTCTAGTCGGACGTACATCCGCTCAAAAAAATCCCCATTCTTACTGATTTTAACCCAACTCCAAGGATTCTTGGTTGTGACGGCGGCAGCATAATCACGGCAATACTTATATTGATCGGCATGCTTACCATTTATCATTTCAAGGGCTATCCGCAAAGCTCGGTAAGCTGTATGCTTCGAGACCCCTACCATCCAATCTCTACGAATTTGTTCTATAAGTGCCCCTGGTGAAAGATTTGGAGTATCCCTTACCATCTTCAAGTATTGTTGAGCAATCCATGCAGGGTTTACGGACTTGTTCTTGTAGTGAGTACCACAATTGTGTATGGCTCTGTAAGTCTTGACAGCCATAGAACCCCTCTCATTTGTCTCAGAAACATGGATCCTCCATGTACATTGTGGACTCTTGCACACTGCAGTCACCCGTTTCTTGTCGTTTTTTTTGTAAAGGTACTCGAACCCATTTTCAATACTGAATTGTTTTAGAGCCCACTTAAATTGTGCCAAGTCCCTAAACCTCAAGAGCTTCTCAAATCTTATTTTCTTCTTTGTCTCCAAATCTTTTTCATTAAACTCTTTGTAATTGCGAGTACGCGCTGCTTCCTCTTCCCCTTCTGACCCAACTTCCTCATCTACAGACTCCACTTCGTCAGTTAAACCATCATCCTCTTGTACATCCTCAACATCCCTACTAATACCGGGACCAGAACCGAACCAAGACATGGAGTTGGCCCTGGTGAGTTCATCAATATTGTCCCCATCAGCTCCGGGCCACAATCTGGCTCCTCTCCATCAGTTAGCTCAATGTCACTTAGGTTCTCTTCAATCAAACCTTCACTCTCACTCCCACTTTCGTCTTCCTCCTCTATATCAAAAGGCACACCACCTGTCATTTCTTCGTTAAACATATTGTCATTTGCACCAACACCAGCAGCTCCTTCTCCATCTACAATATCATAAAAATGTAAAACCTAATTAAAAACCAATAAGTAAAAGCAAATAAATAATAAATCTTAGGTCATAAAATATAGTCGAAAAACAACTTAAAAGCAATTTATAATGCTTACCATAAGTAGGAGGCTCATCTTCCACCACGAGGACCGGCACATCAACTCCGTGCTCCACATAGATATGGAGCGTGTGTCGCTTTTCCTCCCGAATACGATTTATTAACTCTACTGAATCAGCATCACTAGCAATATATGTGAGCCCATCAGACCAGGGCTCATCTTCAAACTTGCAAGCTAATCTAAGTACATTCTGAAATCCAATGTACTTGCTTACGAAATTCTTGATTACAAGCGCCGAAATATAGTCAGGATCTAGATTTCCCAAGTATCGCACCTCACCCCCAATGTACTCTTCCTCCACCAAACTCAATATTCCAGTATGATGTACATATATGTGAACCATACCTGACAAAAACAAAATAGACTAGTTTACTAAGCTACGAGTGTACAACAATAATATTCATACCAAAATTCAGAATTACATTGCTTGAATATTCATACCAAAATTCAGCATCACATTGCTTGAATATTCATACCGAAATTCAGCATCGCATTGTTTAAAATATAAGTTTCGACATATATGACAAAACCTCAAGGACTAATAAATGTGTCACTAACAACCATTCAAAACCCTAGGGACTAAATTGTATGTCGTGTATCCCACTTTTGGGACCACCTGAAAATAACATGGCCAAATAAAAGTCAAACAAATTTACAGCAGCAAGACAAAAAAAGGACAATAACACGTGCACCCTCTCTCTATCTCCCACTGTAAGGTTTCTTTATTTTATTAGTTATTGATTTGTTACACCTCACCCGCTACCAATCACAAATATGCCGACAAATATGTGGGTATAATAAACTGATTCCACTTTCAAGGGACCCAATAAAGGGGATATGATTCAAATCATCACTCACGTGCTTCAACATAACCCAATAAAGATCTGTACACCCAAACTGAGCAAACGAAGCCAAACTGAGCAAACGGAGAGAAATAACCCAAATTGATTTGTACCCTCACGTGCTTCAACATAACCCAATAAAGATCTGTACACCCAAAGCTATATGTTGAAGAGAGAAATACTTACTGGGCAAAGGGAGAAAACCCAAACTAAGCACACGAAGCTAAAAGGTATTGATAAAGAGCCTGTAGAACGTTCAGTAATCAGATTGATGGAGCCGATCGTATTCGTTGGCTTTGTGACAGTTAGGGTTTCTGTGGGAAAAGGTGGGGTATCGGGCCGGTGGTGGGGTATGGGACGAAAGAACGTTTCTTTTGTCTTCTTTGTTTAAGTGTTAACGTTATAATTTCATCTTTTTTTTTTAGGCTTGTTTAACTATTAACGTCACAAAGAATTCTTTTTATTTTTGTTGTTTACGTGTTAAAGTTACAAAGAATTTGCTGCGGAGAAAAACAAAGTTACAGCATTTGCTGAGTTGGGCTTCTAAATTAGGGGAAAATCATATGTGGCGCTGATTAAGATTAGTGGGACGCGTGTCCTCTTATTATTGGCTGCTGACATGTAAAAAATTGACACGTCAGCATCCTCCGTTAGTTGTTTAACGACTAATGGACGGAGGGACCTATTTTTAACAACAAGGGTGACCACAGGGACTGATTTGTCGAAAATGATACCTCAGGGACTATTGTCACAACTCAATACCTCAGGGACCTCCGTGTAATTAAGCCTCATTAGGAGGTCAAACTACTTGGGGTTCAGGGGTTATCAAACTTTATGTAATTAATTAAGCCAATTGTCAAAGATAGGTAACAACTAATCATGACGATCACTTATGGAAGATGAATTTGACTTAATTAATAAGGAGATTTTCCAAAAATGTACACAACCGATGGACTTAATTTTGTTTCAATCTTTGATTTCAACCGACAACTATCACCTATGGTTGCCTAGAAAAAAAATAACCGATGGTTATCTTGTTGAACGTTGACTTTAGAAGTCTATTACTGTAATACGCATTTGCTGTCTGAGTGCCCGTTCTATTTGCTTATAGCCGTCCTTTATATTGTCAGTTTTAGTTTTTTTCCTCAGATCCTTGTTTTTTGTTTTTTGGACTAAATTCTGACAAATTTTAAATAGTAACAACTAATCTTCGTTATGATTCGATCACTTAAGGTGCTGAATTTTCTTAATTTTTTCTCATATGAAAAGATGAATTTGACCACATTAATTCTAAGGTCACGTTCGTTTGTCAAATAATTCTAAAATACAATAGGATTCAACAAAATTTACAAAATAACATTCAAAATCTCAAAATTTTTTACACAAACACCAATACTTTTTACACATTCTCCAACAACTTTTCACATAAATTCTAATATTTTTCAAAAAAAATTATTATAAATATTCTCTCTCCATATTTTTTTACTAATTCTAATATTTTTTTATTAAACAATTACATCAAACCATCTCTCTCTCTCTCTCTCTCTCTCTCTCTCTCTCTCTATATATATATATATATATATATATATAATTTTATAAACTCAAACACAAATTAAATATCTTTAAAATTTTTTACCAACTTTTACATAAAAACCTATAAAATTCCAATCTATATAAATATTCACAATTTTATCAAAATCTTAAAAATCTTACAATTTTTTACAAACCGAACATCCCCTAAGTTATTTTTTTTAATAAAAAAAATCAATTAACTATATATTGTTTCTTGAATCTAAGTCTAAAAGTACTTTAGAAGGGTTGTGTTTGAGTACCAAAATTTTAAGGTGGTTAAAATTTTGGGTATAGAAATTGGTGAAAAAATGAGGAAAGAGAGTGAAAAAGTTGGTGAAAAAATAAAAAAGTTGGTAAAAAAGTGAAAAAATTTATGAGAGTTGATGAAAAAGTGGGGAGAGATAAATTTTTGTAATGGTGATAAAATTTTGGAGAGCCAAAATTTTGGTTGCTGAACGCACCAAGGATTCAAACATACAGAAACCGTTTGTTAATAGCTCCAACGAGTTGGGGATAAAATCACAACTTAAAATATTTGAGAATTCTGTATTAGTTTGAGAGGAAAAATTATAATTTATCTTTTTTTTTTTTAGAAACTTCATTTTGCATCCTAAATTATAGTCAATGTCATTTTGAGAATATTGAACAATCGTCACTTTTCACTCTTGAATTATCAAAATTTATGTGCTTCCTCAAACAAGATTTAACTATCAAAGCCTTTTGGTCATTTATAACCAGCAACACGATTTTGACCGAGCCTACTGGTGGAAAATAAAAAATTACGACTGACCCAACATAGTTGCATGTAAGGTTTGGTTTTTATGTTTGATTATTTCGATATGTACCCAGAGGTGTAGTTTGCTTAAAAGCGAAGCGTTTCTCTTACATGCCCTGATATGGCTGTTGTCTGATTGGGAATTTCAGTTCACTGTTTAACTAGTAATAGATTCTTGTCGAAGCTTGGTAAAGACTGATCATTGTCATTCTCGTTTGAACCAATAGGCTCTAAACCAATAGTTCAAAGTGGCTTCAGATTTAAAAGTGTAAGTACCTAGTTGGGGCTGATCTCTGGCAAACGGAAAATTGAGGGAAGGCATCTTGGGTATGAAGGAGCATTATGCAGGTGAGAGACTTGCTTCACGAAGGGGCATGCCACTTAGTTGGGAGGGGAGAGAAATCTCCATCTGGAACGATCCATGGATTCATTGGAATTCAGGATTCAAACTGGTTCCAAATGATGGGAATGTAGAAGCTAGGGGAGAAGGTAGAGTAAGTGAATTGATGGAAGAAGGAATCCAGGTTTCAAACTGGCTCTAAAGGATGGAAATGTAGAAGCTGGGGGAGCAGGTAAAGTAAGTGACTTGATGGAGGAGCTTTCACGTAGATGGAAGGTCTCAAAAGTACAAGAGTTATTTGAACCAGCAACGACAAGGGCCATCTTAAATTTGAAGCTCCCGGCAGAGCAGCGAAAGGAGGAGGAGATGATCTGGACCTTAGACTCTACAAGAGTTTCTCAGTAAAATCAATGCATAGAGATAAATAAATTGTTTACATGCGCAACACGTCGTCGCAAAATCCACGCCAATGCAATAGTTCTGGTGTGGTTGAACCGAAACAAGGTTGTTCATCAGGGTACACAACAGGAGGTAATTGAGCTGGCAAGGAGAGTAAGAAGATTGAGCTGGGAGCATCGAGAAGCATGGAAGACCAAAGCTAAAGAGAGATGACCAGCGGTGGGAGACCCTCTCCAGTGGACACAGTAAAGATCGATGTGGATGTTGCGATGTGGAAGAGTTTGCAATTACAGCAGGTGTGATCCGCAATCACAGATGAGAGGTGCTAAGCTCCACCTTTGAGAAGATAAAATCAGTGAGGCCCTTGGAAGGCAAAGTGGAAGCAGTAAAAAAAGGAATTCGGGAAGCGAGTAGGAGGGGATTCCAGAAAATCATTCTACAAGGGGACTCGGAAACAGCGATCAAGGCAACACAAAAATACCCCAGCAGGACGGAGTGGAGGACTCACTCGTAGATAACGAACATACACTGATTACTCAAGAGTTTTCAACAATGGAAGGCAAGGCATGTCCGCATAGGTGCAAATATGGTAGCGCACCATTTAGCTTGTCGGGCCATTTCTGTCTTTAGTATTGGAGCCAACCCTCATTTTGTTGAGCATGATTTTGGTTCTATTAGGTTGAAGCATGAAATGAACAAGGAATGTTTTGATTAATAAAAAAAGTGGACATAAGCTATGACGCCAGGGCTTGTCCATGAATGTAGGATTTGCAGGTTATGGTTAGATTTTGGTTTTGCACTACCGCCAGGGAGAAACCAAGAAGTAGCTTTTGACACTCAGGGATTACGTGAATTCAAAAAGGGAAATAGGTTTGCAATCCTTTTGGTTTTGAGTTAGTTGAAGGATAAAAGACCACTGAAATGAATAAGCGGGGTATTCTGATAATATTTTTCTCTCTTTTTTGAAGATCTTTATTACCTGAGGCCACAATGAGAAGCACACTGTCGTTTCAATTATATGGGGTTTTCTATTAAATGTCTGTCATGAAGAGCTTGAGAGTTTTTGGTTGCTAATGATGCTAGTGTCACAGTTAGCTGGATTGGAGGTGGGGTAAATGATGATCCTTGTTAAGATTGTTTCACTCATTGAGAATTACTACATCCAGTGCTAGCATAATCTATTAATGGTGTCTCTCCCCATCCAATTATAGCTCTGCAAATGAATTTTTAAAAGTGGGATGCAATTGGGCTAGAAAAAAAGAAGAAGAGGTAGGTAATCTTGTCTCTTTTTGATGGATATATAACTTGAACATAGCTAGAATTCAATTTTCCTAACACCATAAGTATCTCTGTTTGTCCTCTAGAAATACTGGAAGAATCGATTTTCCTTCTGTTTTCACAACTCTGTTACCATCTTTTGAACGATTGGCAATGACTGGCTTTCTTTCTGCCTTTAGTCATCTCTCTCTATCTCTTTCTCTGTGTGCATGTGGCTGCCTCTCTATCTCTCTCTTTTCTTTTTTGGTATACGTTCCATTCCTCTCTTTCATTATTGAAGTTTTCATATTTTTTTTTTGAATGTCATATATAGTTTGGCAGATAGCAAATTTCTAGCTTCAAAGCGGCAGTTTCAAATCGAATGTTGAATTTGACGATTTTTACAGCAGGTACACATTTATGTCGTGTTCATTGGTGATCTTCAGTTTTAGAAAAATCATGTTTATACTTCGTTGCTTGGACTTCATGGTCTTTGCTCAGCAAAACAAATTTTTCCCTCCTTCGACCACCCAAAAAGGGAAGGAAAGAAAATTAACATGGATCTTTTACCAGAGATGATTACATATGAGGTAGTTTACAAGAGTTTAATGTATGCTTCTTTCAAATTCTCACAGAATATTTAATGAAGATTTAGGTTAACGTGGTGCATCTAAATTGGTTGCCCCTTTCCCATATTCTCGTCTTCCAGATACTCCATAATCTGATCATATATACTGGAAGTGGTGTGCTGTTGGTGGTAACAGTTCAAGATTGTTTGACTTGCCCTAGCCTTTATTAGTTTATAAGGACAACACCCCAAGGGGCACTTATTTTTTCTCAATAGCTGTTAGATTATCTTAGATATCTGAAAGAGTTATTCACTGTCGCTGTTGCATTGAATGCATAATGTCCATCTCATGAAAGTAAACGTTCTATCATTTGTTTGCCTGTGTAAGTGGCACATTTGGTAACAATTCCTAGGTTTTTCGCATTGTTAATTTTCAGTAAAATAACAAACATTATTCTTATATTATATTCAGAAATTTTTACAAAGGTCCTCTTATAACAGAAGGCAGAATGAAGTCATTAATTTGATGCCTTTGTGCTAGTCTGCCAGTCCATGCTCAATTGCTGTGGTAATTGAATTGTCATAAAGGCCAACTGAATTCATGCCCAACTGCTGTGGTAATTGAACTTTAGAGAAGTGCACAGCCGGAGTTCTAGAAGCTATTAGGACTCTGAACCAGGAGAAATTAGGAGGTAATAATGTTGGATGTGTTATATTTTGCATATGATAAAAAATATTCCTAAATTATTCCTTCTCTTCTTCTGCTTGATGCTGGGGGATTCTATTTGTGGTTATTGTTGGAAAATTACTTGGAACTTGGTTTATTTAGAAGTATACTAGGTTTTCTTAAGAAGAAGAATTCATCCTAGAAAGAAAAGAAACTGTGCAAATTACTATAGCTATTTTAAAAGAGTAGCCCCAGCTACACTGGTTTATATACTCTACAACATCATTTGGTGCCTATGTTAGGGTCATTTGTTTTTTATCTGTAAATTTATGTGCAAGTTGACCAAATATATTCCTCAGTGCTCCTTTTAGTTGTTAGTACTTATTAATTAATACATAAAAAATTTGTTTGGAGCTTTTTTCTTTTTCATGTAAGCTTTAAGCTTTATTCCAACAAATCGGTTCTTTTTTTAACCCTCCTGTCCCCCCTCCCCATGTGAAAAGTTCTGCTCTGCCCCTGGGTAGATGCATATACAAATGTCTATACCTTACAGGGGGAGATGCTGGTTTTCCTTGAAAACATTTGGCAGCCACAATTACTCCTGTACCATCAAAAAGTGGCTTTTTGTGTCTTGGACTGTGAAAACAATCTAAGTAAGTAAAACATATGGTCGATTGGTTTTGTATTTCTAAGGTAAGTGGTTAGATAGTGGCTGCCTTGTTCTTCGTTGCTTGATCACATGGGAAATTTTCTCTCGTGTTTTTGACATTTTGGATTACATCAGTTAAGCCTGTAAAAGTTGAGGAGATATTAGCATGTTGGCAGGTAATCCTGGAGAAGCATGATTTGGTATGATAATCTGTTTTGCCTAATGTGGTGCATTTGGACCAGAACTGATGCTAGGACATTTGAAGGGCACCTAGCTCCTGTTAGTTATTAAACTTAATTAGAGTTTATTTCTAATAAAATTAGTTAATGGAGAGGTTATGTCTTTTAGTATTCTCATAGGTTACAAAGTTGAAGAGTTAGAGACCTTTTTAATATTCTCATTATGTGGGGGTTAAATGAGATTTACTATAGTGAATTATGTGAGATTTATTTGGGTGTTATGTTTTAGAAGTTGTAAAGTCTCATTGTGGACTATAAATATCCATGTAACCTTTTTTGTTATTTCTTAAGTAAGTGGAATAAAGCTTTTGTTGAAGTATTTTATTTTCTCCACTTTGCTTCATAGACAAATTATTGAGTGTAGCCCAATCCAACAAAGTGGTATCAGAGCCAAGTTCTTGATCCTAGAAAAATGGCCAATTCCACATTTCCCTTTCATTTTCCTCTCCTTTCGAAAAACAATTTTGATAATTGGTGCATTCGAATGAAGGCGTTGCTTGGATCCCAAGATGCATGGGATGTTGTAGAGAAAGGCTTTGAAGAGCCTAGTGAGGATGCGCACTTGAGTCCTACTCAAAGGGATTCTTTTCAGAAGACCCGGAAGAAGGATCAACAAGCGCTCATGCTCATCCATCAATGTTTGGATGAAGCTATGTTCGAAAAAGTGGCCAATGCAACCACCTCCAAGCAAGCATGGGAGATTTTACAAACCTCCTACCAAGGAGTGGACAAAGTGAAGAAGGTTCGACTTCAAACACTAAGAGGTGAATTTGAAGTCTTACGCATGAAAGAATCCGAGTCAATGGTGGATTACTTTTCACGTGTGTTGGCCATAGCCAATCAAATGAAGAGGTACGGAGAAAAGTTGGAAGATGTTCGTGTCATCGAAAAGATCCTTCGTTCTTTGCAATCAAAATTCGACTACATCGTTGTGGCTATCGAGGAGTCGAAAGATTTGGAAGCCATCACAATTGATGAACTCATGGGATCTCTACAAGCTCACGAAGAAAGGCTCAACAAGAAGAAGGAAGAGTCATTAGAGCAAGTTCTAGCTACAAAGCTCTCTCTCAAAGACAAGGAAGAGGAGCGAGATGGAGGTCACAAAGGAAGAGGACGTGGCCGTGGTCGAGGTAGAGGCCGAGGAAGAAATGGAAGAGGAAGAGGACGTGGTAGAGATGATCATCATTTTTCCAATAATGGAGACAAGGGACAATCATCAAGAGGGCGTGGAAAAGGAAACAATTCAAGATCAATCCAAGGAGGTATGACAAATCCCAAATCCAATGTTTCAATTGTGAAAAATATGGTCATTATTCATGGGAGTGTAGAAGCACTAACAATGTTGAAGAAGAAGCTAATTATGTCGAAAAAGAAGAAACGGAGCACACTTTGTTGTTGGCGTACAAAGGAGAAGAAAATGAAGAGAAGAATTTGTGGTATCTTGACAATGCGGCAAGTAACCATATGTGCGGAGATAAAAAAAGTTTGTGGAGATTGACGAATCCGTTAGCGGAAAGGTTACTTTTGGAGACTTGTCCAAAGTTTCGATCAAGGGAAAAGGTACAATTTTGATTCGGTTGAAAAATGGAGGCCATCAATTTATTACTAATGTTTATTATGTGCCAAGCATGAAGAGCAATATTTTGAGTCTAGGACAACTCTTAGAGAAAGGCTATGATATTCTAATGAAAAATCGTAGTCTTTCAATAAGAGATGAAATTGGGAGTTTGATAGCCCAAGTTCCTATGACAAAGAACCGGATGTTTCTACTCAACATTCAAACCGATGTGGCAAAATGCTTGAAGACTTGTGTTGAAGATTCAAATTGGCTTTGGCACTTGAGACTTGGACACTTGAATTTTGAAGGACTTCAATTGCTAGCCAAGAAGAAGATGGTGAATGGCTTGCCTTCTATTGAGCATCCAAATCAACTTTGTGAAGGATGTCTCTTTTGGGAAGCAATCAAGAAAAAGCTTTCCAAAGGAGGCTAGTACAAGAGCAACGAAACCACTACAACTTGTTCACTCGGATGTTTGTGGCCCATTCAATCCACCATCATTTGGTAAGAACAAATACTTCCTTCTATTTATTGATGATTTTAGCCGAAAAACATGGGTTTATTTTCTCAAAGAAAAATCGGAAGTATTTGAAACATTCAAAAATTTCAAAGCACTTGTTGAAAAACAAAGTGGCTATGAAATAAAGGCTTTACGATCCGATAGAGGGGGTGAATACACATCAAATGCCTTCAAAAGATTTTGTCAAGAAAATGGTATTCACCATCCTTTAACGGTTCCAAGATCTCCACAACAAAATGGGGTTGCCGAGAGAAAAAATCGAACCATTCTCAACATGGCTCGGAGTATGTTGAAAAGCAAAGCTTTACCAAAAGAATTTTGGGCGGAAGCGGTTGCTTGTGCGGTGTACTTATCAAATCGATGTCCCACAAAAAGTTTGCAAGACAAAACTCCTCAAGAAGAATGGAGCGGAATCAAGCCAAGTATTTATCACTTGCGTGTTTTTGGAAGTATTGCTTATGCACATGTGCCGGATGAAAGGAGATCCAAGCTAGATGACAAAAGCATCAAACTTGTCTTCATCGGCTATGATTCAAGATCCAAAGGCTACAAGTTGTACAATCCAACCGATCACAAGACCATTGTTAGTCGAGATGTTGAGTTCGATGAAGCAAGTACGTGGGATTGGAATTCTTCGAAAGAAGATTATCATTTTCTTCATTTCTTTGAAGATGAGCACGAAAATGACGTTTTGGAGCCATCTATGCACTCTCCTCCTTCAACACCACCATTGTCCTTGCAAAGTCCATCTACTTCATCATCAAGGGAAGAAAGTTCAAGCGAAGGACCACAAGGCAAGAGAAGCCTTCAAGAGATCTATGATGCCACGGAGGAGGTAACGGAAAGATTACATGATCTAACACTTTTTTGTCTCTTTGCCAATAGTGAGCCTATGAATTTTGAAGAAGCGACACAAGACAAAAGGTGGAGGAATGCTATGGATGAAGAAATCAAAGCCATAGAGAAGAATGAAACGTGGGAGCTTGCAACACTTCCAAAAGGGAAAAAACCAATTGGCGTCAAATGGGTGTACAAAGCAAAGAAGAATTCGAGTGGTGGAGTGGAGAGGTACAAGGCAAGACTAGTTGCCAAAGGATATAGTCAAAGGCTCCGGAATTGACTATGATGAGGTATTTGCACCCGTTGCCCGCTTGGAAACTATTCGATTAATTATTTCTTTGGCGGCTCAACATAGTTGGAAAATCCATCAAATGGATGTCAAATCCGCTTTCTTGAATGGCTTTCTTGAAAATGAAGTCTATGTGGAACAACCTTTGGGTTATATTGTGAAAGGGCATGAAGAGAAAGTTTTGAAATTGAAGAAAGCCTTGTATGGCTTAAAGCAAGCACCAAGGGCGTGGAATAGTAGAATTGACAAATACTTTCAAGATAACAATTTTTTGAAGTGTCCCTATGAACATGCTCTTTATACAAAGGTGAATTCATATGGAGATATATTTCTCGTATGTTTGTATGTGGATGACTTGATTTTTACAGGAAGTAATCCTACCATGTTTGAAGAATTCAAGAAAGTAATGGCTCGGGAGTTTGAGATGACGGATCTTAGTCTCATGTGTTTTTATCTTGGCATCGAAGTAAAGCAAATGGAGGATGACATTTTTATTTCTCAAGAATGTTATGCTAAAGACATTCTTAAGAAATTCAAAATGGATGATTGCAAGCCGGTGAGCACACCCGTAGAATGTGGCATCAAATTGTCAAGGCATGAAAATGGAGAAAAAGTAGATCCAACATTTTTCAAAAGTCTTGTTGGAAGTTTGAGATATTTAACTTGCACAAGGCCGGATATTCTTTTTGGGGTTGGACTTGTTAGTCGATACATGGAAGCTCCTACTTTCTCTCATTTGAAGGCGGCTAAAAGAATTCTTCGGTACATCAAAGGTACACTTGAACATGGATTACTGTATTCATTTTCAAATGATTTTAAGCTTTTGGGCTATTGTGATAGTGATTGGGCTGGAGATGTTGATGAAAGAAAAAGCACATCCGGGTTTGTTTTCTTCATGGGAAGTGCGGCTTTTACTTGGTCCTCAAAGAAGCAACCCATTGTTACATTATCTACTTGTGAAGCGGAGTATGTTGCTATGTCAAGTTGTGTTTGTCAAGCAATTTGGCTAAGATCTTTGTTGAAGGAGCTCCATGTCTCGGAAAATGATCCAACGGAGATTTTTGTGGATAACAAGTCGGCTATAGCTTTGGCCAAGAATCCAGTTTTTCATGATCGAAGTAAGCACATCGACACAAAATTTCATTTTATTCGAGAATGTGTAGCTAAAAAGGAGGTGGAGCTCAAGTTCGTGAAGTCACAAGATCAAGTTGCTGATATTTTCACCAAGCCCCTCAAGGTGAAATATTTTGCAAGATAAGGAGTTTGTTGGGAGTTACAAAAAAATTAAGTTTAAGAGGGGTGTTAGTTATTAAACTTAATTAGAGTTTATTTCCAATAAAATTAGTTAATGGAGAGGTTATGTCTTTTAGTATTCTCATAGGTTACAAAGTTGAAGAGTTAGAGACCTTTTTAATATTCTCATTATGTGGGGGTTAAATGAGATTTACTATAGTGAATTATGTGAGATTTATTTGGGTGTTATGTTTTAGAAGTTGTAAAGTCTCATTGTGGACTATATAATATCCATGTAACCTTTTTGTTATTTCTTAAGTAAGTGGAATAAAGCTTTTGTTGAAGTATTTTATTTTCTCCACTTTGCTTCATAGACAAATTATTGAGTGTAGCCCAATCCAACAGCTCCAAGTAAGTTCAAGCCCTAAATAGGTTGATGCTTCTGTTTCTCAGAGCATTTTCTGGGTGGATGGTGTTTTTTTCAAGAAAGGATGACAGTTCGTCTATAATTTATTAGATAGCCTCACTTGTGGCAGAGAAATGTTGTGGTAACAATAATAATTGGTTGGCTGCATGAATCAAAACACCAAAAACCAAGCAAAAACAATCTATAACACCACCCAAAATAAAGACTTATTTGCGCAAATTAATATCTAATCTGTAAGAACCAACAACGTTTTTCGGCATATCCCTAACTTTCCAAAATTGTTGCTCCATTCCTGCTGCCCTGACTTCTCCAAAATATCTGCTACGGAATTAGCCTCTCTATACACATGATCAATCTCAAAAGAAAGACCATCCTGGCTGATTTTCTGTCCTCTCTACGATGGATCTTTGGACTTATCGAACTAGGAGCTCTCTCTCTCTCTCTCTGAGTGACTCTTATAAACCACCTGCGTACTAGATTTGCGCCCCCTCCCCCCCACCCCAAACTGAAAGATTACTTGTCTAGAAAAGTGTCTGCATTTAGTCTGCTGTCTTATCAGATGCAGTTTGCAGTTTTAGGCGTCATTGGATAAATTTCTTAGTCAAGACATTCTTCTTGACAAAATGGAGTTGTACCATAATTGCAAATTTTGTTACCATAAAGCCAAACCCAATCAACCAGTTGTACGGTTGTGAGAGTTATCAATCACAGAGGATTTGCCACGTACACTTTTCCATTTCTTCTATTCATTGTTAATATACCAACACTTATTCTCTTGGAAGTGTAGTTTTAAGTCTCAGAAAACATTGAAGATCAGAGCATTCCATGAAGACATCGACCACACATTTCAATAATGCAGGCACCCATAGCAGTTGAAATGGTCGACATGCTGTTTGTTCTACCTTCAACAGAAGAAGAATATGCTGTCTTCAGAAAGTTATACCCAGTGACATTAACTTAGTCAAATTATATTGACTCTTTAATATACAATCATAGAGATATTTTATTTAATCAGGTTCCTATTTGTAATTAGTTAGGCTCTATGTTTCAAGTGAAAGACCCTCAAATGAATCCCTAATCTCAACTCTTTCTGACCACGATATGGGTTCTTTCATGCTTTTCATAGGTGTTAAAAGTTCATGACCTTGTTAGTGGACGCGTCAAATGTATAGTGAACAAACTGGGGAAATTCTTCTTCTAAACTTATGTCCTAAGTCACCAAAACTTGGTGTGAAAAATGCTTTGAGTAGCTGTTGCACGATGATTTGTGAAGGCCTAAAAGTGGTAATTGAAACCAAAAAATAATTAATTGGTAAAAGTGAAATTGCTTGTCTGCTTGAAGTTCTTCCTCTTTATCTGGGCAGAGAGATGGAAAAGGAGAAAGCGAATAACAAGGAAAACCCACAGACAGGTCTGTTGGCATACAGCACATTGGTATCGGAAAACAAAAATCGTGAGAGACTAGTAAAACCAATGTCAAATCCAAAATATTGTCCAAACATGTAGGGAGAAGCAGTTCTTACAGCTTTAGAGCTTCTGAAGTGAAGCTAAACAAAACAAGAGAAGGAAATTTTCACAGCAGGAGGGGACCAGTGGGGGTCGGGGGGTGGGGGTGGTGGAAGTCATATACTATGGTCATTGACTTTGGAGCATCTCGGGCCTCCTTTCTGTATCTACTTAAAAACTATCAAGAAGAGAATTAGTACTCCACAGCAGTGTTTGGATGTGCAAGTGCAATAAGCACCCCCCCCCCCCCCCCCCCCCCCCCCCCCCCAACAAAAGGAAGTGGCGAGTCTTGGGCTATTATATTTATTTCTCTGCATGTTTTCTTTGAGCATGTTTTCCTGGATTCCAGGTTCTCACTGCCCATGGTCATTGTTGACAAACTTTCCTAAATAATCCATTAATAAGATGGTTCATGATTTCTGAGCTTTGAAAACCTTTACCTAGTTTGGATTATACATATATTTTCATTATTTGAGTCACCCTTGATCAATACCCATGGTGCTGAATTATCAATTATCAAAATCTTCACTGATATTCCTCTTTATGTGGAACTCCATACATAGTCTAATCTACCTAATACAATGTAGATTAATATTCCTTGCTTGCAGATACAGAATGTTTGATACTTTCTCCATCTCCAGTTTCCGAAGAAGTTTCAACTGTTCTGGCACTGCTCCATGGATTTCTTCATTTCCTTCTCTCAATCCTTTGGATACAATACTTCAGCTCCTGTTGAATGTTCAATCTTGAAGGTGATAATACAATGTCTTTCCAAATTGCAGGTTCGCAAGCTGGGTCATCATAAAGTTCATATAAGGACTTCGCATTTTCATTCAACCTGCCTACCCTTTTTAAGCAATCAATTTCATCTGGATCAACCAGCAATGTCTTGTCTCTGTCCTTCCATCCTATCAACTTCACAACAACAATTATGTCAGTATGACTTGTTCAAGATCGTGTAATGGTTCTAAAACCCTCTGCTAAAAGGGTATAATCCTGAATGTCCCTTTGTCTAACTATATAACTCAGAGCTTTGCGAAGTAAAACAATAATAAACAACTGAGGCTACATTGTTTAAGTTTAATTCCGCAGGTAAAAGGCCTGTGTTTAAGTCTGAGTTCCGGTTGTTCATCTCAGAAGTAAGGTTCTCGCTGCTACAAAAAGGGAAAAAAGGTATTACGGATGTACCTTAGGTGGGCCTTCCAAAGCATTGGTGCAGTATAGCCTGGCATTGTCAACCAGTTGGCAGTATGTTGGAAATGCATTTGCAAATCTCTTGTGGGATTTTAATTGTGAATTTACTCTTACAGCTCTTCTACACAGGGTCGCTCTCCTGTTAAAAAACAGAAAACTCCTTCGACAAGTCAAATACATCAAGAGAAAAAAAATTGTTGGAAAAATAAAAAATCGATAATATTAGGCCAAAATGTATTTGTTTTATACCTTAGGCCTCTTACAACAGCTAGATAAGCATCACATACAACTCCTACAAGCTCTATCCTGTATGGTTTTCTCTTTTTGCCGTCAACTTTCTCTAGTTCTTTGTCTTCTGTTCGTTCCCAGTAGTTTTCTGTTTCACTTCCATCTTGATTTACCCTGTAACCAGCACCCATACGATAGCGGTGACGGTGAACATTTCTGGCCATTGTTACTGTCTGCACAACAAATGGTTGCCAAGACAGGGTCCCGTCCATGATCACATCTCGCCCTTCATTAAGTGCTGTTACCAGGAGGGATGATGCTGCATCAGTAGATGATTGGTGAACCTATTCCAACCAAGATTTGTCAGGTCATACAATGGAACTCATGCTAGGATGTACTGTGATCAATGTTTTGAGTAGCGTTTGAAGTATTATGAAATCGTTGACGTAGCCGATATGGATCATTTTTTGGTTTGGTTTACTTCACAAGTGTTGCTAAATGGTTCAAACAGCGAGGAAAAGCGAGACTACAAGTAAAGGATCTGGATGTGCCTTGGCCTTGGTTTAGGTCGTAAAAGGATGCCATGAGGTTTGGATGGATCTTAGATTCAAAACTTGCTGATGAGAAGTAAAAGAAGTTCACCATCATGTGTGAGGCGGTGAAGGGAATTGAAGGCATCGAAGAGCCAGCTTCTTATCATGGTCCTCAGGTGAAATGCTGTGTCACGTGTGTCAGCCTATATGGGTTAGGTTGTTGGTTGGTGGCCGGGGAGGGGGGGGGGGGGGGGGGGGGTGATGGTTTCTGACATCTTACCAGTTCAGCAGTTTGGAGCATGTCTCCATGACCTCTGGAACTAAGGGCCCTGTAGATGACATCTGATTCTTTGAAGGCATCTGCCTCAATTATTACTGCATTCCCTGCTGCTCCCACCCAGAATGGTCTGTTCCACCATAAATCAACATTAGCTCCTTTTTGCTATTTTATTGCTTTCCACAAATTAAATAGCATCACCTTTAAGGTCACATACCAAATTAGAGAAGGTTATAATTTGAATAATGGCTGGAGGACTGAAATAAGGAACTATCCTTTGATGGTTTCCTAGGAAGGGAAAAGAAAAAAGAACACTTCCTGTTAGTGACTTCTCTAGTATTCCGTCATCTTGTGTCTTCAATATTCAATCACAGAACTGGAAAACCTTTTGAGCTCTTGAATTTTATCCGGTAGTCACCTTAATTAACCTATTATTCCAGTCAGGCCCCTCTTTTCAGAACACCATCCAGCATAACCGTGAGTGTTGGACTGTCTTAATTTGTATTATACTTTACTACTACACTCGCAATAATTGTATTAGATATCCATTTTGCTCAAACCACCAGGGAAAATAATAGATATCCATTTTGTTGGCAAGTTCTTTCTTCTTTTCCGTTGACGTTTCAACTTAAATAAAATGGAAGAGTTCAGAGCTTAAAGACAGGCTTATAAAAAGACAGTAAAGCTTAACAGAAAGAATTACATGTCAAGGGTGACTTGTTAGAGATATAGATTTTTCACTTCTTGCAGGATTGAAGACAAGTCTAACGATGATGATATAAAATGTTAAAGAGTATTGTTCATACTCTTTGAGAATGTCCTGAAGCACAGTGGTCTTCCCAGCTCCCATCCCACCACCCATCAGGAGGAGGACTGGACTCCTATCGCTGTGTGCCACTGGAGCCATCACCTCAGTACATTGCGAGTCGTCAGTCATTATCATTCTCATTGCTTTTAGCTCCTCTACTAATGTGGTGAACACTCTAGCCACCTTCAGATTCTTTGTTACCCTCTGAAATCTTTGCTCCCTACATCAAGAAGAGGGGGGAAAAAGGGAAAATCAAGAAAGTTTGGGTAATCTATTTCTGCAGAAAATTATGTTCTTACAACAAAGATGATAATTGGAAGGTAATACTTAGCCCCTTCCAACATTTTTTGGGGCTTTTTTCAGGTTACATCGTAGGTCCAGAATTCACATTTACATGTGCTCTTTGATTGCTTTCCCTGTGATGATGATTATTTACCACATAGGTTCATCACGCTTTGCAGGGCAATTTTCTCCTCAAAGGAAATGCAGTGGCTAGAAAGAAGGGGAAGTGCAATTAAGATGGCAAAGCAGCAGTTTGGGGGAAATCTATGATCACCTGACTTTCTGTTTCGTTTCTTCTATGTTCCACTCTAGTATTAACTTCATCCTTACTTTTTGTTCCTATGCTACCTACAATTTGGTTGAGAAATGATGGAGATGGTAGAATATGAGAAACCCTCTCATGCATAATATATATCTTGTTTCCATGTTCTGTTATTCACATTTCCTTTACACTCATTTAGAAATTTATGAAAGTAACATTGGTCAAGTGATGGCCACCTTGTTGCAGCCATGACAATGCGCTTGAACTTCCTTTTGGGGTCAGCATCAGAACTCAACACCTGGAATTGTGTAGTACAGTGAGAAAACACTACATAAGAAGAGAACTTTACTGTTGCATTTGATGCCTAAAAATTATCACGACTTGATATTTTATCGAGCAATTAGATTTTGGCTACCTGACTAATCATAAGATCAGTATTGCTCCAATGGAATGCAAAGTAACTAAGAATGCATCTCTCAAACTCCTCAACAAGCTTCACGAACAGTGAATCAGCGTCCTGTTCGCTTGAAAAGAATGTATAAATATCTTCCTCACAACTTTCAGATTTCCTAATATAATCAGAAGCTAACTTGCATAGCCTTGGACATTCTGTCTTATCTCTGAAGCCCATTTGCCTAGCTGCAGATATGGGACAGAAACAATTGCATCAAGATTAGTCATATTCTAATGTTTGCGGAAATGTTTATTCGTTTGCTCGATCTCAAGAGTATCACATCCCGTGCGATGTTGTAGTTAGATGCTTCACAAGTTTGATATTTCTTTGGATGACAATGAGATCACAAACCCACCTACATATGAGGAAAACTTTTCCAACTTTTGAACGCGTCCGGAGTCCGATAATCTCAGGAGCGGAACAAGTTTGTGATCTCTTAGCTTCCGGAAACGAAGACGCATTGCCGCGGCAATGATCAAACCAATCGAAGAGGCTACCAAGATCTGTGTGAAGGTGGGTTTGCTGCTGTAATCTGAAGCAAAAATGAGACGTGAGGAATGAAACTATTACGTTGTTTGCTGAATTATTGTTGGAAAAAACATAATAAATGCTGTCAAGATTGTTCTTTGAACGTTACCTTTCTGCATGTCTCTTTGAAATCCAGGAAAAGTTGATGGGATGCGAATTCTCCTTCAGAATTTTTTTTCTTCCTATTACGGTGGCTCTGTAGCTGCACGTAATTCGTTATATTTGTTTGGAGGTACAGAAAAAAGTGACAGGTCGGTTCAGAAATTCTGCATGAGATTGAGATCAAGTGGTCACACGTATAACTAGTGAGGTTTACTGTTTTGTGTTTGACAGGTAGACTATAGACTGATTCTCCTAGTTATCGCTAATCGCTATTCGCCATGTAAAATAGATAACGACGTCGTTATCGTGACAATATCCTTCGGGGCCCACGGAAGTCGGGTCCCCTTTCGAGATATGAGTCGGGTTAGAGCTTCGTACAGCTAGATTCATTTAAGCCATAGATTACAAGCGCCAATCAGACCGAACGATACCCCAATTCTCTCCAGATGGTTTTCAGAACTCAGCCTTCTTCTTCTACTGCTGCTGCTTCTGGTTGTGCCGTTTTATTATTATCGTCTTCTTCAAGAAACGCTAAAAAAGGTAAACTTTCTTCTTTATTCACCCACCCAAACGAACCCGCCACTTCAAATACCGAACTTTCGCTGAAGAATTCAAACCCTCATCGACCGAAGACTTCAACCCCCGAAATTGTATCCGGAAACCCGCTTCCCGATGTTCCTATGCAAACCCAACTAGAAAAATTCTTGAAAATAAACTGTAAGTCCGGTAATTTCACTCCCAATGAAGCGTTGCGCTTTTTTGATTACATGCATTGCTTGCGACCAACTCCACCTATGTCGTCATTCAACCTTTTACTTGGTGCGCTTTCTAGGAAAAAGCATTATTCAAGTGTGATTTCACTTTGCAAGAAAATGCATTCGACTGGCTTGCTGTCTGATTTTTTTACTCTGAACATTTTACTTAATTGCTTTTGTAATGTGAATCGGGTCTCGGACGGTTTTGCTGTTATGGGAAATATTCTGAGGAGGGGTGATAGTCCGAATACTGTGACTTATACATCTTTGATCAAGGGGTTGTGCAAGGAGGATAGGATTGTTCAGGCGGTTCGGTTGTTTAAGAAAATGGTCAACTTGGGTTGTTGGCCTAATCTGATTACATATGGGACGTTGATTAATGGATTGTGTCGAACAGGTAATACAAGTGTCGCTCTTCAGTTACATGAAGAAATGGTGAGTGGTCAATTCGGTGTTCAGTTTAAGCCTAATGTAGTTTTGTATGGTACTATTATTGATTGGCTTTGTAAGGATGGGTGGGTGGACAAGGCAAACGAACTTTTATTGGAAATGAAGGACAGAGGAATATTTCCCAACGTGGTTGTCTATAGTTCTCTAATACATGGTTTCTGTTATAATGGTAAATGGCAGGACGCTAAAAGTTTATTTAATGACATGGTGGATCGAGGTGTCCAGCCTAACGTAGTGACGTTTAATGTGTTGATAGATGCACTTTGCAAGGAGGGGAAGATTAAAGAAGCAAATGGGTTGTTCGAATTGATGACTCAAAGAGGTGTGGATGCTGACATGCTTACTTATAGTGCATTGATGGATGGATTCTGCTTGGTTGGTAGACTTGATGATGCAAAGGAGCTGTTTGATTCCATGGTGGGAATGGGGCATGAACCTGATGGTGTAAGCTGGGGTGTGTTGATCAATGGATATTGCCGGAACGGGAAGATAGAGGAAGCTATGAATTGTTATAGGAAAATGATTCGCAAGGGAGTTAGGCCAACAGTTAAAACATATAACACATTATTTATTGGTCTGTTCAAGGCTGGTAGGGTTGAGGATGCATGGAAGCTAGTTGGAGAGATGCAAGCTCATGACGTGGTACCGAATTCATTTACATATTCGATATTCTTGGATGGGCTCTGCAAGAATGATCGTCTTCCAGAGGCTATGGTATTGTTTAATAGTTTGGAAAGTTTTGAAGTTGAACTGAGCATTGAAATTCACAACTGCCTCCTTGATGGGTTGTGCAAAGCAGGGAAGCTTGAAGTTGCTTGGGATTTGTTCCGCGGATTGTTCCATAAAGGCCTGGTACCAAGTGTTGTAACATATTCCATCATGATTAATGGATTGTGTAAGCAAAGGGATTTGGAAAGTGCAACTGAGTTGCTTTTAGAAATGGAAGAAAAGGGTTGCGCTCCGGATGAATTCATATATAGTATGCTTATGCGTGGTTTCTTCCAGAATAATGAGTCCGCAAAAGTGGTTGAACTTCTTCACAAAATGGTGGAGAGAAATGTGTCACTAGATGCTGACACAGTCTCCATTGTAGTTGACTTAATCTGTAAGGATGTCAAATATTGTGAATCTCTTGATTTATTACCAACATTTCCGTCTCAAAAGCTTGGAAGATGAAGCAATGGATGTAGTGAGTTTTGCTTGACTATTCTACCTTCAAAGCACTGGTGAAAAGATCCGATTGCCAGAAAACCCAGTTTTGAAGGCCTGTTACTGCTGTTGTCCAAATTTTCAGTTCTTAGTCGATTCCAAGCAAAGGACATGCAATAGTCCTGTCAGTCTAGGGAAGCCCTTTTTGGGGAAGAGGACATTGGTGGGAGGAAGGGGTGAAGGTGTGTTTGGTTATAGAACGCAATGCATGTGCCTGCAATCCAACAGAAAACTTTGTTGAAATGATTGTGCTGTCATTCCTAGACAGACTGATGGTTTTTCTGGCTGACCTTCTGATGCAATTTTTTCAGGGTGCAGCTCCAGACAGGTCCCCACAACGTAAAAGAGCATTGTTGAATGGTTTGAGCACTCAAGCCAATTTTACAGTCCGTGAGGGGTTAGATGTCTGAAAGCTACAACTATTCTCCATTTCCTGCCATTTCGATGTTTTCTTTGGTCAAATTTCAGCTTCTCTAAGCAGAGCTGCTCTCTCCAATTAATTGCAGCTTATGAAAGGAGTGTCTCCAAAGAACCGGCGGGTGCTTGAGTTTCGGGCTGTAATCCTCCTTGAGGAGGACCAAGGCACGAGTTTCTGAAATCAGTAAATGTTGACATACTAGCGGTGAGCCGTGAGTCATAACTGCAACTGCAATGTTGTTTAGCAGATACTGAATCCAGCAGTGCAAGATGAAGATTATACGAATAACAAATGGAGAACAAGGACTCCTGTGTTCTTTGGAATGGGATAGGACTGTTTTGGGACTTACCAAAAGATGGGGATTATCTTGGGTGCAGGTGGACAAGTCGGAGATAATCTGCAAATGTGCCCCAATCTATTTCTTTGGCGTGGCAAGAGATGGACACATGTTCTCTTATCATTGGACATTACGTGGAGGGGGTTTAACCAGTCAGTAACTTCTGTTAGGTTGTGAATGGAAATTGGATTGAGAGACATGAATGAAAAACATATAAAATCACATGGACGGAGGAAAAACAAAACAAATTCTAAGAGCATTTAAAAAAAAAAAAGTAATACTACAAGGACATGCGTCATATTTTAGCCTTGTCAAAATCCCATAAGACGGAATACATTTGTCATGTATGTAGTTTTTGGCTCCCCTTTCCCCTTTCCCTGAAGAAAAAAATTCTCAAAATAGCATAATTAAGATAAAATACTCTAATCAGGCCGAGGCTTAAAAGTTATTATCTAGTCAGAAGTATCGAGAAAATGCAATAAGGAATATGGTTAGGATACAAGTATATAGGAAAGCACGAGGATACAAGTATATAGAGAGAGTTATTTATGTGGATGTGGGATGTTAATGAGAGGTCAACTAACCCAACCCTCAAATTTTATAATTCAGAAAAAAAGTTGCAAAAATTTCTGTAAGTTGGTTTAACTAATGATTAAAATTCAGAGTATAATATTTGTGAAATCCTTTAAAAAGAAAATTTAGGTAATCTCATAGAAAGAGATACCATTACCCATATCTTTATGGATTAAGATTTATAATTTAATGTCTGAATTATATAGTGCAATTCTGAAAAGATAGATACAAAAAATAGGATTTATATTATTCGAAACTTTACAACAGTATAAAATAGGATATGATTTATTTGTTGTGTCTATATTTCTTCTAATTGTACAAGTAAAAAATTATAAAGGATTTTCATCCGTTTGGTAAATGTAAAATTTTGATTTATGTTTGGTAGATGAAAATTTTATACTTTGTGTGTAAATTTAGGGAAATTGGAGTTTTAGGAGAGTTTGTTAAAATGGAAAATGTCTAATTTCAAAAAATTTGTGAAAATTTTATGGAAATTATTTCTCTTGTTACGTTGGCAAGTGAAATTTCTAAAATTTCCGTTTACCGCGAATAGAACTGACATAGGCGAACGGAATCTCACAACCCTCGCCAAATGGTTCTCAAAACACCGCTTTCTTCTTCTTCTTCTTCCTCTGCTGCTGCTGCTGCTTTATCATCATCCTATTCTTCAAAAGCTGCGCCAACAGGTAGTCTTTCTTCTTTATTCACCCAGCCACATGGACCCACACCTTCACCTAACGAACCTTCGCAGAAGAATTCAAACCCTCATCGACCGAAGACTTCAACCCCCGAAATTGTATCACAAAACCCGCTTCCCGAGGTTCCTATCAAAACCCAGCTCGAAAAATTCTTAAAAATCAACTGTAAGTCCGGTAATTTCACTCCCAATGAAGCGTTGCACTTCTTTGGTCAGATGCTTTGCTTGCGACCAACTCCACCTATGTCATCATTCAACCTTTTACTTGGTGCACTTTCTAGGAAAAAGCATTATTCAAGTGTGATTTCACTTTGCAAGAAAATGCATTCGACTGGCTTGCTGTCTGATTTTTTTACTCTGAACATTTTACTTAAATGCTTTTGTAATGTGAATCGGGTCTCTGACGGTTTTGCTGTTATGGGAAGTATTCTGAGGAGGGGTGATAGTCCGAACACTGTGACTTATACATCTTTGATCAAGGGGCTGTGCAAGGAGGATAGGATTCGTGAGGCAGTGGGGTTGTTTAAAAAATTGGTCAAGTTGGGTTGTAGGCCAAATGTGGTTACATATGCGACTTTGATTAATGGGTTGTGTCGAACTGGGAATACAAGTGTTGCGCTTAAGTTACATGAAGAAATGGTGAGTGGTCGGGTTGGTGCTGAGTGTAAGCCTAATGTAGTATGTTATGGTACTATTATTGATGGGCTTTGTAAAGATGGTTCAGTGGACAAGGCAAAAGAACTTTTCTTGGAAATGAAGAATAGGGAGATATTTCCGGACGTTGTTGTTTGTAGCTCTCTAATGCATGGTCTCTGTGGTGAGGGTAAATGGGAGGAGGCTAAAAGTTTGTTTAATGACATGGTGGATCGAGGTGTCCAGCCTAACATAGTGACATTTAATGTGTTGATAGATGCACTTTGCAAGGAGGGGAAGATTAAAGAAGCGAATGGGTTGTTCGAATTGATGATTCAAAGAGGTGAGGATCCTGACACCTTTACTTATAACACATTGATGGATGGGTTCTGTTTGGTGGGTAGGCTTGATGATGCGAAGAAGTTGTTCAATTCTATGACAAGGAAAGGGCATGAACCTGATGTGGTAAGCTACAATGTGTTGATCAATGGATATTGCAAGAGTCGGAAGACGGAGGAAGCTATGAATTATTACAGGAAAATGATTCAAAAGGGAGTTAGGCCAACAATTGTAACGTGTAACACATTGTTAACTGGTCTTTTCAAGGCAGGTAAGGTTGAGGATGCACGGAAGCTATTTGGTGAGATGCAAGTTCATGATCTGGTACCAAATTATTCTTCATATAAGATATTCTTGGATGGGCTCTGCAAGAATGATCATCTTCTAGAGGCAATGGAATTGTTTAAGAGTGTAGAAAATTGCAAAGCTGAACTGGATATTGAAATTCACAACAGCCTCCTTGATGGGTTGTGCAAAGCAGGGAAGCTTGAAGTCGCTTGGGATCTATTCCAGGGATTGTCCCGTAAAGGCCTGGTGCCAACTGTTGTTACATATTCTATCATAATTTATGGGCTTTCTAAGCAAAGAGATTTGGAAAAAGCAAATGATTTGTTCTTAGAAATGGAAAAGGATGGCTGTGTGCCAAATGTATTCACATATAATGCACTTATGAATGGTTTCTCCCAGAATAATGAGGCACCAAAAGTGGTTGAACTTCTTCACAAGATGTTGGAGAAAAATGTGTCACCGGATGCCTCCACAGTCTCCATAGTAGTAGCTTTGCTTTCTAAGAATGAAAAGTATCGTGAATTGCTGGATTTGTTACCAATATTTCCTACCCAAAAGGCTGGAAGATGAGATGATGAATTTTTACTAATGAGTTTTACTTACCAATACTAGGGCCAAATAGTATGTGGGGGAACTGGTCCGCTCTAGGTAGAATTTACGAAAGGTCTAGGTCTGCTGCCAATGTCCAAACGACCAGTTCTGATTGAATGGTCTGGTCAGCCTGGTGGAATTCTTGTGGGGGCTGATCAAATTCATGATATGGAGGAGCAAAGTTGGATGCGGTTATTTCTGCAATGTATGAGGACTACCCTAAATTAAGAAGAGTGCATTGATAATGATTTAGTGTTGTTTGTTTGGGTGGAAATTAGTCTATCCATGATCCCTAAGTGTCACTGCTTCACAAAATTGCTTTCAATATTATCCTTGGTTTACTGATGAAAGAGCAATATGGATAGAGAAGCCATAAGCCATTGATCCTCCTGAAGCTTCCTACCCAGGGATGTCCAAGGCATGATTGTCAAATGAATTCCTTGACAATCGTATTTGAGATTCCATGTTTTTTCATTGCAGCTTCCTTTGAAATTCCAAGCTTGTTGTGACATCTACTTGGTGAGCCTTATACACGGTTTGCGGATCTTTAATTTAAAAATTTTCTTTCCTATCCATCTCTCGTTTTTATTCTAATTTCTAGTTGTATTTCTTTTGGTGAGGAACAAAATAGTTTTTCTTTCCTAGCCATGCTAATGGGCATCTGACTTTGCATCAGATGCAAGATTTACAGGATTAGACAGTTCCGAACACATACAAGGGATATGTGGAATGGTCTAAGCATCTGACATGTAGAATGGTTTGAGCATCTTATGCTCCAAGATATGTAACACGCCTGAAATGTCCGGTATTTTCCATTGTTTGCCTTTTACCTTATATGTAAGTTCAAATTTCATATTAGTAGACCTATATCGTTGTTTAGGAAAAAAAAAAGGGGGTTCAAATTTCAGCTGCTCTAAGTAGAGCTGTTCACTGAATCAATTGCAGTTCATGGAGGGAGTCTCCAAAGAACATTCTCTAGCTTTGAGTTTTGGCAGTAATTATCCTTCAGTAAGATAATGGACTTGTTATCGTAGTCAAGTGTGTAAATGTATTTTGAGTGGTAGAAATTGCGACCCTTTGTACTGTGAAGGTATTTTGTATTCTACCTGGTGGCTGGCTTGGGAGAAGTTATATGTTGCTAAGTCCTATATGACTTGTACATCGAGGATTGTTTTGTAAGTGATTTACTGAAGAGCCAGTTGTATCTTAGACAGGTTTCTTTTGGGGTATTGTATGGATGCGGATAAGTTTTTCCTGAATCATGACATTGTAATGGTTGCGTTTTGTACTGTATTGGGCAATGGGAACAGAGGAGATAACTTGAAAATAGGGCCTGGGGTATATTTTCGTTGGAATGATGATGGTGAGGTTGTTTTGTAACGACTTAAGAAAGGTCTGAACTTTTATATACTAATATGTATTCATGCAGGGAGTAGGGTAACATTGTTTTGTATGCAGAAGCAATGCAATTAGATGACTGAGTCAGTTTTATTGTCGTGACTCCTAGAGAGATCGCTCAAGGTAAAGACTTGTTGTGGAGTAGCAGTGTGGTGGTGGTAACTGTCTTTTGGTTGAGGCACGGAAATCTCAAGCAAGAAACGATAGCTGGTAGGGCCGAGATCGACCAACCGGCTGAATAGAAACTGATTAGAACCAGCCAACCTCGGACACTTTCTAGTCGGGCCGGTTCGGAGATTGGCTCAAATTTTATTGAAACTAATAGGGTGGGTTACCCTATCGGTTTTGGGGCTTTGGCCCATCGAAATTGACCCGACCTGATCCGACACATTATAGAAAGAATATAACGTTTTTATCCAACCGTGTCGTTTTACACTTTCAGCTAGGTCAGTGCCTGATGTTGAAGTAGACATAAAAATTATACCAGCACTAAAATGGAGAGGAATAAGCACTTAATACCCTTTCGTCGTACTGCCTTCTCCACAGCCAAAAGCGGAATGCGAATATTTAGACACTGCAGAAGCAAACATCCACGCAGATAGTGTAATCTGCACTCAGAAATAGAGATGACTTTGGTAACGAAAAGAGAGTGGACGAAACCTTCAAAGGGCATTTTAAGCCTATTCTAGTTTACCTAACTACCTAGTCCCTATAGGACTCAACCCTCTCTCCGTCTTACAGCACTCCCTCTCCACTGATGTTTGGGTTGAAAGCATTTCATAGACTTTTTCCTGACTTTTAGGATTTAAAGTTGTTCCAATATGACTACAGATGATGCGGGTCTTGATCATAGCCCACACATCTTGGACCCCACGTTTGGCAGATCCTGGGGATATAACCCACCCTAAATTCGCAACCTATGTTCTTTGTTTTTTTTTTTTTGGTTCCTAGTTTTATGGAGTATGGATTGAAGTGGGCTGTTGGGACGCTGATTATAACATGAGAATGGGATACAATGGCTGCTATTAATGTATTGGAAGGCTCAAATAGCCTGTCTCACTATTATTACGGTATTCTTCTGTCATAAATGAGGTTTTATTAATAAAGTTAGGATGTGCCGTCGTCTTAAAAAAAAAAAATATCAAGTGGAGTTTTTATTCCTTGATCACTATTTATCACTTATGTATGGAGAAAAAGAAGAAAAAAAAAAACAAAGAAAGTAAAATTAGCATTTAGCAACCTCTTGGCAAGATGGCCAGCCATCGACTAACATGACAATGGCATTGTCTCTGTTTCTCTTCTAGGAAGCACAGCTCATAGAAAAGGACAGAGGAGGTACTAAAGCATACCTAAATGATTGAATTAATAACAGTTCCATAAGCAATCAACGGGATTATTTGGAATGTTAAAATTTTAGGAAGGTGAATCAGACCTCATTGGTCTAGCTTTATGGCAAGGACTTTTGATTGTGATGCCCAACAAAATCTATCTTTGAATGGATTTTCATGTTTGTTGTGGAATACTTTTTCTAAGTATGATTGGTGGGCAAGTCAAAAGTAGCAAATTATATGATAATCCATTCGTCACTTTTTATATGCAACTGAAGGCGACTTTTATGTAGGTTTTTATGCTTTTGGAATCGCCCTTTATTGCAGTACCTAATGACTGCTCTCTGTTATTTTCTGCCCTTTTGAGTCTTTGACAAGTCTAATAATCTTGAATGTGAACTGTTAGCTTTGAATTCCAGATACTTCCACAAAGTCTGCAACACGAGAGAGAGAGAGAGATTTGTGGCAGGTTAATAAAATTTTCTTTCATAGGATTTTAAGATTTTAGAAGTGCGTAGTCCTTTCGTTTTTCCTTCATTTTTATTAAGGGTTCAAGAAGATCCTGCAAGCTGGATCTACAGAAATAAATGAGTAGTTAATGCATGTATCTCTCTTTGAATTGCTATACTTAGTGTCAAGTCTAAAAACGCTTAGTTTTTTTCAAATTTCCATGCCTCTGACTCTGAGTTAGGTCCGTCTGAATTCGATATACAAAAGCCGTGTGCAATAGATTAAGATAAAAATAAAAATTGCCATATCTCTCGATACAATGATGGAGTAGTTTATCATATTCTCTCTGACTGCTAATAGTTCTTAATTCCACAATGTGAATGATGAAGTCGATTCTGATCATGGTTTAAACCACATGATAATAATTCAACCACGAAAATAGGAGCCCATTTGGACGGAAGAATTCTATACAATTTCAGTAATCCCACAATCACGCAACACAAGATCGTACAGTTTCTGGCGAGTTTCGAAGTGATTGATCGCCTCCTATATAGGTGCTCATTGCTCCAGAATGAAAACTAGCTAATATCGAGGAAGCTGACGGCTAAGTACTGCAGAAACACCAAATCTGCTTGCACACTTATAGCAAAATATGCACTAGTTTTTCCATAGAAGATCATGAGCGGTAAGTGTTTGACAGTGATTAGAGATCTTCCACGAATACTCTTTCCGTATTAACAAAGCTAAACTAGTGAATTAGAAGACGTTAATATTTCTTATTGAGCTTTATAATGAATCAAAGAGGAATTGAAGGAGATGAACTCGAAGAAGAAGACTAAGAAGATAAGATGGTAACTTTAATCTTAGACAGTTATAAAAGCCAGAATTAATGCATGGAAAAGTAATCATAGCAGAGCTAGGTAGCCTATAAGCACAGACAAGACCTTCTCGGCTGGAACGCTTTCTGTATTTCTCTTTCTGATCTTTCGTCTACAAACTACAGCCCTCCATGTCTTATAAATCCCATAAAGAAGCACTTAGATTCCAATTTCTTCAACGTTGCTTTCCCCATGTCCCATGAAAATCGCGGCCGTAGTCTCCTAGTTTCGCCAACAGATACCATATCATCGTATCTCTGACCAATGCCAGTTGCAAGTTCTCCCACAACTCATGGCTACAGCATTTCTGCTTCTTGTTCTATTTTCTTTCTTTTTCCCCCCTGAATAAAGTAACTTCATTCACGGGTTATTCATGTCACATGCATCACAATTTACAATTCCAGGAGGAATACAACAAGAACGAAGGTTTTTCAAAAATCCCTGCTTCTTTTTCTAGTCATATTCTTATTTCGGTGTACACGTGTGTATGGCTTAGAGCTATAGTTCCTCTGACATACGACAACCTCCATAAAGACTGACCCACCTGAAATTATGAGCTACGAAGGTACCAGGTAGTCATTAATATGGTCATTTTAGTTTTCTCAGGTAAGTTGACCCACAAGAGTTAATATTTGAACCACTCTGTGAAAACAGATTGGCATGGATAAAGGTTTTGTAATGATGAATTTGGAAAAGGATTCAAATCTCTCTCTCTCTCTCTCTCTCTTGATCGAACCTCAAACCCATTCCAACTAGTATCCTTTTGTTCTCTCAGCAAGCAAAGCCCGCAATGTAAAATCAACTATCCAATTCCCAATATATAGAATAAACAAATCAAAAGGTAAAGGAAGACCAAAATCTTAAGAGTCAGATTTTCACACTGCAACAACTTTTTTCTTTTGTCAATACATTAGGCGAAACGCATGGAAAGAGATAAAAATTTGATTAAATATTACCCACCTGGTGCTCCTGTCTGTCTGGCATGCCTGAGCTGATTTCTCAGTTCTGGCCGCGAGCTAGTTTTTGGCTAAAAATTAGAATCGGAAAGGACTCTAAGGTCGGAGGTCGATAGATGTTGACGATAAGAATTACTAGGCGCTCGTACCGAAGAAACAATAGTTCTTCATGACAAATGGAGCCGGACCTGGTGCACATTACGTCCGCTGAGAGGAGTTCTTTGTGTTGAGGGGAATGAAGCCTGGTCCGAAATCATTCAAACTGTAGTTTAATGAGCTTGCATGAATGGTTTCGAACCAGACAACATTCCCCTCAACTTTTCTTGAGAGAGAGAGAGAGAGAGAGAGATGGCAAAGAGTTCTTGTTATGGCCATGCATTATTTTTCATGGGGTCCTTATATACTTAAGGACGGGAGAAAATTCTTTCTTGGGCCACATGACATAGAGTCCACTTTCCACACTCTCCCTAACTTGCTTTTCACACAAAGGGACATAGTTTATTACAAAACCCAGATTACAACATCCAGCATACACTTTTGCTTTGGTTTGAATAATTAAGCTAATTACTGATATGCGAAATAATCAATTCGTTTCTATCCTATGGTTGTTCTCTTAGTTATACAAATGAGGTCAACCCCAAATACATGGCTCCTCCAATAAGCCAACATCGAGTATATGTCTGAACAGCTCTCTTATGCATGTTGACACCCGAGTACTAAATTTAAGGTATCAAGGACAACATAGATTTCAACATTGATTAATTTCAAATAGAGTAGTCCACCAACTTAGGAGGGAGATATATAAATATTCATGAAACAACATAGTTTTTCTTGAATGGCAAAAGCATGCAACCATAACCAGATATCCCCTATTTTCTTTCCTATTTTCCAGGTAGTTTTTCCTTTTAATATGTTCATGCAAAATATATTCTCTGAGGAGTAATGCACCAGTCGAAGAGAGCTTTCATTAGTGGAGCATTTTAGTTTTAGGTCTGACTTCTTTTCAAGGATCTTGACCTCTTGTGTTTGTTCTCAGCTCTCAAGTAAAGGATATGTCTTTTGCTTGCCACTACGGTAAAGGGGAGGTGGAAGGAGATCAAGAACAATTCATCAATGATGGCATATGAGCGCTGCGATGCCAAGCTTAAGTTCGAAGCTTAATCAACACTGGGTTGGCCTGTTAAAGCTACTACAACAGGACCAGCACATTTTAAAAAGAAGAGTGAAATGCAAAAGTTAGTATATATGTGTGTGCTTAATCACATACTAATTCTTTCTTGACCATTTTTCTGCAAGACACCTACTCTATACACTTTTACAGCAAATTCCTAGCAAGCATGCAGGTAGCGTTAAATTTTGGCAATGTCTAATCTTAAATTCCCTTTAATATTTTAACGCCCTAATTTATATATAGCAGTCTAACGCCGAGAAAATAATTGGTGTAGGTAATAACACCTTATTGGCATATCTGTATTAGACAATGGAAAAAAATAAAATAAAAATAGTACTGTACTATTATTGTTGCCATTGGAGTCCACACATTAATGGCAAATTGCAGGTTCTCTATTATTCAGCTGGTATATACAAACTTCTCTATGATTAATACAGCTGCTACTACGTACCTTGCTGCGTACATATTCAATATCCATGAAGCTCTGATTAAATATTAATGCATGAATTAATGGACTCGATGGCAAGTAACAAATATATCATATAGCGGCAGAACATCAATATTTGCAAAAGTAACATGATATGAACAAATAAAAAAACGCATTCCAATGCTGGTGGTACCCGTACCATATGGATGTTCCCGGGTTTCAGTTGGAGGGCTTCGGCCTGACTAGATGATGGTTCACCCCTACGGATTTTTTTGGTTAGAAAAAAAAAAGCATTCCAATGTTATCATAGAGCTTGTTTTGGAGAAAATTCAATCTCCCCCATATCTTTAAGCATAAATGCAGTATAGCCTTTATGACAGCTTCAAAGACTTAGCCAGCCAAAGGCCCTTCCTACAATCTTAAAGGGAGATGAATCCAAAGATTTAGTCCATGATGCACTATTTAAGAGGTACTCATGAACTAATGTTGTTTCAGAGTACCCTTATTCTGATCTTCATACTGTAAAGGCCGGGCCGGGGCTAAGCCTTGGCACAGACGTAGTTCTGGCGAGCCTGTATCAAAGTGATGAACCAAAATGTGTGATTGTATAATCTACTAGCTCTGTCCTGGTCTTTGATTAGATGAGACTGGACAAGTTAGCACAATCGTGATTTGAGATCCAGCTAAGGAATATCTGTACCCAGCACATTCTTGTGTGGATTTCCACCATTGAAAGCAGCATCAGCAACAAAAGTCATGTGTAACATGTTAGCACCAGCTCGTAATACAGCCAAATCATGCTTGGCCCAGAAATCTATGTAATCTGGATGGATAACCTTCGCAGGAAATAGTTTCTAACTGTACGTACCCGTTGGCTCAATTCATAAAGGGTATGGTTTAATAATTGAGTTCAGGAAACATGATATGGAATCTTACCAACACCAAAGAATAGAGGCTTAAGGGAAAACAGAAGACTACTTCCTGCTGGTGTTCAATCAATGGACACAGCAGACCTCGAATAAACCAAACAGAAGAAGTTTTCGTTTGCAAAATTCTAGTCAAAATGAGCGTTCTGGGCCCTATGCTGTTTGGAAATGTTGGCAGAATAAAGTTCTTATGATATTACTTCCAAGCAATAATAGATAAATCTATCACCTATAAGACTACACACAAAAAAGCTAAGGGAATCATGACCTCTATGCAAATTAAAGATATTGTGTTAACAATTAGCCCAAAAAGTCAAAGAACCTTTTCGAATAGCATTCTGTTTCCACATTTCAAGCATGTTCTGCTCAAAAAGTGTTGTCTTTTTTCTCTTTTTCGTTGTTGTAGAGGCGTATAATTAAAAACACTTTCTATGGAGGAATGGTACCTGTCAATTTCCAGCAGGCATCTTCTTCTTTTTGATTGTAGATCTTCACTATGGTTAGGGGTACCCTAAACACAAACCAATCTATCCTGTCATAGTTTTCTACAAAAAATTTAACAACTCTACTGAAACAAATTTAGTGCGTTTTCAGTCCCTAAGCCCTATAGAGCCCTGGTCATCGACCATATGATTTCAAGACGAATGCAATAAACGTCGACCATCTAGAAACGATATTAGCCAATGAAGTTGTTTAGAATTGAGGTTTTATAGTTTCATATAAGAAAGAAAAATCTTGGAACAAAGCGCATGACAGTGGAGTTGGAAGGGACGCGTACCGCATGGATATAATTCAAATCAAAGAAATCTTTTACTTCGGGGTGTCTATTTTGGACGTAAATGTTGGAGCTAAATGAATTCTCTTGAACCATGAATCTACCATGTTTTTCTCCTAGTCCCCGATGTCAAAGAATTTACTAAAAGTTCTGACCAGATAGGAACGCCTAATGAACAACTAATAATTAAAGGGATAGCCATTCTGGAAGGCATTGACTCTTGTTTACCGCGGGTGCTTGGTCAGGCTGAGGAAAACAACACAAATATATGGAGACAAATGTGATAGTATACACGTTCCTCTGCTTAGCCTTTTCAAGAGAATAGGGCCTGCCTTACTTGTCCTCTTCTTTTGGGTACATCGATCCTGTCAATTACAAACGAAAACTGAGGTTCCAAACTTTGAATACCGTTCAGCAATTGTTATTGTCCAATTAGTATTACTTTCTCTACAGCGACCAGCCAGTGGACCAAGAAACTTTGCCTTGTTAGTTGCTCCGAGCTTCGTCTTGGCCCTTTATCTTGGAGCGAGCAAGGGCAAGGTCTACTGGAATACTATAAGGGAAGTGTGAGATATATGCACAGAATTTGCCACTGATGGGAGGATTTCAAAACCTGCATGGTTTTATTCTGATTCTGATTCATATTAAATGGCTTGCAGTCTTTAGCTCTCTATATAACAAAATGTATCACCTTTTGGAAACACCGTATCACTGAAGTCATACTAAGCTGCTTCGATATTACCACTATCTAATTTCTTAGTTTTCAAAGCTGTTGTTCGTCTGTCTGTACGGGGACAGGGCTCTAAAATTCTAATTCTAGGATTTGGTGTGCGTTGAGATTTTCAATGTCTTCCCAGCTGCTTTATTGCTTATTTCTGCAGACTTCAAACAAAGTTCTTGATCAAAGTGAAAGCTTGAGGATAAGAATGGCACCATTAATCAACAAATTACTATGAACGGAAAGCTGCTAACCAAGATAAATCAAAGAAACGCACGCCAAAAAAGAAGACTTTGCAGCATCTGCTGACTTTTACAATCGATTTCATATATAATGCCGAGACATGTAATTTTTTGTGTGCATACTGCTTAGACATTTGACTTCGCTATATATCAACTTGATGGCCTAACTTTGACTTCACATTTCACCTTCCCTACGAAATTCAACCTCGTGCCGACCTTGGGAGACTTGGAGTTTCATATGGCTTGGTGAATCCCACGTTTTGCAGACAAAAAGACGGCCAAAAAGAACTTGCAGTTTCCAGTGCTGGGTTAGATATAGGGATGCTCATTTTCACCGGTGGTGGTGGTGGTGGTTTTAACCGCTAAAATTGTCACCACTATCGGTACCATAACCAGCAAGAGCGGTTATTATGCTTTAGCGGTGTGGTGACGGTATTAAATATGTGATTCCGTCAATTGCGGTGACGGTGATGGTTTTTGCCAAACCGTCACCTACACTACCGTTAACCCCCCTAGTTGAGACTTGAGATGATTATTGATTATGTGATATAGTTTTGTTGGATTTTTATTGGAATATGTTAGTTGATTTATATCACATTGTTTGACACTTTTATTGGACTTTAGTCATTATGTTTGAATATGATATTATGTTGGACTTTTGGACAGCTTATTATATTTGTTATGATTATTAATGATTATGATATTATGTTTGAATAGGTTATGATATTTGTCCATTTGATATGATTTATTGATTATGATATTATGTTGGAAATTTAAACAGGTTATGATATTTGAATGATTATATTTGTTGCTTATAAATAGACATCAAATGGTTTTAATGGTGCAAAAAAACTTAAGGAAAACAGTCCAAAACAGTGAAAAAAAAACGAAAAGCAAAAATTTTTTTTTTTTTTGCCCAACGGATATACGGTTTAAGCGGTTACCGTATAATCATTACTGGTAAAAGTGGTTATTGTGCCTTAGTGATGCGGTGACGATGTCAATTATGTAATTCTGTCAATTACGATAACAGTGACGGTTTTCGTCAAACCGTCATACACTATCGTTAACCACCTCTAGTTAGATATTCTTGTGACAGCATCGATCAGTTCTTGATGAAGTGTCAGAACATATATATTGTCGAGGAGAAATTGCAACCACATGTTAAGGAAGATTGGATCAATTAATGCTGTCAGTAAATAAGCAAGTTATTGTTTAATTATGCTTTGAAAAGAGGATTACTGCAAACATCGTTTCAATTGGTAGTTCTGCACTGTGAGGCTGCAACCTTGACATTACTGTTTAACATAGCTTTGATTCTTCAACGGAAGTTTAACACTGAAACCCGATACTTTTATGCAGGAGCTGTGATGGAAAGATCATACTTTATACACACACGTGATCGGGTCAAATTTTTCTGACCCAATTGATTGAGCAATGGGCTGCCTTTAATCCCAGTGGGTTATGTTTGGTTTGGTTTTTAAAATATTTTTTGTGTTTATTTTTTTTAAAGTTAGTGTAGATTCTCTTGGAATTGGTGAAAAGTTTGTTAAAAGTTGTTGGAGTTTGTAAAAAGTCATTGAAATTGATGAAAAAATGATTGTGAAAAATTTTGAAATTTTTTTGAGACCAAACCAAACATAGCTAAACTTGTAAAACAAGAGAAAGAACGAACGACAACCTCCAATGTTTAAGTCAGTATCCTGTGAAAAAATAGAATCAAGAGTGCGTGTAGGAAAAAGATTTAATAATGAATCTCAAAAGGAGTCATGTGTAACGAAGAACGTTTTTTAAGGATGACCTCTCTCGGTAGCTGGGGAAGAAGATCTCTCTCCCCCATCTTTATACCTCTTTTTTTTTTTTTTTTTTTTTCTTTTTAGACTTTACCTTGCTGGCCTCATTTGGGCATGTTAGGTTTTTTTTCACCCAAGTAAGCTGAAAATTTCATACCCCTCAACATATATGAGATATGGTAGATAAGAATTTAAATCAAAACTAAATCCATTTGTTTGGTAGGAGAGGGGATCATGACATTTGTTGTGAATATTAACAAGGAAGGAAAATTGGGATGATGGAAAATATTATGAGATAAAATCGTAATTCCAAAGGCCAAAGAAATCAATTTTCATTTAAATTGATGGGAAATTTTAAAGGTGTAATGCTAAAAATTATAATTTAAAGGACATATTGCAAAGAGAGTGACAATATGAAAATAGAGTAGAATTTTCTCTTTTGAGAGTGAGTCGAATATTGTTTATGAATCTATATAAAATGCTACGAATCTTCAAATACTTTATAAAGATTTTTCTCTTTTGTTATTTTTTTTTATGTTGCTTCTAATTCAGTTTTGCAAATTACTAGAACGTAGCAGTTTTCATAGTAATATCAGGTCCAAGGAATTAAAAGTAAAATATAAAGATAAACTTATGTTGGACGAGAATTATTTTTTTTCTCGTTAAGGATGAAACTTTTAAGACCGGATGTTTGTGATGTTGGTGGGTCTGTAAAAAATTGTTTATATAGAAATTTTTTAAAATAATTTTTTTTAATTACGAAAATATATTTAGAAAAAAACATGTGTGAGAGAGATTATTTGTGTTTTTCCTGATTTTAGGTCAAGTTTGTAAAATTATGATCTCCTAGCATTGCCGTCTAGATTCTTAAAGAAAGTGATGACTTTTCTTTTTTATAATCAAAATGGCCGAAGCCATAACCTTTATTCAAACACCCATACAGCTAAGACAATATCTAATTGCTATGGAACAAAATGGTAACCTCCAGAGAGAACTGTAGAAGCAACCAACGAGCTAATTGATGCGTTACATAGTTGATACCTTCGCAAACATAAGTCACTTTCCATTTAACAAATCACCAAATGAGCCATGTTTTAATATTTATTATTTAATTTATAATTTTTGAGAATTTTATTTTTATTTTTTTAAAATACACATAACATGATGCATAACCATATATTGATAATTTGGCATGTTACGTCGTTAATTACTTTAGAAATCTATACGAAAATATGACACAGGGAGTAATTTTATAAAATTAGCCTGAACTCTGAATTTTTCAATTCTAAAAATTCAGACAATTTTTTAAAATCAGATTAAAAACTAGAAAGGAAATTTTATTTCCTCAAATTTATTAGCGATTGCACGCTCCTTTGGCTCTCCTCGCACCTAGTCGCTCTCTTCTCGCTAGGCAGTAAATTTTAAATTTCCCTTCGATTTATTAGAGATTGCACGCTCCTTTGCCTCTCCTTGCACCTGGTCGCTCTCTTCTCGCACGGCCTCCATTTCCTCTCTCTATATCCCCCCTGTCTCTCTCTCTCTTTAAGCCAAATATTTCACGAACAAATCTTTCTGTAAGTGAATGTTATCTCAAACTCACTTTACATATATAGCAAAAACAGTGTATATTCTTATGCAATGGTTCAGTAGCTGTTACTTGTATGCTTGAAATTTTGTGTGTTATAGAAGTTGGGTTTTTGGCTCTCAGGGTTTCTGTTTATCTTATTTATGTTGTTATCATTTTCGTTCTTGTAGAGAAAAGTATTCTGCGTAGCCGGCTTTTTAGGGTTTAGATATGATTCGACGTTTGACAACTAGGATCCGTTTGGTTGCCAGAAAATGGAGGGAAATTAAAAAAGAATTTCATTTAGTTTCTATTTTTTTTTGGTTCTTTTGTTCGGAGAAAATTGGAAAAATAAGTGAGAAACCAGGTAAACCTTTGAAGGAAACGGAAAATGCTGCTGACTATAGCTAATCATCTCTTTTTCCCACGATTATTAAATCCTGGAAATTTTTTTTATTTGCCTGTTAAATATGGGAGAGAAGAGCAAACTTCTAAAATCATTGTACTTTTAGCGTTAAGATAATCTTGATAGTGTGTAATTGCTAAATACTGGACAATTGTGAATAGATGGGAAAAATTATTCACAGTTTGGAGGCTTTTGTTTCCTGCATTATTTTTCGTTTACAATGAATAGTAATTAGCTTCCTTTACTGATTGGTCTCTTCCAGATGAAAGTGTAGATACTGATTGTAAATAGGCTGAACTTTTCCTTTATTTTTTAACGTGCTTAATTTTGGGTATAGATATTAATTAATTTCCATTGCTTTGTTTTACTCAGGAAACACTTACATGGCCAGTGAAGATGTAAATGACGTTGAAACAGCTGATATACATGAAAACTCCAATCCTAGCAGTGATGTAAATGAGCACGAGACAGCTTATGTACCCGGAAACTCCATTCCTAGTGGCAATGTTAATGAACATGAGACAGCTGATAGTCCTGGAAACTCCAATCCTAGTGGCGATGTGAATGAACATGAGGCACCTGATGTACGTGAAGACTCTGATGCTCTGCAGAAAGAAGGATTTGAGAATGATTTAAATGGAGGTGAAGGAAAAAAATGGCCTGGGTGGCCTGGAGAAAATGTATTCAGGATGTTGGTTCCTGTACAGAAGGTTGGTGGCATCATCGGTCGCAGGGGAGAAATCGTTAAGAAAATCACTGAGGAGACAAAGGCTCGAATTAAAATTCTTGATGGTCCTCCTGGGACCTCAGAAAGAGCAGTGAGTTGCTTTTCTAGAGTTTTATACCTAATTGGGTTTATCCTTGCGTTATCGGCACATTGCATGTCTTTTCATTGTCTGCATCAGTTATTCTTTAAATTTCCAGCCTTGATGCAAGAGATTTATGTCTGTTGGTTTGACTGCTTATTTAACATGGTTTTGATGATGAAATGTGTTGTGGTTGTTGCAAAAACTTGTCTTGTTCACGTCTCTTGCAATGTAAATGATGAAATACTCAGCTCAACTAAACTAGGATTTGACAACTAAGTTTGAGGGGCAGCGAGGTTGTTAATGCCTAAACTTTCCTTTGATTTAATCGTATGCAAAAATCATGTTTCCGATTCCTCCCTAATTATGTCTTTTCCCCATGACTTCCCTTGTCGTCTTAGGAGTTTCTCGACCCCTTTTTAGTTTTTGGTTTTATCAACTATAATTTAACTAATCTCCCTCACATTCATTGGTCAGTATCACATGTGATGAAGCTATGTAAGGTAGTTGTCTCCCATCTTTTTCTCAATTGGAGCCATCTGTACCTTTAAAAGGATGACTTCAGTCATTGTCTAATCATTCCTGGTAGTTCCCTTTTTAAGGTTTTTATTTCATGTATGTTTATTCCAGGGGATATCAAGATTGATCTCTCAAACTATTAGCTCATTGTACAATCTTAACACCAATTTCAAATTGTTCAAACTGACTTCCTAATCCACAATTTGGATACCAATTTGTGCCTTCTGACTAATCAGGTGTCAGTTTGGACGAAAATGTGCAATTAAGCTATATGAGAACAAGAAATTGTTCATGAGAGATATTGGGACCAAAACTTGGTTGGACTGGCCATGGGCACCACTTGCCTGTTAGGAGGCCCTTCTTTGAGTCCTCACGCATGCAATCTACAACTAACCTGATGCTTGAGACTGAAGGGTTGCTCTAGGTATTCAAGTTCCCTATGTGTTAGTTCGGTATCGCTCCAATGGGCCTTGTGCGCACAATTTTCCTCATTATTGGAAAAAAAGGGACCTAAACCTCACCATTTTAGTCTTGCAAGTTTAAGTACTAGTTTCATTTGGAAAGGGAAATTTTGCCTTTTTGTGTTTTTCACTTTTACACCACTCAACCCATCATTTTCTGGGCACCCAAATCTGCCAAAATGGAAGCAAACTCTAGAGCCATAGTTGAAGAAGTGTTGGAAATCAAGGAGAAGCTCCTACAGAGCTGATATCTAACTTGGCTGAGAGTCTTTGCCGTCTTCGCTTAGAAGATAGAACCCCTTCTGGGGTAGTTTATCAGATCTTGACCGTGGCAAGGTGCTTCTTGAAGCAAAAACTGCATAAACAATGATCAGGTGACTTCTGGAGTGTGAGCAGGAGAGGGAGGGACACCTGCTTTTGCATAACAATGACGGAGAGAGGTTGAGATTGTCAAACTAGTGATTGGATATAGAAGAGCATTCTGCAGATCTGTTACCAAGGACAGAGAGGCTGTAAGTTGTGTAAAAACTGGTAAGTGGTATACATGGAGTTTTTTTCCCCTAAGCAAAAGGGGTGGAAAGGGGTGACCAGCGTAGCCTACTCTCATTGGTGAGGATAATTTGGTTATATTACGGGATGTATACATGCAACGTACGTGAACCATTTTTCTTGCAAGTTAATGTGTGATTGTTGAATGGAGGGCTCAAATTGAGACTAAATCTTTAAATATGGATCAGGTTGTCGCAATTTACAGGTTGGTTCCCTTTTTGAGTATAAGATGGTAGTGATTTGTTGTTTTGTTCGGAGGGGTGGGGGAAGAAGGTAAAGTGTAATTTAGCCTTCATTTATGAACATCTTGCTTTCTACAGCCTGGTCTTATACCAGTCTGACCCAATCATTTCATTCAACCTAAGTGATGTCTTCGGTGCTGCTCTATATTTGATAGTATTTGTCTGATTTGTATGGGGTAGATGCATGAAGCTTCTCGTTGTTCATTAAATCTATCAGATGCTGCAAAACTCCACTACTATCAGACGCTCGCAGTCAAACAAACTGTCTTGTTTCTCTGAATTCAGTAATTTAACAAACACAGATAAATAGTGTCGTCTGTAACAAAATATGTTCAGCACCTAAGGAAGTGATAGACCCTGATGCTAATGTTTTGTAAATAGTAAAAGTTAATAAGACGAAGTGGGAAGGTGAAATTAAATTTATAGAGACTAAGTGTAAAACTGAAGAAAGAAGAAGTGTCTTTTGTCACAATAACCAAAATGAATGTGTGCAGGTTCTCGCAAATCTAAGGCAACAAATCAGTGACCAAAGTGGCTTCAAACTAGAAGAACCAAAGATCAAGTTTGCTGGGGATCTGTTCTGAGCATTACAATTGCTGAAAAGTTCTTTTTGAGTTAAGAATCAGAATTACGTTGAGCCAAGTTTGGTGTCAAGAAGCTTTCACTGTATCTGGTAACTACAGAACCTGGTCGTCTGGTGTCTTGCCAGACACTATTAAACTTTAGCACATCACTAAAAGGTATTTCTGCAGATTCGTCAATAAGACAAACTAATGAAGGCAGTGTAAAATAGCTTGTCAACACATTGACTAAAATCTACAATGGGAAATATCCCCTGATAAATTTCGCTACTGGTGTGTCATAAACTAATAACTTAGGGGACTCTCATTTCGAGGTATAGGTTCAACCAAATTAGAACTTGGATAGATGCAGACAGAGACGCAAAATCTAAATATGGGGTTTGATTTCTCACTCCCACCACGTGAAAATTCTGAGAATCAATAATGGAGCTGGTTGCTTGCTAGGAAAGGAGACCAGAGGGTTGGAACAAATTTTTGTATGGGTTCTGGTGATTTTTGCATTAAAGCTTCTCCTTTTTGCTTGTTTTTTCATTTTGCATTTTTCCCTTTCGACTTTGTGGACTACCTTAACTGTTTTTTATATTGTCTTCTTCAAGTCCCTTGGACATGCCTACTTAATTACTGTTTTCAAATTCTTGGCACTATGGTGGGTTGTTTCTCCAAATATTGAGACATTTTTTCGTTTGATGTGAAATCACAAGGATGGTCCAGGGATCATTTTGAAGGAACATTTCTTTCCATGTGCTATAATTTGGATGATTAATTTTGTTGTTGTAAGGAGCTAATTGTTTATTTGAATGGGTAAAAAGGTAATTATATAAGGCACTGTTGGATCTTTCCTAGGATAAGAATCATGGTTTACTGATATTGTAACATCATTCTTTGTTTCTCTTTCCTTTTGTAAGGTCATGGTGTCTGCTAAGGAAGAGCTGGAACTCGATATGTCTCCTGCCATGGATGCTTTATTAAGAGTTCATAAACAACTTGTCTCTGTAGACAGTGACTCTGCTCATGCTTCATCTGGCACTATGGGCGCAGTTATAACAAGGATTCTAGTAGCAGATACTCAAGCAGGAATCCTTATCGGGAAGCAGGGATCCACTATAAAGTCTATTCAAGATGCTTCTAACTGTACTATTCGGGTTCTTGGGGCAGGTAACCTTGCTGAGCATTATTTAGAAGAATGTTACATATTCTATCTCTTGGTTTTCCTGTATGGCCAAAAATAGGAGGTACTCCATTTCGCTGCTCGAGTGTCCTGAAAATTGTAGTAATCTGCTGCAGAACACCTGCCGACTTTTGCTTTGCGAGATGATAGTGTGGTTGAGATACAAGGGGAACCAACTGGTGTGCACAAAGCAGTTGAACTGATTTTAAGTCATCTCCGTAAGTTCTTGGTCGACCGCAGTATTATCGGAGTATTTGAAATGCAGGTGAGTAGCTTCTTGGTGTGTTTTAGGGATGGTAATCAAGCAGGCTGTCAGGCCTGTAGGAAGTGATGTAAATGTTTCTGAATTAGATGTTTTGGCTACTAGAATCGCTGGATGTAAAATTTAACCTATTTCTTTTAGGCCAACTTAGAACATTCATAGCAGTTTATTCAAATTTGGCTCTCTACTTTAACCAAAAAACACACTTCTCTATTTTAACTATCAACTTTTTAAAAACACTCCTAGCAGCTTCTCTATTTTAACCATCTATTTTTACTATTCTATTTAAATATTATTTTTCAAAGATTTCTTTATTTTTCTAATATTTATTTTTTTAAATATTGTTTTCAAGGGTCTGCGAGGAAGAAAAGAAAAAGAAAAAAGAAAATAAAAGAGAGGGAGAACGTGAAGCTGAGAGAAAAAAAAAAAAAAAAAAAGAGAGGGAGAGCGTGAGAGCTGAGAGGAAGAAAAGAAAAAAAAAAAAAAAAAAAGAAAAGAGAAGAGAGGGAGAACGAGAGAAGAAAAGAAAAAAAAGAAAAAAAAAGAGAAATATTAATATTTTAAAATGGTGAAGTGAATAGTGGTTTTCTAAAAATAGAGAACCATTGTTCACATGTTAAATTTTTTTGTTAAAATTTGTTAGAATAGATAAGCTGTTAGAGGGTGTTTTTTTTAGCTTTTTTGTTAAATTGGTTATCTATTCTAACCAAAATGTTAAAATAGAGAACCTGCTAGGAATGCTCTTACATTTCCCAGCATAAGTGTATGATGGGCTTGGGGTCAGGATGATTGGATGGTTTTGGTAAGAGTTATCAAATCTCTTCCAGTCATCCATCTATTGTGGTAGTCAGTAAATTGACTTTTGGCACATTTATATGTTGAGATAATTCATCTTCTGAAGTTTGGGTAGTGAATGATATGTGATATTTATCACAGATCGGGTTTATGTGAGCAATGAATACGTGATTAATATTTGGTCATGATGACAAAAATTGTCAAATTTGAGGATGAGCTTCAAGAAATTGTCAGTATATAAGTTATTGGGGTAGATAGAATATCCATATAGCTTAAAATTGGTTTACTATCTGTTTAGAAGTGGAGCTTCGTTATTTCTATCTGTTTTACCTCGTAAAAGATACTGGGTCTGAATTGACATATAATTTTTTATTGGTCAGATGCAAATGCCAAATGTTCGAGCAAATCATAATATTCCTCCACACCAATCCTGGGGCCATCCTCAAGGCTTTCCAATTAGTGCTGTTGCTGGACCTGATTTTACGTCTAATTCTCAATATATGCAGCCTTCACGTCAGTATGATAATTATTGCCCACCTGCTGAAATGTCAGCGCTGGACAATCAGCATCATCAGGGTCCTCCTATGTACGGAAGGGATACTTCTGTGGGGGTTCGTTCATCGATTGGGCAGCCACAGCAGCTAGTGGCAGCAAAGGTGCTTTCTCCTTGCTCTGACCTTGACTACTTATAGTGAGAATTTTTCAAGGGCAATCCCTTTGATATTATTACCCTCTTCTTTTATCTTTGGTAATACTTGAAACTCTTTGAGTGTCTTACTTGAAGAGTACAAATTGTTTTCATGCTTTTCCATAATGACCACCTGGTGTTCATTTGGCTTCAGCACTTGACTGGGCCAATGGTTTTGACATTAGAAGCTAGAACTATTTAAAACTTCGTTGTTTCAGAACTAACCTTCTGTAGCGCACACATTTTTCTAGTTCCTTTTTGCTGGAAAACGGCTTCATTGGTCTTCCTGCTGGGAAATGAACATTGAAGTTTCAATCTGCCTTATAATTGGCATTTTACTGTAGCGTGAAAATAATTCAGGAAGACATTTGAAAACAGGGAATTATTGCAACAACTTTAACCACAGAAATTCTCCGGTGGCAACTAATCTTTTTAATTTGTATTGTTGTCTGTAAAACCTAGAAAGAAAAAGAGGGGGCACAGGGGTAGACTTATTATATCCCAGAATATTCTTCATATTACAGTGATTACTCCTGTTGTGCAGGTTACACACCACATACAAATCCCTTTATTATATGCAGATACTGTAATTGGGGCTTCTGGTGCGAATATAAGCTACATACGCCGGGCAAGTGGAGCAAGTATTGCAATACAGGAAACAAGGGGTATGCCTGGAGAGATGACTGTTGAAATAAATGGATCAGCTTCACAAATACAGACTGCTGAGCAGATGATACAGGTATACGGCAATTTCCATAATTTTAAACGTCTGCAATTTTTGCCTTCATATCTTGTTTCATCCAGTAAAGAGGCATCATTTTGTTTTATTTATTTGCAATCTTGTTTCTATTTTATGATGCTTATGTTCTTATCTGCACTTGTTTGTACTTCGAAATTACACTGGCATTGGATTTGGATTCGGCATGAATGTGGAAGTTCACTTGTGTGCTGTGTTCTGTTTTCATTCCTCTGCTTCTTTGTTTGGCTGAAACCAAGATACTAGGCAATTTGGACTTTCATGGTAAGGTAGGAATGGATGTAATTTTTAGGATGAAGTTTTGTCCATTATTATTGTGGCGCTTTTCTTTTTCTTTTTATGTTACATTTGTTCTTTGGTGACTCGGAAATGTATATATTCAAATTAAGGCAATTATGTCTTTGAAATCTATATATAATGTTGAAGTGTTATTTCTGTGTACGTTTTTCAGTGATCTCCATGCAATACTGAGCATCACCCGCTTGTTTCTTCCCCTTCTCCTTTTCTTTTACGGAATAACCCCTTCTCCATGCATGATGCAGAATTTCATGGCTGAAGCTGCAAGCTCCACACAGAACCCAACTGGGGGATCAATGGGCCAGGGTTATAATGCTTATCCATCCCATGGTTCTGCATACAAGTCTCCACAGTCCACTTCCGGACACGCAGGCCATGCACCTACCTCAGACTATGGTTTGGTCTATGGCAATAGTTATGGCTATTGAGGAGCTGGACGTAATTTCTGTAGGTTTAGGGTCAGCATCTGGCATGCCAAAGAGTTTTCAACTAATTCTATCTTTTGAAGTATTAGGTGACTTGATATCGTGATGTTCTGAATTTGGTCACTTGTTATCTTCTATATTCTCGGTACGTTTTGAGAACGATGGCACTGGGCCCTTTTGGCTTCGTTCTCTCTCATTCTATTCATACGTTGGTCCCTTAATGTAATCTGTTGCTCTTGTGCTGAATTTATACCAATCATCCGACACTTGCAAGACTTTCAACTCGTCAAGTAATATGCATGCTCTTTTTTGGTTGAGGAGATCATGACTGCTGTGGGCCCACAAAAATATGAATATACGTATAAATAATTATTAATTTTCTGTTCCTCCAATTATCTTATTCAATTTTATTGTTGTAGCTTTTTATATATAAATATGACAAGCAGTGGATATAGCTGCGAGAAAATTCCGTAGTCTGGGAGTCGATTGCTCAAGTTGGACAAACAGTGGATATATCATTTAATGATGAACTATTAATAGAATTTATTCTATGTGTCGGCAACATCAAAACTATTAATAGGATCTGTTACGACTGAAGATTTAAGAACGAAACCTTTTTGTCAATCTCTATGCTACAATTGGCAGTTTACGGTGGTAACCCAGATTGCCTTGACATCTTCAGTAGGATGGTGTACACTCTTTTCTGAACCACCTTTCTTCTAATTCGAAATTACTTCTGCCTCCAATTAGTTGACAAGGCAGCGGTATGGAATGGTTGTGGTTAGCGTCTCCACAAGTAATTACATCCTGTGAAAATCTTAATACAGGGGTAAGTCCGCACCATCTGCCTAACATTCCGTTGGTTTTAACATAGTAAGTTTCCTGACCTCAAATGTTTCTGCCCAATTTTTTTTTTTTTTTTTTTTTTTCAGAAAATCAGCTTATATTCGGATGTGAAGAATTTTCTTTTTAAAAAAAATTTCACAACTAGTTTTTCACCAACTCTGACAACATTTTACAAAGCGAAATTGACAATTTGATCACTAAATTTATATGTATATCTTACTGACAAAATGTTTACTTTTTATACGTTTTGGTCACTGAGTCCATACTCGTGTGACGATATGATCCTTTCGTCTATATTCTGTCACTACATCTAACAGAATCCAGGGTCACATCATCATTTTGCCACGTCAGCATCACTAATCCGTTTAATTCATCTTCTTCATCAATTTTCGTTCCCCCCTGACTGTTGTAGAAGTTGTAAATCTGGTCATCTCTCCCCACCGAAGTCGTCCTGTTCAAGAAGAGAAGAGGAAGAAAGAGAAGGAACAGTCACGTGGACCACTTCTGTAAAGCATCGCGGTTCTAAGATATTCATGTAAAGACTTGGAAATCCAGCCGTTGCAAACTCGCAGTGGCAAGTGGTATGATGCTGAAGAATCAAAGCTAATGAATTGGAAAGGCATCTCCAGATTCGCAGTTATTTGCCAAACTGACCCCCTGAGTACTCTTTGCTTTCTCTGGTACGTCTCTCTTTTTGCAGCCTTCAAAGACTCTACTACCACCTGAAGCCTCGCTTCGGATAATGCAAGAGACATTGTCGCTTTTTGAACAGCTTCCTTGGCAACACACTCTTCATTCACAATCTCCTGAATAGTATCAAGGGTAGAGTTTAACATCATTCCAAGCATTCACTGCTTTATCCTGCAATGCGATTGCAGCTTCCGATATTCTCTGTGTTTTTTCCTCGAAAATGGTACTATTAAGCCATGCAACTTCTAATTCTCTCATTGCGGCCTTCTGCAACAGTTCCCGCAGTTCATCAACAATAGTCGCCTCCATGTCTTCTCCCCGTCCCTCCTCTTCCCCCGAAACATTCAACTGACCACTATCATCTCCTGAGCTCTCATCACTACCTCCCACGTCGTCTACATTATGACCATTCCCATTGACATATGCTAAAGAATCATTACTCTGACACCATGACCAAACTGCTTTTGACCTTTTAAAAACATAGTCATAGTTACCAAGAAAAGATCGTCTCAAATTCGAACTCCACAATTGACCATCAAATTCCCCAGTGGCAACTGCACTTAAATTCTTAAAACCACAAGAAGCAACAAATTTTTTCGTCTTCTTACTCGAATGCGGTTTCAAGACAATTCCTTAATTACCCACAAAGTTACAGCCAAAACCTCTATTTTTATAACCCAAATGCGAATAAAAATGATCCGAAGTCTTGCAACTTGTGCCCTCACACCCATGGAACACATTAGGCCGCTTAAAACTACAAGCAACATCCATATCTCTCAAAGCCTGTTCACTACCTTCGAGAAAGTTGCCCTCAAAGGCAGAGAAATCTCCATTTCCGAGAATCCAAACAAAGATGAGAAATGGGTAGAGAGAGATTTTCTGAATTTGAACGAAACCAGAGGGAATTCTTCAAAACGAGAGGTCGAGGGAGAGGTTGAGAGGAGGAATACTGTAGGTAAGAAGCCAAAGCTAGAGACTTTGAATCTATCTCTAGCTTTGCCAGATGTGTCACTTTGTCTCCTGCTCCCAATCCTTCACAAAATGCTAATCCTCCAGCTCGACCGAACCCTACCAGGAGTACGCAATCTTTGGCACCGTCTAACAACAATCCCCAAACCACTTGTTCCACTGATTTCACGGCGCCTTCAATATCGTACTTGTATTCCCACGCTCTTTCCCCGCAAAGAAGCAGAAACCACACAAACTGATGAAGCAAAAATAGATGAGGAGAAAGAAGATGACTTAAAATAGTTCGTTTAGATTAGTTTAGCTCATTGGGCTGCTGACGGAAATTAGTGATGCTAACGTGGCCATAAATTCCATTAGATGTAATGACAGAATAGAAGCAGAAACCACACAAATTGACGAAGCAAAAATAGATGAGAAAGAAGACGACTTAAAACGGTCCATTTAGATTACTTTAGCTGACTGGGTTGCTAACGAAAATTAGTGATGCTGACGGAGCCATAAATTCCGTTAGATGTAATGACAAAATATGGACAGAAGGATTATATCATTACACGAGTATGAATTCAGTGACCAAAACATAAAAAGGTAAACTCAGTGACTATTTTGTTAACAGAGTATAAACTTAGTGACCAAATTACTAATTTTCCTTTTACAAACTTCAATATTTTTTTACAAACTCTTTCAGCTGAATCACTAGCATTCCAGTGTTTGGTAGGGATATGATGGTGCAACGTTTTCCATTTACCGGAGTGTTACTGAAAAACATTCCCATCCCCCCCAACCGTACTCCATAAAAAAACTGTTCCAGACTCCCGTGTCTCCAACTCGCAGCACTACTAGATTTTTGGCCAGACGCCTGAGACACCTTGTATTTGCAACAAACAAGAGCAGGGTTCCAACAGGGACACAGGACAAGCATGCGTGGACAGCAAAGGAACTCGACATGTAAGTACAGTAGCTCACATCCTTTCAAGATCGTGTTGGAAGTTTACTCGGTAGAGAGGCTCAAACGGCTCAAAAGCACAATTTGTAGATTACTGGCTTCATTAAGCACCTTAATCACTTGTTTTGTACTCGCCTTTTTCAACTTAAGAAGCTTAAGAAGTTGGATGATATCATCTAATTCTTGTACATTCCAAGCATGATATTCAAGACCTCAACTTCCCCAAATGCAAAAGAGTACTAGAATTGCTGAATATTGGGGAAAAACAAGACAAAAAGTGCTCTAGAGGGAAGCATCCAACAACGTATTTGCTACAGCAATTTGATAAACTTCAAGAGGTGTTTGTACGTCTCAGCAATGAAATAACCGTGCAGTCATCACTGTATTGTTTTCTTGTCTTTTCCTTTTCATATTCGGTCGAAGTTCAGAGAGGTTTTCAATAAATGACAATGTTTTTTACACAAGGTTGCGTTGGCATACTTTGTGGTGGTTACATTTGTCATGATACAGATTAGTTGAAGAAATCATCAGTTCCACAAAACATTTCCAAAACTCAAAGATCCAGCACGAATACTGTTAAACTCAGTCGAGTCTGCTGACTTAAACATTCTGCCTGTGATACAGGTAGGAAAATAACAAGAACATTGAAGCGCCAAGTACAAGGGGGAACGAAGAGGAGGGAGGGGGTGATCAACAAGCTCATCAGCTATGTAGACACAATGCAATAATTCATGACAACTGAAAAGAAACAGGAGGCAAAAAGCACGTTTCAGCACGTCTGTGCTAGTTTACCAAAGATTGTTGGAGTGGAAAACCTTTGCAGCTGCTCTAGATGAGTCATTGTTTGACAGACTGTTGTCGCATCCAAACCTGTGTGGTTTGCTCTACATGCCACAGCAGTCTGCTTGATGGACTGCCATATCTTAAGATTCTTAACAACAGCCTTCACGTTGCCCTATTGGTCTCCAGCCTTCACGTTACCATTTCTCAACATTTTTTTCTTTGTAGAACTGTTTATGGCTATTTTGTTAGGGGGGGGGGGGGGTGTAATTGTTGATCCTCACCCTACCTTCTACATCTGGGTTTTATATTCACTTAATAGAATTATCTTCCTTGCTTAGAAAGGAAAAGAAGAAAAGAAAAGAAACAAGATCTGATATTTTAATCCTGAAGCAATGAAATGAAAATGAGAAAATATTGCCTAGGTAAACTCGCATTCTTATCTAAAGAAGCCTATGGATAAAAGTAAAGACAAGATTCAACAACTGAAGCATCTAGAAACCAAAGCTAGGCACAAAAAAACGCTAGATTTTCTTTGCACAGTATAAAGGGTCATAGCCCAACTTGAATGCTGGAATCTACCTATATTGGTGCTGCACATGTTGTTCGAAAATGGCCAGTCTGATTGCAACGGCTACAATGCACAACCCGTTTTGCACGACCACTATCTTCTGACCGAACTCGTCTTTTCCTTGGCCGTCCAGGGGGCCGTAGTGACTTTGGAGGGTTTATGACAACCTCAACATCATTATTACCATCAGTTTGAAATACCTCTGGCATCTCCTTCCAAAGGGTTTTATCCGGAATTGGGTGGATTGTTTGTGAATATGCCTTGCGGTAATTTGCAACTGTGAAACAACTTTCAGTAAACCGGTGAACATTTTGCCTGCAAGAGAGAAGAGCTGCTACAGCATGAGCACAAGGCAGCCCGGAAAGCTGCCATCCATGACATGAACAGCAACGGGTACGGATGTCCACTATATGTGCACCTTCAAGAGATATGACTTCAAATTCAGCTTCATTTGCTCGGATAACTTGGTAGTTATGGGCACACTCAATTGCCTCTGACACTTGCCTTTCAGCAGAAGGAACAAGTATGCTTGTCCACTGCATGCTTGCTTCACGACGCTCATTAAACCAAGTCATCAGCTGCCGGCGGATATATTCCATCATTTGAATTATGGGTAGCCCAGAAGCCTCAACTATCCAAGTTGTCAAATGTTCAGCTATATTAGCTGTCAGATGCCCATACCTTGTTCCCTCAAAATATGCTGTGGCCCACAAGCGAGGTGGGATTCGTCGAATCCAATAGGCAGCATCCTGTGATATACCCTCAACTTCAAGGATCTTGCCTTCAAATTCAATGATGGTGAGAGCATGAGCAGCCTCCCAAAGAAGGTTGATGAGAACAGCACTGTTGAATTCCTTCCGGAAACTGTCACTAAGATGATGCATGCAAAACCCATGAAAAGCAGTTGGGAAGTTCGCTTCTACTCCATCCACGATTCCTTTCTGCCTATCAGACAAAATTGTAAGCCTTGGCATGTTCTCTGCATTAACTTCAAGCAGGTTATGCAGCTCGGAGAGGAACCACATCCAGTTATCTTCGTTTTCCTCATCAACCACCCCAAATGCCAAGGGAAACAAAGCACCATCTCCATCAAAACCAGTGGCAAAAAGTAAGGTTCCAAGGTACTTGCTTTTCAGAGGAGTCCTATCGAGTCCTATAAGAGGGCGGCAGGCATTTAAAAACCCATAAATTGATGCGCTAAAGGAAATAAATAGGCGTTGGAAACAGTTGTCGACAGGATTCCCATAGACAACCGCGATACTCCCTGTATTAGTCCTTCTGATCTGGTCACAATACTGCGGTAGCAGATGATAATCTTCCTCAAATGACCCACGTACTGCAGCCATGATTCGCTCCCTTCCTCTCCATGCTTGCTTGTAGGACAATGCGATCCCATGGACCCGGTGAATCTCTTCTAATATCTCCTTAGGTTTGTAATTAGGATTTTCTCTCAGTCGTTGTTCCACAGACTCTGCCACCCACTGGACAGTGGCTTGTTGATGACCAAGATGGGTGATCCCCCCACAGGTATGCGGCTTATGGATGGTCCTAATTGTGAAAGTAGGAACGCCTGGAAGCTTTGCAGCATGAATTCGCCAAGGGCATCCCTCGCTTGCACATTTGGCAGTAAACCGAGTCTTGTCAGACTTGATTGTCTGCATCTCAAAGCGAAGGGCAATGGCAGCATCCCTCAGTGCTCTTCGGCAGCTATGGACATCAGAGAACTCTTGCCCAACAGTCAGTTTCTGATCAGAATCCAGATCTAAGGCTCGGGACTGCAAGACAGGAGGACCAACTTCCTGGGGCGTCATATCTGGGGAAAGCATAATACCCATCTCCTGACTCTGGTCCACAGCTAGATCTAAGCTCTCATGAAGATTGTGGTTCTCTACAATAGCCAATTCCTGATCATAGCATAAACGCGAGTCATGATTCTGAGCAGTAAGAGCCATTTCACTAGCATGGTTCTCAACATCAGCATGTTCTTGATCAGCTTCAGAATCTTTATCTCCATCGAACTCTAAACCATTTTCTTCAGGACTAGCAACATCTGTATGTTGAAGAGCCACTCCATCTTCATGTTTCGAACCAAGAGCTAGTCCATGATCATGGGTTTGTCCTAAAACAAGATCACGGTCATGGCTATCCCCCAAATCCATCTCAAGATCATGGGCCTGCCCAAACCCTAAATTATGACCACCCATAATGAAATTGTGATTATGCTCTAGTGCCAAATGCTCATCTGACATCAACGATAAATCCCGATTTTGCCCCAGAATCAAGTCGTTGTTCGCCATAACAACTCTAACAGTTACAAATAAACACAAGCCCTATCAATCAAATCAAAACCTCAACCTACAGCCAAAAGAATTTTGTGCTTTATTATGTGTTTTCCGCATTAGACCTGTTCATAAAACAAATACTTGTGAATCAAAATCCTTCCTTTTCCTCCCAAATAGAAAAAACAAGTTATACAGCAAAAAGTCAAAACAAGGTTACAGAAATTGTAGGACAAGAGCATTACCTAAAACTATACTCTCAACTGGCTTTCTTTGCTAGTGGCCCCAGTTTTCCTTCAACACACGAGTCTTGTACAACACTAAGCTGAAATAACCGAGAAGTAGAGAATTAATATCAACAATAAAAAATTCATGAAGAGAAATCAGTCATCAAAAGAAGCCACATCAATGGTATATTTGGACTGTGTCTTTAGTTGCCGTGGAAATGCAAGAAAACAAAGTGATAACCTTCTATGAGCTTAATAATTGTCACATCAACGCAAAAAAGCAAAGTAATAACCTTCTGTGTACAAAGTAAACTTATCCGTTACACTGCAGAATTGAACTGAGCCAAATTCCACTAGGCCACGGTTCAATTTACATGGTTTCCCCCCGCCCCTTCTTTTTTTTGTTTTGGTAGGTAAACGGCTTTACTCTGAGTTAACTTATAACACTAGGAAGCCACACGCAAAAAATTTTCTTTCCATTTCCTTACTTTTGTCGGAAACCAAACAAAAATATTTTCCGCTCGGAAAGAGAGGGAGAGGGGGGGAAAATTAGACACAGAAATAAGAACTCACGTTCAGCGGAACCTCCCCAGAAACAAGCTCTACGATAACCTGCAAAAAAAAGGGAAAAAATGACCCGATTAATTAGAGGTTAATCTAAAAAGGTTCAATTAGGGTTAAAGAAAATGGGTGAGAAAAGCACAAGTGTCAATGCATTAACATTCGAGAAAAACTGTGCGAAAAAAAACAATAAAACTTAGAAAGAAAAAAAAAGAGTGAGAGAGAGGGGGTTAAGAGAATGGGTTATGGGGAGGTGGGGGGTTTTTCTAGGGTTAAAGAGGGAAAACCTGAAAGATGAAGGGCAGAGAGGGGGAAGACTCAGAAATTTGCAGGGGCAAAAGGGTAGTGCGATCCGCTATAGAGCATTAGGGGCTCAGAAAGCTTAGGGTTGGGCAAATTCAGAGGGTATTTAGGTCATCACGAGATCCATTGCGCCCGTTTATATATTATCCCTATTTTCTTATTTTATTCCACCATTTTCTAAGGTTAATTTCTTTAAACAGGTAGAGGTATAATCCTTACAGAATTTATTTTAAAATCTCCCTATTTTGTTCAAATTCAAGAGTTTTAATATATCAATCCTTATCTCAAATTTAGATTTCAATATGATGTGTTGTCACTTTTAAACTTTAATATAATGTGTTAGATGTGGTAAATACTAAGATAATGATCATTAAATTTAAATATATTTTATTTAAGTTGAAAATATTAAATTCAATGAAATTCTTCTTTTTGGGTTAGTAAATACATTGAAATTCACTCGATAAAAATATCCTAAAATTTTTAGAGGATCCTTTTGATCATATTTTAATCTTAAAACTGTATTACCGGCTGCATTAACTACAGTATTTGATTTTTTTTTTTCTTTCTTTTTTTCATTATTTTTGTAAGCCTTGGTTGTTCTTCGGTAATTACAGTTTAGGCCTCCCCACCAACCAAAAATTACAAAACAAGTAATTGACACCAATTGGTTACCCACAAAAATAAAGAAAAAGCTACACACATATTATATTTGATATAAAATTCTGTAAATATTTTATCACTATTTTTAATAATATAAAATGGATTTTATCACTTTAATACTCTACTCAATAAAATATGATTATTTTGGATAACCAAAGAAAATTTGCAACATTTTCTGTGGACCAAATTCAGACAGACCTAATCCAACTTCATCTTACTCAAGGACTCAAATCCCGGACCTGCGGACACATGTAACAGCTCCTCACAACACACAATTTAACTGACTTTGTTACACGAATTGTTCACCACCTATTACTGAACTGACCACCAATTTTTTACCCTTCAGTTCAAATTGTCCAATGTAAAGGATATTTAGAAGAGATTGAAAATAATAGCTTCTACGTTTGAATTAATTCACCCAACTCCGCCGAATGGATATCAGACCAGAAAAAGAAGAACAAAAAAAAGAAACCTGAAAACGGCTTGGTGTATGAAATTACATAAGGGCTGTTGTTGAGGAAGCTGATAGTTTCTGGTGGATAAAGATAGTAAGAATCATCACTAAACACGTTATGGGTTAAGAGCACCCTTCATGAACTTAACTGAGTCCAAGTGAAAAAGGGGACCCTTTGGTCGCAAAAGTGTGATATTTGCAATTTCAGAAGTTTATTGCCTTACAAGTAGCTGGAGACCTGGAAAATCACAATACACACCCACATTACATAGGAGATTCAGGTACCTACTTGGGAAGGAAAAACCAGAGACATCTTTTGCAGACTGCTTGCAGAACCCCCCCTAATTCAGATGTAAAACTCACGGTCTTGCAAAAGCATTGCTGCTAAAACTGTTGATCAATACAATCCCCCTCAATCCTCGCTGAAATCTGTGCATCCTATCTGATTGACTCTTTGAACCATGATTTACCCAACAAATCTCTCACCCGATTACTCCAAGATGAACCCAATGTGTGTTTAGTGTCCCTGAAGGCCTGAATTATCTTCCTTGCTTATGATATTTTAATCCTGAAGCAATGAAATGAAAATGAGAAAATATTGCCTAGGTAAACTCGCATTCTTATCTAAAGAAGCCTATGGAAAAAGTAAAGACAAGATTCAACAACTGAAGCATCTAGAAACCAAAGCTAGGCAGCTAGATTTTCTTTGCACTATAAAGGGTCATAGCCCAACTTGAATGCTGGAATCTACCTATATTGGTGCTGCACATGTTGTTCGAAAATGGCCAGTCTGATTGCAACGGCTACAATGCACAACCCGTTTTGCACGACCACTATCTTCTGACCGAACTCGTCTTTTCCTTGGCCGTCCAGGGGGCCGTAGTGACTTTGGAGGGTTTATGACAACCTCAACATCATTATTACCATCAGTTTGAAATACCTCTGGCATCTCCTTCCAAAGGGTTTTATCCGGAATTGGGTGGATTGTTTGTGAATATGCCTTGCGGTAATTTGCAACTGTGAAACAACTTTCAGTAAACCGGTGAACATTTTGCCTGCAAGAGAGAAGAGCTGCTACAGCATGAGCACAAGGCAGCCCGGAAAGCTGCCATCCATGACATGAACAGCAACGGGTACGGATGTCCACTATATGTGCACCTTCAAGAGATATGACTTCAAATTCAGCTTCATTTGCTCGGATAACTTGGTAGTTATGGGCACACTCAATTGCCTCTGACACTTGCCTTTCAGCAGAAGGAACAAGTATGCACTGCATGCTTGCTTCACGACGCTCATTAAACCAAGTCATCAGCTGCCGGCGGATATATTCCATCATTTGAATTATGGGTAGCCCAGAAGCCTCAACTATCCAAGTTGTCAAATGTTCAGCTATATTAGCTGTCAGATGCCCATACCTTGTTCCCTCAAAATATGCTGTGGCCCACAAGCGAGGTGGGATTCGTCGAATCCAATAGGCAGCATCCTGTGATATACCCTCAACTTCAAGGATCTTGCCTTCAAATTCAATGATGGTGAGAGCATGAGCAGCCTCCCAAAGAAGGTTGATGAGAACAGCACTGTTGAATTCCTTCCGGAAACTGTCACTAAGATGATGCATGCAAAACCCATGAAAAGCAGTTGGGAAGTTCGCTTCTACTCCATCCACGATTCCTTTCTGCCTATCAGACAAAATTGTAAGCCTTGGCATGTTCTCTGCATTAACTTCAAGCAGGTTATGCAGCTCGGAGAGGAACCACATCCAGTTATCTTCGTTTTCCTCATCAACCACCCCAAATGCCAAGGGAAACAAAGCACCATCTCCATCAAAACCAGTGGCAAAAAGTAAGGTTCCAAGGTACTTGCTTTTCAGAGGAGTCCTATCGAGTCCTATAAGAGGGCGGCAGGCATTTAAAAACCCATAAATTGATGCGCTAAAGGAAATAAATAGGCGTTGGAAACAGTTGTCGACAGGATTCCCATAGACAACCGCGATACTCCCTGTATTAGTCCTTCTGATCTGGTCACAATACTGCGGTAGCAGATGATAATCTTCCTCAAATGACCCACGTACTGCAGCCATGATTCGCTCCCTTCCTCTCCATGCTTGCTTGTAGGACAATGCGATCCCATGGACCCGGTGAATCTCTTCTAATATCTCCTTAGGTTTGTAATTAGGATTTTCTCTCAGTCGTTGTTCCACAGACTCTGCCACCCACTGGACAGTGGCTTGTTGATGACCAAGATGGGTGATCCCCCCACAGGTATGCGGCTTATGGATGGTCCTAATTGTGAAAGTAGGAACGCCTGGAAGCTTTGCAGCATGAATTCGCCAAGGGCATCCCTCGCTTGCACATTTGGCAGTAAACCGAGTCTTGTCAGACTTGATTGTCTGCATCTCAAAGCGAAGGGCAATGGCAGCATCCCTCAGTGCTCTTCGGCAGCTATGGACATCAGAGAACTCTTGCCCAACAGTCAGTTTCTGATCAGAATCCAGATCTAAGGCTCGGGACTGCAAGACAGGAGGACCAACTTCCTGGGGCGTCATATCTGGGGAAAGCATAATACCCATCTCCTGACTCTGGTCCACAGCTAGATCTAAGCTCTCATGAAGATTGTGGTTCTCTACAATAGCCAATTCCTGATCATAGCATAAACGCGAGTCATGATTCTGAGCAGTAAGAGCCATTTCACTAGCATGGTTCTCAACATCAGCATGTTCTTGATCAGCTTCAGAATCTTTATCTCCATCGAACTCTAAACCATTTTCTTCAGGACTAGCAACATCTGTATGTTGAAGAGCCACTCCATCTTCATGTTTCGAACCAAGAGCTAGTCCATGATCATGGGTTTGTCCTAAAACAAGATCACGGTCATGGCTATCCCCCAATCCATCTCAAGATCATGGGCCTGCCCAAACCCTAAATTATGACCACCCATAATGAAATTGTGATTATGCTCTAGTGCCAAATGCTCATCTGACATCAACGATAAATCCCGATTTTGCCCCAGAATCAAGTCGTTGTTCGCCATAACAACTCTAACAGTTACAAATAAACACAAGCCCTATCAATCAAATCAAAACCTCAACCTACAGCCAAAAGAATTTTGTGCTTTATTATGTGTTTTCCGCATTAGACCTGTTCATAAAACAAATACTTGTGAATCAAAATCCTTCCTTTTCCTCCCAAATAGAAAAAAAAGTTATACAGCAAAAAGTCAAAACAAGGTTACAGAAATTGTAGGACAAGAGCATTACCTAAAACTATACTCTCAACTGGCTTTCTTTGCTAGTGGCCCCAGTTTTCCTTCAACACACGAGTCTTGTACAACACTAAGCTGAAATAACCGAGAAGTAGAGAATAATATCAACAATAAAAAATTCATGAAGAGAAATCAGTCATCAAAAGAAGCCACATCAATGGTATATTTGGACTGTGTCTTTAGTTGCCGTGGAAATGCAAGAAAACAAAGTGATAACCTTCTATGAGCTTAATAATTGTCACATCAACGCAAAAAAGCAAAGTAATAACCTTCTGTGTACAAAGTAAACTTATCCGTTACACTGCAGAATTGAACTGAGCCAAATTCCACTAGGCCACGGTTCAATTTACATGGTTTCCCCCCGCCCCTATTTGCTAAACTAGGAAAGCAATAACACATGTGTAATTTCCAGTATCAACAGGAAGCAGCTCAGGAAAATGGTTGGCAAGCATTGCATGCATTTGCATGCTAGGAACCATGTATTGGGCAGCCAGTCTCCACATCGATGACATTCACCTGATCACTTGCAATATTAGGCCAGACAGATCAGAATAATGCACCTCAAGGTCTCATATGAAGTCCATTCTGCACTTCTTACATTTTTGGGAGGAAATACATCCAGTACTAGTTAGTTAGCAAATGGGTTCAATACCAAATATAGCAGACTACTGTATTCACCTTATCTGCAACTCCGGGATTTATTCCACCAACAATTTTATCATTATTTGCTATGAAAGCTTCCACTACAGTACAACAAAAAGAAATATGCAAAATATTTTATGCAGGTTGAACACGAAGAACGAACTTAATGCAATTATTAACTCAGACTAGATGCTGTTTTATGTTGCAAACTAACTTTCAATAACATCATGTATCCATCAGATTCAAGGAAAACCATGGCAAGATCATAAGAGACCATGTTGGGTTTACAATACCATACCTTGAATGCCGGAGCACAAGATATACTTGACATAGTTATTAGAATTGAACCCCTTGAACCCATCTTAACAATCACCCATTTTGTGCGCAGCCCTTTCTTAAGCAACTCCTGCCCTGCTAATATCGGACTTTTTAGGCCAGTTAATGCTTCAGCCTGGTAATCAATTAAGATAAGCAGATGGATCAGGAAAAAAAGCCAGGAGACTCATTAACAAAAGTGGACTGGATCAGGACGAAAATATCTAATTAACCATACACATCCAGAATTGTGTATTCATTTGCAGATCCAAATAAGAGCGTCTAATTACCAAAACGTATAAGGAACTTCAAAGAAATTGTGAAATTAAGAGAACTTCTTTGCACTAAATCATATCTTGTTCAGCAGGAACATGAAGCAATAATTCCATAAAGGTGAATGGACGTTTATAGTAACATATCAACCGTACATTGGTTCTCATTGTAAAGAACAGAAGATTCATGAATGCATATAATTAGTCCATATGTGCAATGAGAACTCAATCAATCATGAGGTATCTCACTAAAAATAAGATGTCCTGTGGGCGTGACCAGTCCACTTACAAAAGACTAGGGAAAGATTAAAATCATACAGAAAATAAATAATTCAATTGCACTATAAGGTGTGCTCTGAAACTAGCTCATTGTGCTCCAAACAATTAATCCAAATGAGCCACCCCCACCACTCATTCTCTAGAGCAGACAGCAAACATCACCCCAACTGTTGGTATACATGTCAAGTCCAATTATTGGAATATAGGTCATATTTCACTAGCATCTCAGACCCTCGTAAAAAGGAAACACAAAAATTCTGGTCACACAGAATGTGAAACTTTTTTTTTTTAAAAAAAGATGGTAGTCCAACTCTGTCTATCCAACTTACTACAAAATGTGGTTGCAATAGCATGAACTAATAATTACCAAAAGCTTGTACTGAGTAATTTCTATGTTTTTTTAAGACTCCCGCATGAACTTAACACACTGTTCTGATAATCACATCTAGCAACATGGTAGTAGTAGCTCAGATGACATGTTAAAAAGGGAGGCTATAGACAATATGCTTCCAGGTAGGATGGAAAGGCAGAAAAAGAATATATGTGATCTGTCCCAATTAGTTGTCAATGAGGATCCATAGCTACCCCAACTTTACTGCGATAAAGGTGTTCAGGCTCTCTGAGGTTGACATTTGATATATAAGAATCAGACAAAGAGAAATTATAAGACGAATGTCAAGCCATCCTCCATTATGCAAAATGTGATCAATCTTTAACCTGCCTATCAAATTCAAATTTAAAGCACCCTATGGATGTGAGATGACCAAAAGAGGCAGATCAACAAGTTGACTACTAAAGAGAGGCTTAACAGACTTGAGAGAAGTATGGCGCACTAATCGCACATACAATTATACTTACCAAAAAAAAAATTGCACATACAATTATGATTGCATTGTATCGGTAGTCAAGAGGTCCCTGACAACAGAAACTGGAAAGGATACACCCGCAAACACACAAAACCCACAAACAACACCATAAAAATACAAGCTAATCCCATAACATTTAAGAAAAGTTATCAGTCAAACCTCATCAGAAGTCAGAAGAAGAACATCACTCATCCTCAAGAACTGGCCAAGTGCTCTCTGCTCTTCAGGTGTCCATTTTGAAGACTCCTGCCACGAGGTCCAGGATCAAAAAAGACCGACGTACCAACCTCAACAGCATACTCTAGTACTGAGGTAATCACGTTGGGGGAAAGCTCATCAAAGCCATAACCATTGCAGAACAGGATCTTGGACTTTTTGATTGCCATCTTTACTTCCACGGATAGCCTGCTCAACCAACTGAATGCAGGCTCCTTACTAAAATCAGCTCGACTGACAAAGGAAATAGATTCATTCAGATACAACATGCTGAAAAGGGACATGTTCAGGGAGATTTAACAAAACCCAGAAAGCTTGTCTTCTTTTCTTTTTTCTTTCTTTTTTTTTTTAAAAAAAAACCACGATCAATAACAAAAGTTCAACCTTTTTACCTGCAAAAACCATGTCTTTGCAGAGAGTCAACTAGGACCCAGCAAAGAAGTGTTTCATAAGAGGCACTGGGACCATCATGAACATCTGAATCTTCACTCATCCCAACGATACTAATTCCCTCATCATGAAGCACGTCTAAGAGGAACTTTCCATAGACCTCACTCCCCACATGACCAATTGTGACACAACGAAGTCCCAGTCTTGCTGCTGCTATAGCCATATTGCAATTACCACCAGCTTCCCAATATTGCTATACACACACAACAGAATAGCCAAATTACGAATTATTAGTGTTAACCAAACTCAGCCAGCTGTGCAGACTGCAGAAAGTCAAGCACCGCATACTTTCCTTACTGGGGTATAACTATGTTCGTAAATTACTTTAAATTTGTAATCGTTCGGTTGCAATTTAATTCTTTCCATTGTAAGCAGATTCGTTTGTAACGTTATACACAAAGGAAATGACAAAACTTTTTGGTCATCAAAAGCCAAAACTTTCAATTAGAAGTTGACAAGAGTTACCAACTTTTCACACGAAACATACAAGCAGCAGCAAAACGGCAATATCTAAGACAAATGAGCTCCGCAAATCATAATAATATTCCTATAAATTATCGCAAATAAGTAAATTAATGTTTTTGATCAATTGCTTAAAATTTATTTATATGTTACTACTACTACATATACTATACGTAAATATACTTATATTCACATATGTTTCAACGATTTAAGCAAAATAACCTGGAGTTTTTGTCAAACCCAAGAGATAATAAGATTCAATATAACAGTTGAAAGCACTATAATTGCTTTGTTACGAAACATTTGCAACAACAAAAAATGTTCTCCGAAAAAAATTATGTCCGTCGTTCGATTTTGGAAAAATTCGGATTTTAATTCTACACACCATTTTGCATTAAATCGTTTAGAGCAGCACTCTGAGAAAATACATTTAACTCTTTACATAGAAGTACTCGCAAAATGAAAGTTCAAGAATTTGGGCGAAGGAGAACGGGAAGCCGAACCTTATCGGGCGGCGAGGCTGACAAGCGGTCCATATATGCCTTGCGGTCCTGGAGGTTTTTGGGGGGCAATTGGGGAACACTGAGCACAATATCCACGCAGAGATTTCCCAAAGTCGCAACGTCTACATCTTTGAACCCAACGCCCCTCAGCTTCCAATCCTGCTGTACAACGCCGTTTGCAGAACCGGAGCCGCGCTTGGGCGAAGACACTTGAATTCCAACGCCTTTGCAGCTGAGAACGCAGCGCGGAATTGGAGGGGAAATGGGGTGGGCCAGCGTACGGGTTTGAGGGAGAATTGGGTACATGGAGGTTCCATGGTAAAGGAGTGGAGATTTGAGAGTAATCAGGAGGAGAGGCATTCACCCTTGAAGAATTAGACGAAGAAAGACAAGCAGAAGAAGAGCCAATACCCCGACTGTGAGGGAACTGGTCAGTGAAGAGGGTTTAAATAATACACAAATCAAACGAAATATACTACCTTATCGAAATTTTTGAAGGGTATACGTAGAACGTTAATATTATAGAAATTGGTGGGTGGTGAGGACTATTCTCCAAATCTTTCAAGTTGTGCGAGGATTCTGGAGGATTATCTGGTATTAACTTTTTGATAAAGTTTGGTGATTTAATGGATATGAAATTTTCTGTTTGTTTGACCATAATCGAAAAAATTTCTTTCTTTAGGTTTTATCTAAAAATGAAAACACCTTCATCTCTGATTTCTGTAGGGATAATAATTCTTTCTTGGGAATTTTTCTAGTCCCAGAAAATAATTTTCCTGTGCAACTCCTAAATAAATATGTCTAGGGTATCTATATAATCTTTCAAATGTAAAAATTTTAAGTAAAATATGTTAGCAAATTATTTATCGTTCTAATTTATTGTAGCTTAATTTAATAATGCACCAAAGTTTACAAAAGTGTAAACACGTTTGAGGGTCCATGCACAAGATGCAAATCAACTCTCACCCTGGCCATCAATTTAAGAATATGTTCTTTATTCCAGGGACCAGGATGATGGTTATAAAAACAGACTAATACAAAAGCATCCAAACATTTCTTTTTCTTTTTTCTTTTTCCAATGATCTCTCTACATCCTACCATTCTTTTGCAGATTCATATCCTTTTTCGAATCCCCCACTATTAATTTCCTTTTTGGTTCAATGGGGAACTCTATAAAGATCTTGTGTTTTCAAACTTTGACCTTGATTTTTCTAAGCACCTTCCAATTCATAACCATCTTTTCCAGCAGCCTTCGTCTTCTAAATTATGTCATTCGGCTTTTGTCTGGTAAGCTTTGCCCAGATTCTGAAGTTAATCCGAACCAGAACAGGTGACACACAAAAGCCCATTGCTCATGTTGGTGTCTTTCATTGCTGCTCCTGGTAGCGTGCTCCTAAAATTTCCTTTGAAAGGAGCATGCATCACAAATATAGAGCGCTGGTATGTTACCAAGTTTTGATTTTGGCACCGACCTCCTTGGATTCATAACACTCCACACTGGTGACGACTACATTATACACCTTTTTGAACTTTTACATCCACCCAACCTTGTACAGAACTCCAAGCACCTTGTCATCAAAACCCACACATACACAAACAGACCAAAAGATGAACAGATGGGTATGAAGCACACTATTGAATGGAAACTTGACAAATACATTGAAGTTTTATCCAGGCATTGTTTTAACTCTCCCGCAGTAATTCTTGAAATTCTAGTTCCAAAATCTTCAAGAAAACTTCCAAGCTCTAGATAATTTGCGTCAATGTGTGTATCCACTGTTTGTTGTAACATGATGTGCATTAGCACAAACATTTGGCTTTCAAGCATTTTATGTTTCTGTTTCTTTGTACGCCCAGAAGTGTTCAAGAGGTTATAAACAATTGTAAAAACATCGCAAATAACAAAAGCATGACCATCTGAAACAGTTCACTGCCAGCAGATCATCGTAAAGGAGGTGGTGGTTTGCTATCTTTCCCGAACCACAGAATTTCAAAGAAAAATCTCTGGAGGAGGTTGTTCCTTAGACAATACCTCAAGTCTGTTGATGACATTTTGGGCCAAACCACCGTATGCTTTGGAGACTACAGAATCAGGGGATGAGATGACAATAGGGACACCTTCATCACAACCTTTTCTTATCTCTATTTCTAATGGAATCTGCAACAGTCGGATATAAACTGATCAGAACAGACAGAACAGATTAGTGAATATGAAAGTGAGGAACAGTTGCAATGTATCAATTGCATTCATCAGATAGATATCAGAACGTTCGGCAGTCATAGTAACTTCATATCCTGAATACGCAAATAGTTCATGCAGTTCAGGAAACCAAGAAAATATTAAATATTGGAATGTCCAATGAAGCAGTCCGAGCCAAATGTTGCACGGTCATTTGACTTCTTTCTTTCGAGTTTAGTAGAAAGATTTTGTGTATTCTGTTTCTCAAAGAAAAGCTATCATTTCTTATTCTGTTCCTTTTGAAAATTATATAGCATGCTAAAGATGGAGGTGTATTATTTTGTTAACAATGGTGGATTGGCTTCATGACAATTTAGTGGCTCGTTCCAGCCTGGTCAAGGCTTCAATGTAATAACAGGTTTCTTGAGTTCAAGAGAGGTTTTAAAGCCCGTTAGAAGAGCCATGTAGCTTTAACATTGCGTAGTGAACCAATTTTTTACATCACATCTTGCTCGCGTCCCTCAATGTGCCCACAATATCTTTATTTTTCTCTAGTATTCCAAAGTCTTTTATCATATGGTCTGGTAGGCCCTGAATAGGGTGAGTACTTCCCCTCCTCCCAAAATATTCAACCCAAGAGTGTTCCTTCAAATCCTGTCTTCCAGTTCCCTACTAATTGAATGAATCTTTTCCTTGTTTCACAGAATTATTCCTTAAAAAACTGCCCCCTTTCCCACGGTTCCAAACCCAGAAAGGAGAAACGTTAAAAATCAATTTCGGAGTAGTAGACGTAATTAACAATAATAATACTAATAACCCAAAAAAAAGAAAGAAAAAGAATCAAGTTCATATTGGTTGCATTGAATGTCAACAGCACTATGATATCTATGACAAGATAGAACTAATTAGCATACCTGCCCAACAAATTCCAAGCCCATTTCAGTTGCAGCCTTATGCGTTCCTTCTTTCCCAAAGATGAATGAAGCTTCACCACAATGTGGACAATTAAAGTGACTCATATTCTCTACAAATCCCAAAATCTGCCAAAGCCAATGGAGTTCTCCCATAAATCATGGTTCCAGGGCCCGGAGGAAAGAGCAAGAGGGGGAGTAAGAAAAGAGAAGTAGAGAACGAGAAATGATCATACAGGAACTTGGACTTTAGAGAACATTTTAACTCCTCTACGAGCATCCATTAATGCCACATCCTGAGGAGTTGACACAATCAATGCACCTGCCAGCAAAGCCACAACGATTATAAACACCCAATGAAATGCTGTTCACCAGAAAACATCGACAATTGATGTGGAGGGGACACTTCAGTATTTGCATATATGTGCTATGATAAGTTGAAGACTTCACCTCTAATGACACAACGTCATACCTACTCTGAAACTAGTGTAAAAGTTAATATCCAAAACTGAAAAGGAACATGATGCCTCACAGTCTAAACAGAACATCCACTATCACTTAAATGCCCCGCAAGACAAAATGGAAAATACTAGTTTCAATTGACTGCAAAGCTCACCCATTGCTGTGCCTGAAGGGTGATCACAACAACTTAATGACACGACATAAACACAAAAAGTTAACCAAGCGTGAAAAGAAACAGAGTTTTGTATTGTCAAATAAGACAAATAGCTATTCAGCAAATGAATAGAAGATTAATGTAACTGGTGACACCATTCTGTTTAATCCTTGAATCTATATGATCACTTTTTAGGCTTGCCTTATTTTACAAGTAATATTGATACTGAAAGAAGAAAGCATTTGCTTCTATAAACTGATAAGTAAAGTCCAGGCTAATGTGACCTCAACAACATAAGAAGGGCTGGAGCTAATTCTTCTTTCTTTTTCTTTGTTTCCTTTGGTCTCTAACCCATTTCTTCTCGAAGAATTTACTGTTATGGAGACGTACTCTAAGAAAGAGGTTACAGAAACTGAAATTTAGACTATTTTGCTGGATCATGAATAATTGATAATGTAATGTTGTTTACTTATTTCTTTTAGATTCAGTCAGTGCAGATCAGACAAAGGTTTTTTGACCTAGATTATTTTTCATAAGTTTTTAGTTTTTAACCAAAGTACAAAATACAAAAAAAGAAAATAGGAAAAGCAAGGTGCATTAGATCACCTAAAAGACAACCAACCCATTAGGTGACTGTATTTTGCATCAATCAGCCTGATTTTGTTGCCCTGTGCTTGTGACTTACTTTTTTATTAGATTCCAGTTTGTATAATCACATCCTAATCATGAACAGTTTCGCATACTTAACTGGTCCAATGAAGGGGTTAAACTGAACATAGGAGTTGACTGGAACTGAACCAGACAAGGACTGATTCACCATTTTTTTTAACACCCGCTTGGCTGATTAGAGAGAGCTATACAGGACAATACCAATGACCACAATCTACTCTATTGGCTTTCATGGTGTAAGGTGTACATAATAAGCATAAAGTGCATACGGAATTGCCTTAACATCTGATGCAAAAGCCTTTCAAAATTTATGCCACTCACCAGTTAACTGTGGCATCTGATTTTAGCTTCATAGAGCAAATCATCAATACAACAGACACTAAAAGTCACTAGATCTACTTTCAAAAATTCTTAGACTACCTGATAAATGCAGCAATTGAGAAATAGCTATCTGAGCATCACCAGTACCAGGGGGCATGTCCACCACAAGAATATCGAGATTACCCCAGGTGACATCTCTGACCATTTTTCCCAGAGCACTCCCTACCTGCAAGAGGGAAGTCATATCCAAGCACAAACCACATCTACATCTTGAAGATTAAAGAGGAGTTGAAACAATGCATCTTTGAGCAAGAATGACAAAAAAGGCACTAAAAACTAAGTAGACATACCATGGGACCTCTCCACACAAATGCATCATCGGTCTGCACAAGCAATCCCATTGACATACACTTGATTCCATAGTTCTCAACTGGAACCATTTTCTTATCTGCTAGAGAAAGACAAACATAATGAATGATCTCTAGATTAGGGATTAAGAAACAGGTCACAAAAACATGTCAACTTATATCCAGGCTAGACTAGTATAGAGATGAACACATCAAGGCATGCGGCATGCACTCAGGAGAAGGATAATATGCTAATCTCCTAACTTATACAGATTAAATATGGGCAAACAAAAATTTAAAGGATTCATCTTCTTGACCACTGATGCAATAATGCAAGGATCTTTGATGGAGTAGGATGGGGGATGAGCACAATCGTCATCTAGTAGATAGGAAAGTGGTTTGTTCCACAATTAACTCCCTCGGCCATGATTGTCCATCTAGGCAAAGCTTGTGTTGGACCATGCATTCCTTCCATATATTATCAAAAGCAGCCCAGTGAAGAGAAAACACGAACTGAAAGTTGATTGATAAAAACCAAACTGTCTGAGGAAATTTAAGAAAATTGAATTTTTGAGATGCTTTATGATGACCACTTCAGCCAAAAAAAAAAGAGAAAGAAAAACAGTACGGCTATGGTTATTAGGGTACAAAACTAACATTTCATGAGTATAAACGAGTAAAAGTAACTCTACCAACAACTTCTAAGTATGTTTAACTAGTTTCAATTGCATTGATACAGTTGATATGCAGTGTCTGCTTATATACATTCGAAGATCAACAGAAAAAGGAATTCTAAAGCACCTTAACGGAGCTTAGGAGAAAAAGCACCTTTAGTCACTTCTGGCTTACTATTGATCTTCATCATGATAGGAACGTTTGGTCCATACACATCAGCATCAAGCAAACCAACCTTCAGTCGAAACTTGTTAGCAAGTGCAACAGCCAAGTTAACTGCGAAGCCATCAGTTATGCATAAGCCCGAAACAACACTAGAACCAGAAAGAAAAGTATTGGTAAGGGCCTTGTCCAGTTACATTACAAAACAAACTTAAAAAAGGCTCCTGATGTCTGAATCCATTACTTGCTACCCTAATTTACAAAGATGACAAACTAAAAATATGCTGTGCTAGTTTGACAATGTTCTTTCTACCGACACTCTTTTCTTTTTTCTTGGGTGAGTCACTCTTTTCTCAGATACAGTCAGACCTCATATTGATAGTAAGCATCATAAACTCAACATCAAATGGATCTGATTACTGAGTCTTGCTCTGAGACAAAATCAAACGAAAAACTGGAGGCCAAAACTAGAAAAAGACTTACATAAGGAAAAAGACAAAATAGTTTACTCGCATTTTTTTAGTTCAGCATAACACATTTGTACTGAATGTACGCAAGTAGTAATCTTTGTGCGTCCCTCATTCATAAGCATTAAAGCCGTTCCCGCTGAACAATTTTCCAAACCCTGAAACTGCTGAGAAAGAGACTAATAAAAACTGCGATCACATGAATCCAAGCAGTCACCACCCCACCACTATAACCCAAACCCTGTGTGCTTACAAAATTAATGTAAGTTCAGCCAGGGGTGAAAAGGCCAAATTCTCTCTTTTCAGTAGTAAAACATTAAAGAGAGCACTTATATTCTAAAACACATCTTAGTAGAAATGATAAAACAAGAAAGGAGAAAAAATTAAACGAGAAAAATACCTGCCGTGGTGGACTTGCCCACACCGCCTTTACCAGAAGCAACGGCTATAGCATGTTTAATCCCTTCAATGTGAAGATCCTTCTTGATGGTTGAATAACCCCTAACACCTCCAACCCTCTACACATACACATTGAGATTTCAACCATGACAACACGAACCAAAATTTGAAAATTACGACACCAGTAACTTACAATGAAAAACCTGCAGAACCCCTCCATGAATTCCTCGAAAGCCAAATGGAACGTCCCCAGAAGAGTAAAAGAAAGACCTTGCAGATTCTTCTGAAGCTCAGAAATGCCAAAGACCAGATCTTTATGGCTCTGGGTGTCTTATTCAGGGATTTATGTTAATTCGGTGTGATCTCTCCAGCCTCGAATTCTTGTTTAAATTTGTGAAATTTACAAATCTCGCAATTGGTTTTAGATACTTTTAAAAAAACTCACTGTTTTTATAAAATTTTTAAAAATACTCACTAAGTTTATTATTTTAATATCAAAATTTACTCATTTAAAGTTGATAGATTTGTTTAATAAAAATTCATCGCGGTAATTATAATGTGATACGTGTCATTAAAATAAATATAAATATAATATTTTTTAAAAATAAAAAATTAATCTAAAATTAATAAAAAATATAATTAATTTTTTTTTTTTCAAAAGAATAAAGGATTCACAATGGATTCCCCCTCCACCTTTGGCTACCTAGAGGGAGGGGAGATCTACCCCTGGCAGTAGTCTAGAGACCTCCTCAATCCTGCAACCAATCCCAAAGATGGGGCGGAGGAGGGATTCCTCCTCCCTCCACTGGCTGCCTAGTTTGGGTGGCCATGGGTGGACCCCCTCCACCCGTCAACGTCTGGTGGCAGTTGGGGGACCTCCCCTCATCCCGCAACCCCCACCCAGACCACCACTTGGGGTGGAGGAGCCCTCTCTCTAGCCATCCAGTTTGTGGAGGGGGAGTTCCTTCTCCCCCAATGTGATCATTTTAAAAAAAAAATTAATTATTAATTTTAGACTTTTTTTATTTTTTTAAAATATTTTTATATATTTATTTATTTATTTTAATGATACATATTACATTGCGATTGAGCGGGATAAATTTTCAATTAAATAAGTCTAACAGCGTTGGGTCGAGTGAATTTTAATACTAAACTAACAAACACGATGAGCATTTTTAAAGTTTTTAAAAACTTAATAAGTTTTTTAAAAAGGCGCTAAAATCGAGTGTGATTTGTAAATTTCCTTTTAAATTAAAAGGGTGTAATAAGGCTATTTACTAGCATGGTATTCTCGTTTAAATTATGTTATTGGCGAATGAGATTCCATTGTATTATTTTTCCTAAAATTGATTGGAAATTTCTGTACTATCTATTGCCAATTAGGGGAACAACTTCTTTTTTGCTAAGACAATTAGGTTAATAACTTCTAATTAATCAGACTCCGGATAATTGGATATTAGCTGCTCAGTAAAACGAGGACAAACGAAATAAAGAGTATTCGTTTGATTTCAATAGTCCATGTTTATCAATGTCACAAAATGGATGTCTAGCCGATGCTTAAAAACAGATGAGAAACACTTCTGTTGGATCTGGTGATGCTATGATGTTACGGTGTTACCGTTACATTTTAGACTTTGTTTACACCTCTACTCAATTAGCAAATATAAACAAAACTGACTAGTAATATCATCCGACACCAAGCATAAGAATAAAAATACACATGCTTTTAGCTCACGAATTATCATGTTTTTTTTTTCAAGTGTACTCTTAGTTATCAGTCTTATCAATTGATTCCCCAGTTATATTTTTTCTTTTTGGCAACTTAGTAACATATTTCTTACCCATCTCAGCACTTAGATACTAATTAAAAAATAAATTATAAAAACTGCTAATATAGGAGGTCCATAATGTTAGTGTCATTTTGTGTCTCAGGCAAATTTTCGTGTCAAATTAAGTTCTGATTGAATTGTATTTTTAGTTTGTTAAATGTAAAGAGATGTTCAAAGCTTCTCAAATTATTGGGGAAGAGCAAGAGTCGTTGTAGCTCGCTTGATGCTCTACCTTGGCTCGAGTGAGACATGAATCAAAATGACAAGAGTTCTCGCTCGCTTACATCTCGAGCGATAATCGGACAAATTTCAGAAAATCCTATCTATTTAAAGGTATCTCTCACTATTCTATGGTAAGCCATTCCAAACCCTAGAGAGGATATTCTAGAGTTTCCTTGAACCTCCATTTGAAATGAGAAAAACCATTTGAGGTTCATGACCTAAATCAATCAATTTCTCTCTATGCAATCACTATTAAATCTATTCTTCCGTATTAGCTTTCAGAGCGCTGAAGGGGTATTGAAGTACAAGGTTGTTAGTAAGAGTTCACAAGAAGAAAACTCAGAGTTCTGAGATGAATACCGCACAAGCAGCTGCTTAGATTTTACATGAGTTGTCAGAGTTAAATAGGGGTTGTTAGGGTCTAAATGTTTGTAAGGATTTTATTCTTAGTGAATTTCAAGTGGTACAAATAGCCCAAAATAATTTTTCCTTTGAAAGTTTTTCAAAGGTTTTCTATTTCGTAATTTAGTTTTTCTGTGTGATTGAGTATTTACATCTTTATTTGATTATATATTTTGTTGATTAAGATGATTAATATGCATATCTATATTAGAACATGTTTTACAATTATTATAACTTTTTAATTGTCGTAGATAACACCTATTCTCTCCCTCCAAGTGTTGTTAGAGAATAAACTAGGTTTTTCACATAAGATATATACAGTGTTTACTAGGCTTTTCATCTTTTAGATGGCTGTTCATAAGATCCGGCCTTATCCAGCAAGTCAAAATGCATATTTTGCAACGTAAGATGAAGAAACTTATTACCAGCTTTTCTTCATTGGCCTGGACGCCTGGAGAATTTGTCCAATCTCAAATGACAAGTGTTGTCTTCCTTAGATGCACAGAAGCTGGTTTCTGACAATCCAATGGGTGGTTGAGAACTTCAAGAGCAAATCCCTCCTATGCTTGAATGTTAAGTTTATGTTAGCTGCCCCAGTTAGTTGAATTCAATGATGTGTGGGGGGAAAACAGTGTTACTGGAAATGATGTTACTCTTGTTAGATCCAACGTACATCAACCTTGTCAAGCGATGGGCCTCCATGAAAACTGTCTTACACAGAACACCATAAAATTTGTATGGCTAATCATATCATAACTGTGTGCTGCTAGTAGTTATGGTCATGGGACAAGTTACTTACCTATTCACAAGGTGAGGCTTTTGCTTTGGTTGGATCAAGATTTTTTATAATTTTTTACTTACATATAATTTAAGAAAAAATATAGATATAACAAATAGATTCTATTAGAATTTAAAAAAAAGTGAACTCTATCGAAGACAAAGTCAATGGAGAGCTAGTAAGGGCTGTGGCACCCCCAACCTCCCTGTACAAAAAATCAGCCTATGTTTTAGATTTTTTTAATGATTTTGTTGACATTTTTTTTTAATTCATTTTGGCCTCCCAAAATATGATTGTATATAATTGGCCCCCCAATATTATATTTCTACCTTTATTCCTAGATTCTATTTTTGTGTCTAATTTTCTTTAAATTATATCATACTTGTAAAAGATTCTAATCCGTATTTATCGGTTGCTCCCGATACTGCGGTTGGAGGTTATGCGATACAATTGGGATTCGTTTACTGCTGTTGTGGATTTATGAGGTTATTTTGGTAATGGTCGGCTGCTATTACTACGGCCGTGTCCAAAATTGTAGTTTGTAGGCTGTTGTTACTTTGTCTGTCATATCATTACTGTGTCCTTTTGGCATTTGGTTACGTGGATTGGTTGGCGTCCAGATGGCTCCAGACACTGCTGGTGGGATTCTTTTTCCATTGCAGGGACCTTGATGCAGATTGGCTGGCTTCATTTTCACCTTTGGCAACGTTGTAATGTCTGGAATAGCCCTCAGGCACTTTTCATATGTTGAATAATCTAAACAATTCCCAAAGGGAATTTTTATTGGTGGGTCATTACCAAAAGGGACTTGGAATAGTAGAGATGGTAGGTGCACCTGATGTGGCATTTCTAATTTTCCCTTCTAGTTGTGGCAACCAAATCTCTTGCTCCTCCATTAAGCTGAGTAGAAGTGGTAGAGGAAATTAAATTCAAATTAAATACTTCTTTATTTATTAGTTGAAATAGATAAATTAGGTAGGCAATCTAGAGAAGAGATTAAAGAGTCAATATAATATTTATATTTATATCAAGGTTAGAGGATTCTTTACAATTTCTTACTCAAATTGTAACGTACATGGACAGAATTAAATAGTGTGAAGTCTACTTGTCATGTCTATCTTTTTTTAAATTATTTGGTTCAATTCGGATAGAAAATTGTAGAAGATCTTAATCTATGTATTAATAAATGTTGTTGGCGGATTAAATTTAATGTTTCATTCATTCACATAGTACACGTTATGTTCCAATAGAAATACAAGTGAAAATGATTAAAAAAGAAAAGAAAAAAAAGAAACACAAGTGAATAATGAAATATAAAATATTATTTATAAAAAAAAAAAAACCATAAAAAGTATTACAGCTTGAACTTTACCTTAATAGGATACCAAACAAACAATTTACAGTTGGCTTCAACGGTCAGTGACTTTCCCATCTCAGGGACCTCCTTGTAATTTCGATTTTTTTTTCTTCACTCTTGTATGGTATTATCTTTAATTATTATTTTTTCTCCAATTTCTTTTACCAATTTCTTATTAGAATTTGCACCCACCCATTTGGCTCTTTTGGTTCTTTCATCGAGCTCCAGACCAGGTACCTTTTCGCTTGCATCAAGTTACATTCTTATCTTTTTGCTTGAGCTTATACTGGAATGTGCATTGCGATTATTCAAGACCGTTTGATCTTTATATGTGTGTATATACACACGCACCCACAAATGTTTTATTCCTCGTAAATTCTTCGTCTATTCTTTTCAAAATGGAAACTTTCGTCGAGTACCAATCTTCCATCTCGTTGCCGATTGAAATCTCCAGAGAAATGGGGTTTTTTGCTAGCTTTGGCGGGATAACCTCAATGTCCAAAGTCCATGCTTGAATTAAGTTTGGTTTTTTGCATTTAATAGGTTAGGCTTTCCGTGTGCTTTATTTAACTTTGTGGTCCTTGCTAGTTGATTCAAGCATTATGTCGTACAGTTGGGTTGGTTTGAGTTTATTTTCTGGTTTTCTTGAGGATTGTCCTTGTTGGATCATTTCATGATGGTGCTGCGCAATGGGGTAGACGTTGTCTTTTTTCAATATTGGGTGCTGGGTTTCCTCATTAGTGTCTTTGTTGTCCGTTTCTTTTCTATTTTTTTTTTCCTGCGGATTTTACAATTTTACTCAGTCCCCACATGTTTGTTCAATTGAAAATACTTGACATTTTTTGTATCTGAATCCCGCATGATATTGCACATTGGGTTGTGTATGATATTCTTACTCCTTTCTGGAAGACTTTTCTTTGTCCTTTTTTCTTTTTGGTCTCTGAGAAATGCGTTCCTCATATTCCTTCCAATTAGATTGTCTCGTTTAGTTTTGGCTGTGCCCAAGCTGTCTCATTGATTCTTGTCTTTGGTTTAGTAAAGCTTATGATTACATTTAGCTGTCCCAGAGCTGTTTCATTTTTTTTCCATCTTTGTGCGTAGAGCAACAACCGAGTTCAGGATGGGAATTTCAACTTGAAGAATCGGGAGGAGTAGGACACCTATGGTTTTGAGCATTCTGATGTACTGAAACTGGAATCTCATATGGTTGTAGAGCAATTTGGATGAATATGGCAGGAACTGGGAGTCCATTTGTCAGAACAATGAACAGTTCACCGGGGTTTACAGCTGTTCTGACATCGGCAGCTTGTGAATGGATTTTGATGTTTCTGCTGCTTCTCGATGCTGTATTTTCATATTTGCTGACAAAGTTTGCAAGCTATTGCAAATTGCAAGCTCCTTGTATTTTGTGCTCCAGGCTTGATCATCTCCTAGGCAATGAGAAACCGGAGTTTTATCAGCAATTGCTTTGCAGCAACCATAGATCAGAGTTATCATCTTTGATTTGTTGTCATATACATGGAAAGTTTGCTGATGGGAGCAGGATGTGTGAGGAATGTCTCTTGTCATTCGCCATTAAAAACAAATCAAGCCCTGAAATGCATAGATTGTTGGTGCGTATACTGGGAATGGATCTTGTTGGTTATGGTTTCCAGATCCCGCTGCTGAACAATGATTTTATTTCTGATTCAATGGGCACAAAGTTCTGTTCTTGTTGCAACAAGTGTTGGAGGTCAAGAAAAGATGACCAGAAACAACTCCAACCAAAAACATTTGGGACTGGTGTAGAAGTATCACACATTCGTTTGCCTCATTTTCCAAGCCATCGCCATCGCCATCTAAAGCGTCTTGATAGGTTGAAGAAGAGAAGGAAGAAATTTTGTGGGTCAGAGGGATCTTGTGATCTCCGAAGTAGTGGTTTCGATCCCTTGGTTGATGTTGGATACTCTGAGCTGAAGAGAACTTCTGATTCTGAGTCTGAGGTCCCATTTTCTGAAGAAGATGATGATAGCAGTAAAATTTCTGGAAAATTTGAGGCTAAAGATGATTTTGCAGTTCCCTGTGCATCAGGATTCCCAACCAGAACACTTTCCAAAGGTTTGGACCCTAAACTGCCGAACCATCCGTATGATCTCAGGCCTTCAGTTTTAGATCCATGTTTTCAGCCTGATGTTAGCCAGCCCCAAGATACGAAATCCCTGGTTTCGAGTGTTGTCACTGATCATCTATTGGGTGAACTTAATTGGGAGGAAGTCAATCAGAATTCTGGTCCTTTTGCACTACCCGAGCTTATATCTATAGATGACATTCCCCCATTAGTGAATGCTATGGAAGTTCCATGTGGAGAACCAAAAGAAAGCACGCTCATGCTTCCTCACTATCAGAGTTATGAATCTTCTGCATTAGCTGAACTTATGTCTCTAGATGATAGCCTCCCATCTGTTGGTGTATCACCAGAGAAATGTACGCTCCTCTAGCTCTCTCTCTCTGTCTCTCTCTCTGTCTCATGTGCTGTGTGTACATAGATCTCTGTAGAGTTAGATACATATAACTTGTTGTCCATATTTGAATGTTTTGTAGCAGCAGACATTGCTGCAACAAGTCTTGATGTACATGTGTCTGCCAATGACCTTGCTGGAGAACTGAATTTGATTAGTACTACGTCTGGAGAATCTGTTGCGGCTGATCATAATGTAAATGGCCCTGCTGTTATAAAGCCAATGCATTTGGGTCAGGGTGATTGGTGTAAGTGGGCTGTCAGTTGTGAGAAAAGAGAAGCATCTGATCTTGTTGCAGAACAAGCTACCTGGAGGGAACCTGATATAGTTAACGAAGAATTGAAACTGTTGCCGTCACATGATTCTTCTGTTAAACAGATTGACTTGTCAGCAACCAGTATAAGTCCCATAGTACCTGGTCGTGGTGATGAAAAGTGGATAATTGCTACCTCTGGTTCTGACAAAACTCAGAGACTGCAGAAATCGGTCTCAGTGGAATCAGGTCTTGAATCTTGGGATGGAAGTTTAAGTGAAATTGAAGGTGAAAGTCTTCTTGATAGCTTAAAACGACAGATTGAGCATGACAGAAAATGCATGAGAGCTCTGTACAAGGACTTGGAGGAAGAGAGAAATGCTTCTGCTATTGCAGCAAATCAGGCAATGGCAATGATAACCAGGTTGCAGGAGGAGAAGGCAGCACTTCATATGGAGGCCCTTCATTACTTGAGAATGATGGAAGAGCAAGCAGAATATGATGTAGAGGCACTAGAGAAAGCTAATGATCTCCTGGCTGAAAAGGAGGAACAGATACAGGATTTGGAATCAAAGCTGGAATTGTGTGGATTTAACTTCCCCAATGATTCAATGGAGGAAGTTACACATCACGTAAGAAGTGATTTGAGGCTAGAAAATATGTTTTTGGAGAATTCTAGTGTTCCCTCCATAACAAATTGTGAAAATAATTTTTGTTATTCAATGAGGACTGAGGTATCTAAAAGCAGTGATAAACCTTTTGTTGCTGAAACTCCTTGCTTAGAATTCGAAGATGAAAAGCTGTATGTCTCACAATGTTTAAAGAATATAGAAATGAAGCTTCGTCAAATTTCCCTTGATAGGACTCTGTCCGACATGCCTAACAGTGAGCATAACAGTGAGCATTCTGAAAAATTGATAGATGGTAGAAATGTCTGGGCAGAGTCTCCTAATGGTAAGGGGAACCAACCAAATGGTCAGATGGAAGAGAATGGTTTGCATCTGGAAAATGACTTAAAACTATCTAATGGAAGCCATATTTGTCATGATGGGTCAACTGGTTCAAATGGCGATGATCATTCTGGTTATAAAGATGACACTTTCTTCAATTCCAATGGGCAAAAGTATTCCACACACGAAAGAGGAATTGATTTGATTGCTCTCAAAAAGGAAATCTCAGGCCTTTGTTACAGATTGGGAGCACTTGAGGCAGATCATGAATTTCTCGAGCATAGTCTTAACTCTCTTCAAAACGGGAAGGAGGGATTACAATTTGTTCAGGATATAGCTCATCAACTCCAAGAATTGCGGAAAATTGGGATACGATTAAGTTGTCAATCTGTTCCTTGAGTGACATGCATCATGGCACGGTAAGCAGGCTAACAATTATTTAGTTGTGCTAAGTTTCAGATGTAACTTTGGTTTATTTAGTCAGATTCTTATGCTAGTGTCTTCGTTTCTTTGGTGCATTGGTTTCTTCTGCATAACGTAAGTAAATATCAAAGTTTGTCCCAAGTACATATGGAAGTATCTCTTCACAATTGACCGGTGGGGGGGGGCGAAGAACCTTTTAAGTATGTCATTCCTCGATGAATCAATAAATACTGTTCCTTGAATTCTGCCGATGTTGATTTAGTGTTCCGGCATTGCCTTCTGTATCATACAGTACCATTGAAAACTATTTCCCTTTGTTGAGTTATTATAGGCAACACATAATTGTTAATTACTTTGTTGGCATCCCCAAGTACTCCAGCTTCTATAAGAGTCAAAAGGTCATGTCAAAAAGATAAAACACGACTTCATCTGAACTTACGGGTTGTGATGTATAGGCAAGTGCATGAATTTCTCCAAGAACTACTGTATTCTTTGAATTGGTAAACATAGGAAGCTGAGATAATACCTGGTTGATTGGCGTGGGGGTAGTATATAAAGAGCTCTTTCAAAATCCTGGCATTCAATTTACAGGGATAAAAGTCTATCAACTGACTGTTTTGCTTGAAAGAATCAAATCGAGCACATAGCATCTCCATTGACTTATGAGAAGTGGTTCGTTAACATCAATATAAGCTTATTCATGAGAATGATTTTGTTCCCCATTTTCAGATGTTTTGCGCCTTGTAAGATTTGAGATATTACTAAACTGTTGTTAGTAAATAGCAGTTGGACATATACATTGGTTTCAATTATACAGTACTTGATACAATGAAGACAGTCATAAATACAATATATTCTTTTGTTTAACTACTAGGTAATCACTGCTACAAGTACTATGACATTTAAATTCTTGGAAAGGGGATATCTTATCATGCCAAGAGAATCCTGTTCATCTTGAATTACAAATCCCTAAAACTGCTGATGAGAGACACATATGATATGAAGGAAATAAAATCTGAGGCAATAATGGCTCTTCCTTTTAGCGTTCCCATAGTTAGTGTATATCAATTTGCTAGTCAGCTTTGAGAGTTTTGGGCACATCTGATAAGTTATACATACAGAGTTTGACAAGCTTGCTGAATCGCCTCTCTTCTAAAGCTGTCTGGCATTCTTTGCTTTGCTGTGTTAAATTTTGTCTTTCCAAGTTCAACTTTGCTGTGCTTCTCTGATATTCTGACCCTTTTCTTCATCTTCTTCCTAAATTAGATTTTACAGATGTATAGCACAGTATTTCAAGAAAACAAGAAACTAAAAGTAAAGAAAAGAATACCTCACTCACAACAGTCAAAGACTAAAGGAATATTTTCATCCAGTTGTGGGGTGCAAAGACCAAAGAAGTCACGGCTTCTTTTTCTCATTTCACCTGCAAATATGGAAATGAAGACAAAGTTTCAGATACAGGCACATCTGCGAATTCTTGGAAGACCAAAATCCTATTTGTTAGGTAATAAAATTAACTTTGGAAGTAATGTCTTCGATTGGTCTCCCTTTCTGGCCGTGTTGGGGTATTGTTTGATTGAAGAGATGTGAGGGTTGGTTTTGGTTATATCAATGTCAATGAGTGTAAAAGGGGCGATTTTCCATTTTAGCTTAATGTCTTGTTGTCAAAGTTTGCTCCCATAGGCAACCCCCAGTTCCCTTGTAAATTCATACAGATAATGATCTTAGTTGTTAAAGAGACTGTAGACAAAGGCAAATACTATAGAGTTCGTGCAACGCACTACTAATAACTTTCTACTTTTTCTTCTGCCACTTTCATTGTCTTTATTTAATCTTGATAAACAATGGTTTATATTATTATTATTATTAAAACATCCGGAGTGGCTTATCCATATCCTCTAAATCTATTCACCATTGCATTCGCGTCTGGTGAAGTATTATGATGTCCTAATTGTGCTCCACAAATCATGCAGACAACTCAGTTTACTTGTGTTGTTTGGGTAGAAAAAATACTCCTTAGATGTGCATTGCTCTTAAGACATAACAATATTATTGAAACCAATACAACAAATACAACAAGAAGGTTTAACCTCTTTTGAACTTTTGCACCTTCCTTCATTGCATCCTTTTTCTCTCATTCTTCCTCTTATTTCACTATGTTATTTAGTAGTCATCTGGATGGAAGCAATGAAGTACGGTGCAAAGTTCAAAGAGGTTAAACCTTTTTTTTTGTATTGGTTTCAAAGAAGGTGGTCTTTTTGTGCCAAAATTTTGAGACTGAGACATCTTTTCAAAATGGAAACTTTCGTCGAGTACCAATCTTCCATCTCGTTGCCGATTGAAATCTCCAGAGAAATGGGGTTTTTTGCTAGCTTTGGCGGGATAACCTCAATGTCCAAAGTCCATGCTTGAATTAAGTTTGGTTTTTTGCATTTAATAGGTTAGGCTTTCCGTGTGCTTTATTTAACTTTGTGGTCCTTGCTAGTTGATTCAAGCATTATGTCGTACAGTTGGGTTGGTTTGAGTTTATTTTCTGGTTTTCTTGAGGATTGTCCTTGTTGGATCATTTCATGATGGTGCTGCGCAATGGGGTAGACGTTGTCTTTTTTCAATATTGGGTGCTGGGTTTCCTCATTAGTGTCTTTGTTGTCCGTTTCTTTTCTATTTTTTTTTTCCTGCGGATTTTACAATTTTACTCAGTCCCCACATGTTTGAATTGAAAATACTTGACATTTTTTGTATCTGAATCCCGCATGATATTGCACATTGGGTTGTGTATGATATTCTTACTCCTTTCTGGAAGACTTTTCTTTGTCCTTTTTTCTTTTTGGTCTCTGAGAAATGCGTTCCTCATATTCCTTCCAATTAGATTGTCTCGTTTAGTTTTGGCAAGCTGTCTCATTGATTCTTGTCTTTGGTTTAGTAAAGCTTATGATTACATTTAGCAGAGCTGTTTCCCATCTTTGTGCGTAGAGCAACAACCGAGTTCAGGATGGGAATTTCAACTTGAAGAATCGGGAGGAGTAGGACACCTATGGTTTTGAGCATTCTGATGTACTGAAACTGGAATCTCATATGGTTGTAGAGCAATTTGGATGAATATGGCAGGAACTGGGAGTCCATTTGTCAGAACAATGAACAGTTCACCGGGGTTTACAGCTGTTCTGACATCGGCAGCTTGTGAATGGATTTTGATGTTTCTGCTGCTTCTCGATGCTGTATTTTCATATTTGCTGACAAAGTTTGCAAGCTATTGCAAATTGCAAGCTCCTTATTTTGTGCTCCAGGCTTGATCATCTCCTAGGCAATGAGAAACCGGAGTTTTATCAGCAATTGCTTTGCAGCAACCATAGATCAGAGTTATCATCTTTGATTTGTTGTCATATACATGGAAATTGCTGATGGGAGCAGATGTGTGAGGAATGTCTCTTGTCATTCGCCATTAAAAACAAATCAAGCCCTGAAATGCATAGATTGTTGGTGCGTATACTGGGAATGGATCTGATCCCGCTGCTGAACAATGATTTTATTTCTGATTCAATGGGCACAAAGTTCTTCATTGTCAAGAAAAGATGACCAGACACAACTCCAACCAAAAACATCTGACGTGCTCATTTTCCAAGCATCATCGCCATCGCATCCTTGAAAGAGGAAATTTTGTGGGTCAGAGGGATCTTGTGATCTCCGAAGTAGTGTTTCGATCCCTTGGTTGATGTTGGATACTCTGAGCTGAAGAGAACTTCTGATTCTGAGTCTGAGGTCCCATTTTCTGAAGAAGATGATGATAGGAGTAAAATTTCTGGAAAATTTGAGGCTAAAGATGATTTTGCAGTTCCCTGTGCATCAGGATTCCCAACCAGAACACTTTCCAAAGGTTTGGACCCTAAACTGCCGAACCATCCGTATGATCTCAGGCCTTCAGTTTTAGATCCATGTTTTCAGCCTGATGTTAGCCAGCCCCAAGATACGAAATCCCTGGTTTCGAGTGTTGTCACTGATCATCTATTGGGTGAACTTAATTGGGAGGAAGTCAATCAGAATTCTGGTCCTTTTGCACTACCCGAGCTTATATCTATAGATGACATTCCCCCATTAGTGAATGCTATGGAAGTTCCATGTGGAGAACCAAAAGAAAGCACGCTCATGCTTCCTCACTATCAGAGTTATGAATCTTCTGCATTAGCTGAACTTGTGTCTCTAGATGATAGCCTCCCATCTGTTGGTGTATCACCAGAGAAATGTACGCTCCTCTAGCTCTCTCTCTCTGTCTCTCTCTGTCTCATGTGCTGTGTGTAATAGATTCTGTAGAGTTAGATACATATAACTTGTTGTCCATATTTGAATGTTTTGTAGCAGCAGACATTGCTGCAACAAGTCTCGATGTACATGAGTCTGCCAATGACCTTGCTGGAGAACTGAATTTGATTAGTACTACGTCTGGAGAATCCGTTGCGGCTGATCATAATGTAAATGGCCCTGCTGTTATAAAGCCAATGCATTTGGGTCAGGGTGATTGGTGTAAGTGGGCTGTCAGTTGTGAGAAAAGAGAAGCATCTGATCTTGTTGCAGAACAAGCTACCTGGAGGGAACCTGATATAGTTAACGAAGAATTGAAACTGTTGCCGTCACATGATTCTTCTGTTAAACAGATTGACTTGTCAGCAACCAGTATAAGTCCCATAGTACCTGGTCGTGGTGATGAAAAGTGGATAATTGCTACCTCTGGTTCTGACAAAACTCAGAGACTGCAGAAATCGGTCTCAGTGGAATCAGGTCTTGAATCTTGGGATGGAAGTTTAAGTGAAATTGAAGGTGAAAGTCTTCTTGATAGCTTAAAACGACAGATTGAGCATGACAGAAAATGCATGAGAGCTCTGTACAAGGACTTGGAGGAAGAGAGAAATGCTTCTGCTATTGCAGCAAATCAGGCAATGGCAATGATAACCAGGTTGCAGGAGGAGAAGGCAGCACTTCATATGGAGGCCCTTCATTACTTGAGAATGATGGAAGAGCAAGCAGAATATGATGTAGAGGCACTAGAGAAAGCTAATGATCTCCTGGCTGAAAAGGAGGAACAGATACAGGATTTGGAATCAAAGCTGGAATTGTGTGGATTTAACTTCCCCAATGATTCAATGGAGGAAGTTACACATCACGTAAGAAGTGATTTGAGGCTAGAAAATATGTTTTTGGAGAATTCTAGTGTTCCCTCCATAACAAATTGTGAAAATAATTTTTGTTATTCAATGAGGACTGAGGTATCTAAAAGCAGTGATAAACCTTTTGTTGCTGAAACTCCTTGCTTAGAATTCGAAGATGAAAAGCTGTATGTCTCACAATGTTTAAAGAATATAGAAATGAAGCTTCGTCAAATTTCCCTTGATAGGACTCTGTCCGACATGCCTAACAGTGAGCATAACAGTGAGCATTCTGAAAAATTGATAGATGGTAGAAATGTCTGGGCAGAGTCTCCTAATGGTAAGGGGAACCAACCAAATGGTCAGATGGAAGAGAATGGTTTGCATCTGGAAAATGACTTAAAACTATCTAATGGAAGCCATATTTGTCATGATGGGTCAACTGGTTCAAATGGCGATGATCATTCTGGTTGTAAAGATGACACTTTCTTCAATTCCAATGGGCAAAAGTATTCCACACACGAAAGAGGAATTGATTTGATTGCTCTCAAAAAGGAAATCTCAGGCCTTTGTTACAGATTGGGAGCACTTGAGGCAGATCATGAATTTCTCGAGCATAGTCTTAACTCTCTTCAAAACGGGAAGGAGGGATTACAATTTGTTCAGGATATAGCTCATCAACTCCAAGAATTGCGGAAAATTGGGATACGATTAAGTTGTCAATCTGTTCCTTGAGTGACATGCATCATGGCACGGTAAGCAGGCTAACAATTATTTAGTTGTGCTAAGTTTCAGATGTAACTTTGGTTTATTTAGTCAGATTCTTATGCTAGTGTCTTCGTTTCTTTGGTGCATTGGTTTCTTCTGCATAACGTAAGTAAATATCAAAGTTTGTCCCAAGTACATATGGAAGTATCTCTTCACAATTGACCGGTGGGGGGGGGCGAAGAACCTTTTAAGTATGTCATTCCTCGATGAATCAATAAATACTGTTCCTTGAATTCTGCCGATGTTGATTTAGTGTTCCGGCATTGCCTTCTGTATCATACAGTACCATTGAAAACTATTTCCCTTTGTTGAGTTATTATAGGCAACACATAATTGTTAATTACTTTGTTGGCATCCCCAAGTACTCCAGCTTCTATAAGAGTCAAAAGGTCATGTCAAAAAGATAAAACACGACTTCATCTGAACTTACGGGTTGTGATGTATAGGCAAGTGCATGAATTTCTCCAAGAACTACTGTATTCTTTGAATTGGTAAACATAGGAAGCTGAGATAATACCTGGTTGATTGGCGTGGGGGTAGTATATAAAGAGCTCTTTCAAAATCCTGGCATTCAATTTACAGGGATAAAAGTCTATCAACTGACTGTTTTGCTTGAAAGAATCAAATCGAGCACATAGCATCTCCATTGACTTATGAGAAGTGGTTCGTTAACATCAATATAAGCTTATTCATGAGAATGATTTTGTTCCCCATTTTCAGATGTTTTGCGCCTTGTAAGATTTGACATATTACTAAACTGTTGTTAGTAAATAGCAGTTGGACATATACATTGGTTTCAATTATACAGTACTTGATACAATGAAGACAGTCATAAATACAATATATTATTTTGTTTAACTACTAGGTAATCACTGCTACAAGTACTATGACATTTAAATTCTTGGAAAGGGGATATCTTATCATGCCAAGAGAATCCTGTTCATCTTGAATTACAAATCCCTAAAACTGCTGATGAGAGACACATATGATATGAAGGAAATAAAATCTGAGGCAATAATGGCTCTTCCTTTTAGTGTTCCCATAGTTAGTGTATATCAATTTGCTAGTCAGCTTTGAGAGTTTTGGGCACATCTGATAAGTTATACATACAGAGTTTGACAAGCTTGCTGAATCGCCTCTCTTCTAAAGCTGTCTGGCATTCTTTGCTTTGCTGTGTTAAATTTTGTCTTTCCAAGTTCAACTTTGCTGTGCTTCTCTGATATTCTGACCCTTTTCTTCATCTTCTTCCTAAATTAGATTTTACAGATGTATAGCACAGTATTTCAAGAAAACAAGAAACTAAAAGTAAAGAAAAGAATACCTCACTCACAACAGTCAAAGACTAAAGGAATATTTTCATCCAGTTGTGGGGTGCAAAGACCAAAGAAGTCACGGCTTCTTTTTCTCATTTCACCTGCAAATATGGAAATGAAGACAAAGTTTCAGATACAGGCACATCTGCGAATTCTTGGAAGACCAAAATCCTATTTGTTAGGTAATAAAATTAACTTTGGAAGTAATGTCTTCGATTGGTCTCCCTTTCTGGCCGTGTTGGGGTATTGTTTGATTGAAGAGATGTGAGGGTTGGTTTTGGTTATATCAATGTCAATGAGTGTAAAAGGGGCGATTTTCCATTTTAGCTTAATGTCTTCTTGTCAAAGTTTGCTCCCATAGGCAACCCCCAGTTCCCTTGTAAATTCATACAGATAATGATCTTAGTTGTTAAAGAGACTGTAGACAAAGGCAAATACTATAGAGTTCGTGCAACGCACTACTAATAACTTTCTACTTTTTCTTCTGCCACTTTCATTGTCTTTATTTAATCTTGATAAACAATGGTTTATATTATTATTATTATTAAAACATCCGGAGTGGCTTATCCATATCCTCTAAATCTATTCACCATTGCATTCGCGTCTGGTGAAGTATTATGATGTCCTAATTGTGCTCCACAAATCATGCAGACAACTCAGTTTACTTGTGTTGTTTGGGTAGAAAAAATACTCCTTAGATGTGCATTGCTCTTAAGACATAACAATATTATTGAAACCAATACAACAAATACAACAAGAAGGTTTAACCTCTTTTGAACTTTTGCACCTTCCTTCATTGCATCCTTTTTCTCTAATTCTTCCTCTTATTTCACTATGTTATTTAGTAGTCATCTGGATGGAAGCAATGAAGTACGGTGCAAAGTTCAAAGAGGTTAAACCTTTTTTTTTTTTGTATTGGTTTCAAAAGAAGGTGGTCTTTTTGTGCCAAAATTTTGCAGTGGTTAAAATTTTGGAGTTTGAGAATTGATGAAAAAGTGAAGAGAGAATGATCTGAATGAATTTTTTATATTTATTATAGTAAAAATAGATGATTTTTTTTTTTGGGGAGGGGGAGAGGGGAAGATTATTTTATTAAAACACAAACGCCATTTAGTATAAAAAATTTTGAGCCCAAAAATTTCGAACTCTTAAAATTTTGGCTCCAATATAATTACACAAAATTCTCTTTTCTTATCAAATCATTACTTTTCACTCCAAATAAATATAAAAATTTACTTAAATCATTTATCTTTTTACTTTTTCACCTCCAACACTCTAAAATTTTAACAATCAAACACCACCATAATGTCGAGGAATTGGAAATTTTATTTCGAGACTTTTCCATCTAGCTCTTTTGGAAGAAGAAGATATTTCTTTTAAAAGATGTTACATTTTGATTATCCATATAATATAGTTGAGACATCTTAGGAAGTATTCTTTTATTATAGTTTTATTTGTTTAACAAATTACTCAATGGCGCGCAATCGTTGGATCCATTAATTAATTGTTTAACACAATTGGGGCCAAAAGAGTTTATTCTTGTTTTTCTTAGGTCCAAATACAATGAAATATTTGGATTAGTATCTAATAAATGTCGATTATTTAATTGATCATTGGGGTCGGTAAAAATCATGATCAAGAAGTAGTGCAAGCTCAATGCATGAATCTGGCATATATATAACCAAAGTAAAACTCAAAATCATATAACCTAAGTAAAACCCAAAATCATTAAGAACACTGGATCGCTCCAATAATTTTGGGATTAGAAGTACCTGTGTACTAATTTAATGATTCGTGTTACTTTCTTGACACGTGGTGAAGGCTATGTTTTGGCGTTTTTCTTAGCTAGAGGAGACGTACCATAGAAGGGTATTCATTTTTTTTATTTGAGAAGAAAAGGAAAATTCAATATTTTCTACTAATTGGTCTCGGAACAATATTTTACAGAGTTGAAACATGGCATTTCTTCTGATACATGAGTTGTATAAATTTTGTATGTGCAGCCAGTCTAATTGTCCACGTTGGAAATCCATCTTGTTTGATTTCTCTTTGGTACAATATTATTTGCTTGGCCCAAAAAAGGCCACGGATCATTAGAATTATAAATCCCCCTTGTTAATAAAGGAGTATCTTACACGTTTACGTACAGCTATCTTTGTTTGGATAATTAATCATGAGTTATTCGCAGACATTATTCACATACCTTTTACCAAAAATAATTTATTGAATATACACGGAAAAAAAAAGAATGGATTAATGTTCCATATTCTTGCACGGGTAGTGGAAGCAGCAGCAGCAGCGAGTGCAATTATTTCACATTTCTTAAATCTCTGTAGTGTTTATTTCTATCTAAATTTTATCACGTAATTCGATTAGAAAATTGTAAAAAATCTTAATTCGCGATTACAATACATACCTTAACAAAAGTAGTGTCTTACACGTGTACGACTGCTTTTATTTAATTTTTTGTGTCAGGTAAATCACAATTAGATATTTCCAAAATGGAAGGTTCAACTACGAATAGCATGATTCTCATCCACAAATTTTATTATAAAGAATAATACGAAGGATTCATATAGTATAGTCTGCTACAATTAATTAATATATATATAGATCTCGGAAAGTACTCTCGACGTTGTCCGTCTAAATGTTTCAGAATGCAACTCAATTCTTGTTATACTTTAAGTTAACATTATTTTGAAATAATTGTAAAACAAAATACAGTAGAAACGAAACACATCACAAAAATTGCAGCGACTCTGCGTAAATGCAATTGCATCAGTAGAAACTAGAAAGTGAACTTGGCCTTATAAATACCCTGCCCTCGTCCTCGAATTCTCAGAATCATCCCCCCAGTTACCTAGACACGAGAAACTAGGGCTTCCCGCATTCTCCCACCCAATATCAGCCAGCCATGGTGTTGCTCCAACTCCTAGCTTGGATTCTACTAGGCATACTTCTTCCTTTACTTTCCTTCCTTTTCCTGACCAAACTTTCAACACCCAGAACACCACCTCCAACTTCCACCCCCACCCTCCCTCGATCCTTCCCTATATTTGGTGTTTTCTTCTCTGCTATCGCCAACCGTAAACGCCATATCGAATGGATCACCGACATCCTCCGGGCAGCACCCTCCGCTACTTACATCGTGCGTAAAGGTTTTGCAAGGCCCGAGGTCGTCACGGCCAGCCCCGAGGTCGTCCAATATATCCTTAAGACCAACTTCCAGAACTTTGGCAAGGGCATCCATTTCTATACTACCATGCACGAGTTGCTCGGTGATGGAATCTTCAATGTGGACGGTGAGCCTTGGAAGTTCCAGAGACAAGTAGCCAGCCACGAGTTCAACACGAAGTCTCTTCGAAATTTTGTGGAGAATGTTGTGGACACGGAGGTGTTTGATCGCCTCATCCCGATCATCTCGTCCGCCGCGAAAACCGGAACTGTACTAGTTTTGCAGGATATTCTTCAAAGGTTCGCTTTCGATAACATATGTAACATTGCTTTTGGGTACGACCCTGCCTACTTGTTGCCCTCTTTTCCAACAACCAAGTTGGCTGACGCTTTTGAAGAATCCGTAAAGATCTCTACGGACAGATTAATGTCGTTATTTCCCGTGATATGGAGAATCAAGAAGCTGTTGAACATCGGGTCCGAAAAGCGTTTGAGAATGGCAGCCTCAGAAGTTCAAGAATTTGCCAGGAAACTTGTAAGAGAGAAGAAGCAAGAGCTCAACGAGAAATCCTCGCTGAATTCTTATGATCTCTTGTCAAGATTCTCAAGCTCGAACCAGTTAGATGAGGACTACGTGACCGACATAGTCATTAGTTTCATACTTGCTGGGCGTGACACAACTTCTTCAGCTTTGACGTCGTATTTCTGGCTACTTTTCAAGCACCCCCATGTTGAGTCTGAGGTTGTAAAGGAAATCGAAGGAAAATCTGAAGCGCTTGTTTACGATGAAGTCAAAGACATGGTCTACACTCATGCTTCTTTGTGTGAAAGTATGCGGCTGTACCCCCCTGTTTGGCAAGACGTAAAGGGGGTCAGCAATGATGACGTTTTACCAGGTGGGATAGCGGTGAAGAAGGGGATGAGAATGACGTACCACCCATATGCCATGGGGAGGTCTGAGAAAATATGGGGACCAGATGCGGCGGAGTTTAAGCCCGAGCGATGGCTGGAGAAGGACGAGTCGACGAAGAAATGGAGGTTCGTGGCAATAAGAGATGCGTACGCGTATCCAGTATTCCAAGCGGGGCCAAGGATTTGTTTGGGGAGGGAGATGGCATTCCTGCAAATGAAGAGGGTGGTGGCAGCGATTCTAAGGCAATTCAAGGTGGTTCCAATGATGGAAGAAGGTGCTGAGCTAGAGTTGGATCTGCAATTGACTCTCAAATATGTAGGTGGGCTTCCAGTGAAGATTATGGAAAGGGTTTGAACTTTGAACAGGAATTTGGCATCAGTGAGTCCTAGTCCGTACGTAGAACTACTTCTCAATCCTTTCGAATAAAGATGCATAACATGCAAGTTGCAATTAAGCAACAATAACTTAAGCTGTGTGAAGATCATGACCTGATCGAATCACTTGATCCAGTGGATTCGATTAAGCCTTTGTCATGTTTTGGTTGTGATTATCTGAGGTTTATATCAATAATTGAAATAATTGGAATCTGAAATGATTCTAGAGCAACTTTGAATTGCTTTTTGTATTAAAATAAGTTGAAAGATACGTTAGCAATATGGTATTAATTATTTGATGTTAATTATTAGAGATGAAGTGAGGGTTTTCCTGGTGAAAAATAATTGTTTTATTTTTGTCTTTAGTCACTGAAAAGTTCTATTAAATTATAGTGAGTGCCTGCTATATATGTAGTGCAGCACTAAAATATGGCGCCTAGCGACTAAAATCACCAACCATTACATCCCTGATCCCACAGGATTAACTAAAACCACACAGTAATACTGGGAAAATTACCTAGGTGAAAATTTATTAAGTGGAGGAAGTACTATCTTCTAAAATATTAATTGTGTCGCTTTAACATTTTTCTTTTGCCATAGCATATGATGAGTTCAATTAACTATATTGTACCTGCAGGTACGTTTTTCTACAGCTAATTATTAGGTCAGTGAATATCGTTATCACAATGTAATTTATGTATCCTAATTATATCCGATATATATCATATAAAAAAGACAAAATATCAGTCAAGTGTATCATAAAGTTGTGACTTTAATTGTTCACTCTACACATAATTACTTACCTACTGCATGCTATAAACATAACTATAAACACTAATTGGCTTCGTACAAGCACATGATGGAAAGTCACTGGTTGGAAAAGCTCATATATATATATATATACTTCTTGCCCCTTATACAATGATCACACGCATACGTACGTATATTAGGATAGGTACGTACTTATATAAGGTGTATATACATACACATTATAAGTATACTTTTGTTTTGTTTTTCTACTTAAACGTTTTACATGGCAAATTACTGTAATAAGTACTTGATGTGAGATTGTAATTAGTTCCAGCAACTCTACGATCTTTTTCATTGATCTGTAAGAATTTAAGATAATAAAAGAATATTGTTATCTTGATTGGGACTGAGTCCTAATTAGATAATTGATAAGATATACTCATATGTGGTATAAAACCAGCTAGAGAGAACTATAACTAATTACGTAGATACTTTGTAATACAAAATATCTTAGGTATAATTGAAAAAGTTTTATATTAATGCACTCTTAGGTAAATTTGATAATATATATAGATGTCTAGAAGTAGATAGTGTTGGTTCGAAATCTTACGATCGCATTTATATTCTAATTATGTTGCAGGCAGGAAAATTACAAATTAACAACTAATTATGTGAATAGCAATATTGTATTGATATATCAAAGTTCTAACTTCTAACTGATCATCACGCTTAAAATCACCAGTAGCTAGTAAATAATATCCAAAATAAAATAAATCAGTCCTAGGTAGGATGTCATGTACAATGAAAGAATAGTCCAAATAGTTCAAAGCTCTTATATATAAGGGATGAGTTAGATTTGTTTTTTTAAATCTAGATCGGACAGAATTGTGCTATCCTGGGCCACCTGAATGTTTTTATCCCTTAGATTTGAAAAAAAAAATCTACTTGCACCACCTCGTTTAATGAAAGAGAACTGGGTGTGGCATGTTTCTGTGAGATTTAGAAAAATAAATCTACGCTGTTCTTTATATTAGCTTTGGATCGAACTGAATCATTTTTCACAGAATCCTGTAGCCAGCCACGAGTTCAACACCAACTCTGCGTAATTTTCCCAATGAGAATTAGCCAGCTGGCCCTGCCACAAGTTCAACGCCAAGACTCTGCGTAATTTTGTTGAGAATGTTGTCGACGCATAATTGTTTAAATCGCCTCGTTTCCATCCTCTCCTCTGCTGACAGAACCGAAACTACCCTAGATTTGCAGGATGTTCTTCAACGGTTCCCCTTCGATAACATATTCAACATTGCTTTCGGTAGACCCTGCCTACTTGTTGTGCTCTCTTCCAAGAGCCAAGTTTGCTGAAGCTTTTGAAGAAGCCGTACTAAGATCAGCACTCAGAGGTTAGTTGCGTCGATGCCCATATAATTTGGAAAATTACGAGGCTGTTAAATATGGGCTCCAAAAACCGTTTGAGAATATAGCCGCTTTTCGAGGAATTTGCAAGGAAACTTGTGAGAGGGAAAAAGCAAGAGCTCAATGAGAAAGCCTCGCTGGATTCTTATGATCTCTTATCAAGATTCTTAGCTCAGTGAGTAAGCCTCGCTCGATTCTGATGATCAAATAGGTGAGTTATTCACAAAATGCATCTCCTCTGCTCGGTTTCTGGATTCAAAGTCCAAACTCATGGTTTGTGGTGGGGGGAGGGGGACAGTTACTGAAGAAGTTCCTATAGTTTCTCTTAAAACAGTGTAGCAACAATAAGTAGTTCAACTGCAATCCGATTCTACAGCAGCAAATACAGATTCATATCATTTGGAAAATTCAATTGTTGGAGTTTATCATGTATTTTGAATTTATAATTTATCGATCTCAAGATTTGTAATATTCTCAAATACTGTAATGACCATATATATGTATATATATATGAGACCAACAACATGGTTTTGATATTCTGCCAAACTATTTTTTCAGATTTCCTTTCATGGTAGACTTCGAGTAAAAGTTATGGAGAGATCGGAGCAAGTGTTGACATATAGATATGGCTTTTAGCTTAATTAGTGGTTTGCAATTCATTCATGTCAATAACGCCCATATATACCTTACTGTGGTACCTTGAAAGATACAAGTGCGAGTTAAATTTTCAAATTAATCTTAAGAGAGCATGTTCTTCGGAAGTTCGGAACTAAAAGAAAGTTGTACGTGCCTAGAAAAAAAAGAAAGAAGAGAAAGTTGTACGTGTTTTGCCTTGAGATTGGAAATGTACCTGTGCTTGTGACTATTTTGCAGGACTACGGGTGTTCTTCTAAGCTGGCAGGATTGCTCCTGTGGGTCATAACCTTTATTAGGATGTCTTACGTTGTTCCCCACAAGCAACACGCGTATTCTATAGAAAGAGCGGCTGCCCTCTCTCTAGAACCTCCCCCTGCTTTGACTGATCCCACCTCCCTCAAGTAGTCTCTGGAGACGGAAGTGCTCCTCCTGTCTCTCTCTTCGATCCCTCCCTCTCTTCCTTTACCGAATCCCCCCTCGGCCGTTCGTTCTCTTCTCCCCTCCACTACCGCAGCTGTCTACTTCTTCTTTTTGACTTTTCTCATGGCTAGATCTAGGCGGCTTGTAGGCTTTTTAGTAGCCACGTACAATAGGGCAGAGCTCCATAGCTCCAAGCACTCATATGTACATCCTTCCGGAGCCGCTGCGCCGTGGGCGCGTGTGGATTTTACACGCCCCCCCTTTTATGCTCTGTTTGGGTTGATTGTGGTGGTTTTCTTCAGCCATGTGTTTTGGCCGGCTGTTGATCGGTCAAGGGGTTCTTTGTTGTGTGCTTTGTTATTTTAATGTTGATTCTAATAATTTCACTTCTATGGGTTTTTGTGGGAAGGATCTCGCGGCAACCTTATTGCTGAGGCGTCTTCCGGCAGACATGAACCTTTGGCCATCTTCAATACTGCTGGATCTATTTTGCAGTGGCTGGTTGGCAGTTTATGGCTCTTCCTTTTCTCCTCCTTTTTTGTTGTGCTAATATGGACGAGCTTTCGGGGAAGTGGGAGAGTGATGCTTTCTCACTTTCTCCTCCCGCGATCGACACTTCCGCTTGTGGCGGAGTTTGCTTTGAGTCTTTAGACTTGTTTCCAAATTATGGGCCTTTTGGCCCATTTGTATGAGACATTTATGACCATTTGAATTTAAGCTTTTGAAGTCAGTAGATGTATGGCCCTTTGGACCCTTAATGTTGTTATTTGGGCTTTATGCCCCTGTTCATTGTAACCAGCCTTGGAGTCCTATTTGTATTCAACTAATGTAATTCTCCCGGTGAAATAAATTTCACATTTGTTTAGAGAAAAAAAAAAAAAGAAAAGAAAAAGTTGTTCCACAAACAGGATGTGAAAGTTAAAAAAAAAAAAAAAAAAAAAAAAAAACTTTGAGATTCAAATTAATTCGAGACTGAAGAGGAGGCCGGACTTTTTACTTCTCTTTTAACCCTCTACCCTCAATGGGAAGAGGGAATTTTACCTCTCTTTCCGTGAGTGAAAACTACTGAAGCCACATTCCTAGGTATGATATTATCTGGGGTCCTAGCCCTATTCCTAGATTGTTTTTTTTTCATTGTTTGGCTGACTCTAAAGGAGAGATTGGCCACAAAGATGTATTTGAGGTCAAGGGGATTGGGGATTGATAGCCGTTGTGTGTTGTGTAGCGATGGAGATCAGGAGGATGATGAACACTTACTTTTTAAGTGCCCTTTCACTCATCGAATATAGATTATCCTTTTGGACAGATGTGGTGTGGATAGGAATCTGTTGTTTGGAAGGAGGTTGTGGGCTGGATGTCGAGGAGGGTGAAAGGCAATTCTTTATTGGAGGGAAAGGAATGGCAGAGTTTTCCTGGTGACAAATAATTGTTGTATTTTTGTCTTTAGTCACTGAAAAAGTTCTATTAAAGTATAGCTATATATATAGTGCAGCACTAAAATATGGAGCCTAGCGACTAAAGCCACCCACCGTAACATGCATCCTTGATCCCACAGGATTAACTAAAACCACACAGCACTACTGGGAAAATTACCCAGGTGAACATTTATTTAGTGGAAGAAGTAGTGTCTTCAAAAATATTAATTGTGTCGCTTTAGCATTTTTCTTTTGCCATAGCATATGATGAGCTCAATTAATTATATTGTACCTGCAGGTACGTACGTTTTTCTACAGCTAATTATTAGGTCACTGAATATTGTTATCACAATGTAATTTATGTATCCTAATTATATCCGATATATATCATATAAAAAAGACAAAATATCAGTCAAGTGTATCATAAAGTTGTGACTTTAATTGTTCACTCTACACATAATTACTTACCTACTGCATGCTATAAACACAACTATAAAAACTAATTGGCTTTGTACATGCACATGATGGAAAGTCACTGGTTGGAAAAGCTCATATATATATATATACTTCTTGCCCCTTATACAATGATCACACGCATACGTACGTATATTGGGATAGGTATGTACTTATATAAGGTGTATATACATACACATTATAAGTATACTTTTGTTTTGTTTTTCTACTTAAATGTTTTACGCGGAAAATTACTGTAATAACTTGATGTAAGATTGTAATTAATTCGAGCAACTCTATGATCTTATTCATTGCTCATCTGTACGAATTTAAGATAATAAAAGATTGTCTTGATAAGGACTGAGTCCTTTATTAGATAATTGATAAGATATGCTCATATGGTATAACTAGCTAGAGAGAACTATAACTAATTATACGTATAACTTACTTTGTAATACAAAAATATCTTAGGTATAATTGAAAAAGTTTTATATTAATGCACTCTTAGGTAAATTTGATAATATATATAGATGTCTAGAAGTAGATAGTGTTGGTTCGAAATCTTACGATCGCATTTATATTCTTATTATGTTGCAGGCCGCAGGAAAATAATTACAAATTAACAACTAATTATGTGAATATAAAGCCATATTGTATTGATCATATATCAAAGTTCTAACTTCTATATAACTGATCATCACACTTAAAATCACCAGTATAGCTAGTAAATAATATTCAAAATAAAATAAATCAGTCCTAGGTACGTAGGCTGTCATGTACAATGAAAGAAAATCCAAATAGACGAAAGCTCTTATGATTTTTTTTTTAAAAAAACAAAAAAAAAACAAAATCTATAGGGACATAATTGTACTACCTCATTTAATGAATTGATTGTTAAAATTTTGGAATAGTTGGAATTGGTGAAAAAGTAAAGAGATATGATTTGAATGAATTTTTTATATTTATTATAATGAAAATGAATGATTTGATAGGAAAGAGATAATATTTTATAATTATTATATTAGACCACAATTTTGGAGTGCCCAAAACTTTGGCTAACAAACACCAAGCCGGGTGGACTTTTAACATTCTCCTGTACTCTTAAACGGGTACTAGAACTTTTAGAGCTTCGGCTTGAGAGGAATTATAGGAATCTTCATGAATCTCTGAACAAAAACTCTAAGCACGTTTTTTCTCGTTTGACACGGTAACGACACCGCGGGTTTGCGGAAACAACCTTTTTGCTACATAAAATTGAAAAAGTTCTTCACGAAAGTTATAGTCATTTTCTTTGTTTGGAAGTTTTCATGGAAGCTACCTATGCGAACACATTTTTGGTAAATTTATTCGACAGAAGGTGGCGGAGCACGAAGCACAGTTTTTAGTGTGAATGCATACAAGACAGCAAGTGCCTTTCGACCAGTCTTTCCCAGTCACGTCTTCCCAGAAATAGTGACACATCGTCGTTATATTCTTCATCCTTCCAGAATTGTTTCATGATCACCCCATATACTTGTATGTTGACACTATAAATATATAGTCATATCCACCCAATATTTCAGATACATGACCCTTCCAACGAAGCCTCTTAACGTCAAGTTTCCCTTGCAATAGCAATATTCCTTCTTCCTTCCCTTGAAAAACCTTTCAAGCACTGTTAATAAAGTAGTCGTTTTTTTGTTTTTGATTTTCTTGTTCTTGATTCTCACATCTCAGCCTCTTGAGGCCGTGAGGCCATTGGGTGGGACAAAACCAAAATATGGTGCAAAGATGGCCGGATCTTTCCGCGGTCATATTCCGGTGCCACCTTCGGGTCTCAATCCCTGCCCGTACATTCCAACACCTGGAAATCGGCATTGCGGCAAAAACTAATTGATGAAGATATATGGATCATATAGCTGCATGCATGCTATCCTGACATTCGTTGCGGTTTTAATAGAAGCCTCGTACATGTTTTATCAAATCTTTATTTTCTTTATTATCCGTTAATTAGAAATTGTTGTAACGTTCAAGCTTGATATTTTTTTTTTCATTCATTTCATGATCGTTGTAAAAGCTCATGGGCAGCTACATCAGACATTAATGTGATTATTTCAATCTTTCTACTATACTCTTTTTATCCTTAAATAGTTCTACTAAGTTGTGTCTCCGGCGAAAACAACCAAGAAATTATGGAGGTATATACTGATCAGTTTTCTATGGATCACACCACGTTTGTCCCACCTTTTGCATGGTGACTATTTCCGGGAAAATTTAGTTTGCTAGCTACGTTCCGACGAATGAAAGGGAGTGTTGGTGGGCGCGCGGTGGCCCCTTCCATGATAATTAATTAATTAATTAGTTGCAAAATAAAGACATCTACCATGCTTTGTATTACTGTTTTGTCGTTAGGAAGATCGAATGAAAGGGAGTGTTGGTGGGCATGCAGTTTCCCCTTCCATGATAATTAATTAATTACTTAGTGGCAAAATAAACACATCTACCATGCTTTGTATTACTATAATTTTGTCGTTAAAAGGAAGGGATTATCGAGAAAGTTTTTGATCTATGAAGCATGCATATGGCTTGAACAGAGTTTATGAAATCAGAATTATCCCTGATCTTGATCTGTTAACTTCAAAAGTTTTAGGTTTAGGAAGATCTAATAGAGTCCAGTTCGAGGAGACCAGCCTTCTTTGCTATTAGTTTCAATATCTGCTGCTTTTGTGCCAACCCTCTAAAGAAGAACTCTGGGGAAGGCAAGAACTTTCGGATTTACTGATTTAGGAGTTTTTCCCGCACCGATCTGACTTATTTAGAACGCTAGAAGGGAGAAGGAACACCCGGTTAAATATGGTTTGCTGGTACAGAATCCGTTGCATATAGCATAGAACTCTGTGCACAACAGAGCATGCTTCGAATCGTACGAACGGATCGTCGATCCCCGCTCAAGAAAATGTTGCCAAAACGAGTTGTCGTTTTCACGTCCCTCTCTTGAGTAAGCTGCAAAACTACTGTCGCTTCCTATGCTCGTGACTATTTTTCACGTCCCTCTCACCTAATTCTTGTGATGCATTTGCTTACGTGAGTAACACATGGAGCTTAACAGCCTTATTTTTTCGTCTCGTTGAACTTTTATTCACACGTGCCAATTAAAAATATTGACCACCTTTTTGATTTCTTTGGGGGCCAACCGGTCAGTCGGGACGGTTCCACGCCATTTCCAGGACGTAAGCAATGACTCTCTTTTCCTCCTTTCCAATTCCACCACTACTCATTTTTCTCCTTCAAGAAAGAACAACCGTATGATCTTCTTCTCCACGGATAGTAAATCAAAAAATATTCCTCACGAGGAAATAATATCTCGTGTTTTCCAAGTAATTGACACGGGGGATTTTAAAGTGATACCAAAGCTTTGAACAATTGTCTACGGATTTTACCCATTCAAAGCTTTTGTCTGAATTTTTAAGTGAACAAAAATCCATCCAAGTATTGGTAATTAAAAACTAGCCTAAGAGCCCATTCCGCCTTAAAATGTTATTTATTTGCTTTAAGCTAGGAAGACGTTTGGTTAAAAAAAATCTTCAGGACTTTTTTGAATTCTCAGAATACAAAATTTTTACAACTAAACATATTCTTTAACACTACATAAAAATAATAAAACACGCATACCAATAAAATTAACATCACTTAAAAATTCTCAAAACACAAAAAATTCTCAAAAAACACTACAACAGAACAACCTCTAGGACTTAATTCAGGGGCGGCTTAAGGGTCAGAAGCTGCAAAGGCCTCATAAAACATTTACCCTACGCCTCGGCCTCATAAAATTTTGTAGAACCGATCACATTTAAATTTTTACCAGCACATGCAATAAATAGTGGGTCTTGATTAATGAAAATCAGGACCTATTAGTTTCGTTGATCTTCTTTGTCTTTGTTTGGAAACAATAAATCAAGTCATATTTTATAGAGGCATGAACTCCCTTCGCCATGAATATAGGATAGACTCAATGACTAACAACAGCATTAAATGTGGGTCTTAATTTATGAAATAATTAGGAGATCAATTGGGTATACGTACTTTCTTATCATTTTTGGAAAGCATGGTGAAAGCATTAATCATGCATTATAGACACGTACGATATATATTTATGTCTCAAATATCTATTTTATATATCAATATAATTAGAATTTTGATAGGAAATTAATTAGCTCCCAATAGTCTTATTTTAACTATAACCTCTTTAAAATAGATAAATGATTTTAATTACATATTCGTCTGATAAATAATTTTATATTTGTTGAGATAAAAGAATACTTTTTAAATAACATTACGGATGCTTTTATGTTTGACCTTAAGATATATTATATTATATTATTACATTACAAATTAGTTTCCTTGAAGCTTCAAATACGACGACCACAGAGAGAATCACTGATGACGTACTCGAAAATAGATGAGACGACTATTATATGTACCCAAACTTTTTCTCACACATCGCAAAGAATCAAACGGATACCAAAGAAGACGTCTCCAGATAATAGCCATGGTGTTTCTCCAACTCCTAGCTCTTGTTTCCTTTCTCGTCCTTCTTCCCTTACTGTCCTTCCTCTTCCTTACCAAAACTTCAACGCCCAAAAAACAATCTACATCTCACCCCACAGCAACCATCCACCCGAAATCTTATCCTTTAATCGGTTCCTTACCCGCCATAATCGCCAACAACCACCGCCTTAACCGGTGGACAGCTGACATCCTTCAGATCTCCCCCTCTGCTACTTTCGTCCTCCACCGCCCCTTCAACAAGTTCAAGTTTTCACAGCCGATCCTGCCGTCGTTCAACACATCCTAAAGACCCACTTCCACAACTATGGCAAGGGTGAATTTTCAAACGAACCCTCAAAGACTTTCTTGGCCACGGTATCTTCAACGTGGACGGCGAGTCTTGGAAATTCCAGAGACAAGTTGCTAGCCACGAGTTCAACACCAAGTCTCTGCGCAAGTTCGTCGAGACGGTGGTGGACACAGAACTGTATGACCGCCTAATCCCCCTCCTCTCCTCTGCCGCCAAAAGTGGAACTATCCTAGACTTCCAGGACATTCTTCAGAGGTTCGCATTCGATAACATTTGCAAAATTGCTTTCGGATTGGACCCTGCCTATTTGTTACCCTCTCTTCCACAAACCAAGTTCGCCCAAGCTTTTGATGACAGCGTCACCATAAGCAGTCGGAGGTTCAGTGCGATAATCCCTCTCTTTTGGAAAATCAAGAAGCTGCTGAATATCGGGTCTGAAAAACGTCTGAGAATCGCAGTCTCAGAAGTGCAAGAATTTGCCAGGAACATAATCAGAGAAAAGAAGCACGAGATCGAACAGAAAGCGTCGTTGGATTCCATCGATCTCTTGTCAAGGTTCTTGAGCTCAGGCCATTCGGATGAGAACTTCGTGACCGACATCGTGATAAGCTTTATGCTTGCTGGGCGTGACACCACTTCGTCGGCTTTAACGTGGTATTTCTGGCTACTTTCCAAGAACTCTCATGTTGAGGCTGCAGTTCTAGAGGAGATCGAAGAAAAATCCGAAGCTTCTGTTTACGATGAAGTCAAAGACATGGTATACACTCATGCTTCTTTGTGTGAAAGCATGCGATTTTATCCCCCTGTCGCTGCAGATTCGAAGGAAGCTGTCACTGATGATGTTTTGCCGGATGGGACAATGGTTAAGAAGGGGACGAGAGTGACGTACCATATTTATGCCATGGGGAGGTCAGAAACGCTGTGGGGATCCGATTGGGCAGAGTTTAAGCCGGAGCGGTGGTTGGAGAAGGACGAGGGAGAAAAGCATTGGAAGTTTTTGGGGAGGGACGCATACACATATCCGGTGTTCCAGGCAGGGCCGAGGATTTGCTTGGGGAAGGATATGGCGTTCTTACAAATGAAAAGGGTGGTAGCAGGAGTTGTGAGGCGGTTTAAAGTGGTTCCAGTGCTGGAGGAAGGTTTTGAGCCGGAGTTACTTCCGCTCTTGACCTCCAAAATGAAAGGTGGGCTTCCAGTGAGGATTGTGGAGAGGGGATTAGGAGAAGTGGAATTATGATACATATGTAGCTGTCGGCCCCAATAAATAATTTGTTGATCTCTACTCTTTAGTATAGTTGGAGATTTATTTGATATATTGAAATCTTTGCATTTGAATAAATCCATTGTATGATCTATAGGAAACATTTTTGGTATATTCAAGATCTTCTTTTATTTACATTTTAGAAATATTTGAACTTTTTTTTTTTTTTATGAAACTAATTGGAATTTTGTCGGAAATAGGATATTAATTGGGACCCTCATAGGAGAGAAAATATGCGTATATAGAGCTGTGGCTCTTATGGGTCGCTTCAGGATATGGCTAGCTCTGGCCAAGATGGTGAAGATGTAGTAGGCCATTTGCGGAATCTGCAGAACCCAGACGGAGTAATTGTCCCTAGTCAGACCCCTGCCCATCCTCTAAGAGAGGCCGGGCCTCTCAGAAGAAGGTGCAACGAAGTCTACAAGCGAAAAGTAGTACTAATCATTCCGAAGGGAAAGTTGGAGGGAATTAATCCAAGGAGACAAGCCGTCACCTACTCCTGTCCAAACGCCAAGGGCACTTTTTCTCCAACAGCTTTACTAATGCCATCTTAGATTACGCTCCTTGGTGTAAAGTCAGATGGCATTTTCGGGAAAGACATATTGGGCATTTTTGTCCTTTTGGCTGTTTCTAGAAGAAAAAAAGAAATGGTCTGCTTTTGAGTTTTTGGGTTCACGCGCTATTGCCTATGACACTACAAAAAAAGACTTCGGGTGTCAAAAAAAAGAAAAAAATTTGTCATCCAAAGTGTTAATTTCGTGGGCTAATATATTAGGTGACAAAATTGAGTTGTCACCGAAAGTCCATCAGTTAAGTTTTTAGGTGACGATTTTTATGTTCTATCGCTCGAAATCGTTCAGACAGTTTACAATATTGTTCAAACGGTTTTGTGTCATATTGACGAAATTGAAAATCATCATGCCAGTACATTCCATCCGTTCGCATGAGCTGTGTGAACGTACTCTCCATACGTTCGGACAACTCATGCGAATAATTGGTCCAATGTGACAAAATGCATTTTGTCATGGACAATCTGTGCGCACGGTTATATAAAACCGTCTGCACGATAATATATTTTCGTTCGAACGCTTATATAAAGACGTCTGCACCGTTGTTTCATATATGACGAAATAGTTATTTGTCAGCTTCAAAAACTATTCGAACCCTTACGTAGACAGTTCAGACGCTTGTTCCGTTGAACACGTTGGAATATGTTTTATTACCGTGTGAACGGTTGCTTATTAAAAGATCGTGTGCACGTGAGAAAAACCGTGCGGGCTTATTAAAAATAATTTGCAAATAATATAAATAGATATTCAATACTCATAATATAATAAAATATCTACAAATATGCAATCATCATTAAAAGTAAATAAAATACATAATCGATAAGTAAAGGACAAAGTAGTGAAAATACATAAATCTACATAAATTTTCGTTTGGGTGTCGTATGATATTGCAGCTGTCTAATGTGCTTCATTAGGTGCTCACGCATATGCTCTGCCATTAGTTGCATCCTTCGTTTTTGTTGTTCTACTAGGTTCCTTTGCTGCTCCTGCATCATTTTCTGATACTCTTCGTCTTTTTTCCGTAGTTGCTCTGCCATCATCTGCATCAGCTCTTTGTCTTTCTTCCGTTGTTTCTTCTCTATCATCTATAGATGCTCTCACATTGTCTACTCCGTATCTGACTGCTTGACCAGAAGTGCTTCACATTCCATCTGTCTAGTCCTCATCTCTTCAATCTCTAATCTGGCCTCCTCCAATCTCCGGGACAAATCAATAGACGATATTGAATGAAAATTATCCAACAGACCGTATTGAACGACCTAAACCTCGCATGGAACTCGTTTTCATCCCCAACGCCTTAGTGAAATCTCCACTTCGGTGTATGAATTTCCCTCTAAATTGTGCTGCAACTGTAAATTCTCCAATTTTTTCCTACAAAATTAAAAAAAAGAAGATAAAATTAGCACATATGAAACATAAACGCATACGAATGCATAATTAAATTTAACATTACAACTTACAAAATTTTCATGTGCATCTTCTGATGTCCACATGTCATCCTTAGTAGTATGCGTTTTTTTATACAGCAACGCAGGACTAATCTCTTCAAATTCTGGATTTTTTTGTATACCAAAAGAAAATAGAACGTAGATATTAAAATACCTAAGTCATTTATTTAAATAATATCTAGTAAAAATGTAAATTTATTACATTACTAACAACGCTCTCGCACGTTGGAAGACCTCGCTCCCGATGTGTGTATAATCTTCAGCTTAGCTCTATTCTCCTTGTTGATTGCACTTCTCCTCTGCATTGTACATTTACAGTTGTTATCACAATTAATAATAAAATAAAATAAATATTCAACACTGAATAAAAATGTTTAACCTAAAATTCCTCGTTTGCAAATAAATCACAGACACGAGGCCATTCTTCCTTGTTCATCTCGGGATACGGGTGCTCTAATGTCTCTTCTTTAGAATTGAACACCAAGTAACGCTGGAACATTCTATTTTTATGCGTCTTGTATGTTGTGTTCATCATAGACGTCACTGTGATGTGATCCTCGACTCGATAGTAATCTAGTTAGAAGTCATCCTTAACACATATAATAGTTAGTACATATAAAATTTTTCACAATTAAAATTTAATAATTATACTTACCAACACTCGGTTCATCATATATGATTTAACCTCGTCAGGGAATTCCTTCCACTTACTCATCTTAAATGAGACACGCTGTCGAACGAGCTTACCAATATGACTCGAAAGCATTGAGGACGCCTTGTCATCACTGCCCGTACGTCCATCAGGGATATGAACAGTCAGTTTTCCTCCGGTACGAGCCTTGAGTAAGGCAATCCCTTGCGTACTACCTCAAACGTGTCTGATTTCGGATATTGCTACAAATAAAAAATAATAAAGAATAATAAATTTAAAATTCAGTTAAGCGTAGAAATTTAAAAGTCATAATATTTAATTAAGATTGACGGGGTAAGATACTTACACATAGAACTACTTTGGGTGCCTATTGGACTGGCTATGGTAGGGGACGGTAATTCGTTCCTATCCCTAAGTGAAGGATCCAACACTACTAGTGTACTAGGACTATTCTCAGCTTGAACTGATGAATCGCACCGAAGATGTTTCCCTCCCGTTGGCATGATGTCGTCTTATGGCCAAATAAATCAATATTAGAGAAAAAAAAAAAACACAATGAATTATGTTACTCAAAATGAATATAAAATAGAAATGCAAAGTAAATTGAAACGATAAAGTTACTTTAGTCTTCGGAGTCATATTCTTCAAAATTACTACAATCTTCACTGAAAGATTCTGAAGAATCATCGCTTCCTTCTACTTCACATTGTGGACCACTCTCATCGGTTACCGGCACATAAGCCTCGACGTCATTTCTAGTTAACGGGATCATTTCAAATAAGCTAAAGTCCACAAAAAGCTCAATAGACTCATTCTCCCGATATGCTTCACGGTTCGACGGTCCTTCTCCATCTTCACTAGCTTCCTCCTCAATAGATGGAATATCATACGTGTTTCTAGGGGTAATCTTTTGAACAATCTTCCAGTGACAACCCAATTTCATATCATCGATATAAAACACTTCCTTGAAATGCTAATACGAACGGGTCGTCTTTGTACCACTTTTGGGATGTGTTAATACTAACAAATCGATCACTTTTATCAAGACCTAAGTTTTGAGTACTCAAGTCAAACAAGTCACATTTGAGTAAATAAACTAAATTTTCCCGGTAAAACTGAAACGATCAATCGTATTCTTCATAACGTTCAATCGGTTAAATGTATCGAGCAATCAACGATAAGGAATTGACTGATCGTAATTATTTACCATTCAATCGTCCTCAAATGGGCGATCGATCGTTTCAAAACAAGGTCTGACCGATCGTAGATCCACATCATTGATCCCTTCGGTTTCACCTTCCGATCGATACCCTTAACGATTGACCGTGTTTGATTGGACCATGATCGATCGTAACATTCCGATCTATCGGGAATTGTACCGATCAATCGTTTCATTTAGTGACAAATTTTTTCCATCACCAAAAACTTTTCATGACAAAACCTGAATTTTGTCTTGAAATACATTTCGTGATGTTTTTTGCTGACAAATCTTGTGATGAAATTTTGACTTTTAGTGACAAAAAATTTTGTCACTAAAAGTCATATTTTTTTGCAACGAAAGAACAACGTCCAAATTGCAAAGTCTCTGTACTCTAGGGCCTGAAGTAAAAAGAACGTACTATGGCGGTGGGGTTTTGGAGATTGTCTCTCTCTTTTTCTTTTTTAATGCCAAAACCAACACACTACATTTCTCAGAAAAATATAATCTGAAAATGACTCACGTCGGAAAACATTTTATGTCCCTTGGTAAAACCTTTTCACAGAAAATGAGTTTTGGCAGAAAATATTTTACGTTACTCTCGTGCCTTTTTTTGCAGCATTCTGTGACAGTAGAGAAGAGAGATTATTTTTAAATTATTTTATTTGATAAAAAAATTTGAATTAATTATGTTTGTAAAATTTTAAAATGGAGAGAAATTTTGGTAAAAATTTGCTATGGAATCCAAAATCGATCTGTACACCTATGTCATTAATTTGCTGGCAAAATATTGGCCATTGGTAGGACATATTTGCTGGCAAATGGGAACCCACTCTAGACTAAAGAGACCGCCTATCCTTTTCTTCTAGAAAGAACGAACATATGATCATCCTCTTTTCCACGAGTAGAATTTCCAAATATTCCAACTCCAATTAGTTGCCGTCGGATTAACTGGAAGTGGTACAAAAGTTTTGGACATATGTATATATTCATTCAAAGCTTCTGTTTGCTTTTATGTGAACACAAGCACCAAAGTCTTTTAGTAAAGTTACGACCAGTGCGCGCGCTGTTTTTTCTCTTCTTTAAGTCTCACGTAATTTCTCCAAGCTGTGTGTCCCAGTTTGATTTACTAGATGTTTTATAGTTTACTAGTTGATGTTGCATTTTTCCTCAACAATCCCTTTGCATGTCCCTGGTGGCCTATTACGATTGCTACCAACCTTACACATGATTACCCAAGGATACTACAACGGCCTCTTGATACTTTCCTTCCTTAGATAACAACGACACTATTCACATTTATTTTGGGCTTAAATGCGAATACAGTCCCTGCGGTTTACCCTTTTCCCAGAAAAGTCCCTGTACTTCAATTTGGATGATTTTGGTCCCTGTTCTTCATACGTCTTCCCAAAAAAGTCCTTCCGTCAGTGTGTCCCCACCAATTTAACGTTTTCTTCCACGTGTATAACAGAGGTCCACAGCATCCCCAATCACGAGTTGACACGTGGACACGCAATATCTCTCTCCTCAGCTGCGCCATGTCACGTGCCACGCGCGTATTTAATTAAACGCGCGTTTTGTGTTCTACCGTTTTGAACAATGAAATCCCAATCCCCTCTCCCCAACCCCAATTACGCAGACTTTGAGCCCTAACCTTTTCCCCCAAAGAAATTCGCAATCGAACCCCCATCTTCATTCCCTGCTTAAAGAAATCGAACCAGCATTGCAATCGTAGATTACAAAAGGAGCAAGAAAGAAGAAGAGACTGGTGACCATTGAAGTTACGAATCTTCAACTGCGTCACTCGCGCAAATAGACGGGTGTTAAGGTAAAAAAATTTTGCCCATTTGATTCTAATTTGGGTTCTGGACTGCTTTGTGGTCATTATATACTGGTACAACTTTTCTAATGATTCTGGTGTGGTCCATTGTGTTCCGAGGGTGGGTCCTGTTAACATTGGGTTTGTTGGCCCATTTTTTTGACTGTGTGTCTCAATGGGGAACAATGTGTATTGTTTCCCACCGCTGTGATAGTGTCCTGTTAATGAACTAATTCCTGCCCCCTTTGTTTAACATTGTGTTTTTTGAGGTGTGGTCCCCCACTGCTGTGATAGTGTTAGGGTTTACAATTTAATATGCCAATGTGGTCCTACACGGTTATTGAACATGAATTTGCTTTGTCTTTGTCTTGTTCTTTATTATTTGTCTGTTGCATGCCACTGCACACAACACTGTGTTGTTCTATATTATTGTTTAGTAAATGAAAAGAGCTGTTAAACCCTAACTGCTTGTTTTGAAACATAGTATACTATAATAGTATTGGTTGAGGATTATAGTATAATAATCTTGTAATAATGCAATTCCTGCTATTCCAGTATGATGTGTGGTTTATGACTATGATTATATTATACCGTGCATATAATATAATAATGATTATAGTATACTTATAATATAAGCATGATTATGGTATAGTATACTATATACTACAGCACTAGTATATAATACTTTTGCTTGCTATTGCTGACATATAATAATGTATTATATGCACTGGTTTATGACTTATAGTATACTAAAGAGTGTAGTATATTATTATAATACTATTGCATGCATGTTATAATACTATTGCATGCATGTTTTCGTCAGTGTACCAATTTAACGTTTTCTTCCATGTATATTCCCCAATCACGAGCTGACATGTGGACACGCAATATCTCTCTCCTCAGCTGCGCCATGTCACGTGCCACGCGCGTATTTAATTAAACGCGCGTTTTGTGTTCTACCGTTTTGAACAATGAAATCCCAATCCCCTCTCCCCAACCCCAATTACGTAGACTTTGAGCCCTAACCTTTTCCCCCAAAGAAATTCGCAATCGAACCCCCATCTTCATTCCCTGCTTAAAGAAATCGAACCAGCATTGCAATCGTAGATTACAAAAGGAGTAAGAAAGAAGAAGAGACTGGTGACCATTGAAGTTGCGAATCTTCAACTGCGTCACTCGCGTAAACAGACGGGTGTTAAGGTAAAAAAATTTTGCCCATTTGATTCTAATTTGGGTTCTGGACTGCTTTGTGGTCATTATATACTGGTCAACTTTTCTATGATTCTGGTGTGGTCCATTGTGTTCCGAGGGTGGGTCCTGTTAACATTGGGTTTGTTGGCCCATTTTTTTGACTGTGTGTCTCAATGGGGAACAACGTGTATTGTTTCCCACCGCTGTGATAGTGTCCTGTTAATGAACTAATTCCTGCCCCTTTGTTTAACATTGTGCTTTTTGAGGTGTGGTCCCCCACTGCTGTGATAGTGTTAGGTTTACAATTTAATATGCCAATGTGGTCCTACACGGTTATTGAACATGAATTTGCTTTGTCTTTGTCTTGTTCTTTATTATTTGTCTGTTGCATGCCACTGCACACAACACTGTGTTGTTCTATATTATTGTTTAGTAAATGAAAAGAGCTGTTAAACCCTAACTGCTTGTTTTGAAACATAGTATACTATAATAGTATTGGTTGAGGATTATAGTATAATAATCTTGTAATAATGCAATTCTGCTATTCCAGTATGATGTGTGGTTTATGACTATGATTATATTATACCGTGCATATAATATAATAATGATTATAGTATACTTATAATATAAGCATGATTATGGTATAGTATACTATATACTACAGCACTAGTATATAATACTTTGCTGATATTGCTGACATATAATATGCTATTATATGCAATGGTTTATGACTTATAGTATAATAAAGAGTGTAGTATATTATTATAATACTATTGCATGCATGTTTTTCATGTACAACATTAATTGTTATTTCACTTGCTGCAGATGGTGAAAGTTTTCTTACACCACGGCGGAGTTCTTAATTTTGTACGTTCAGTGTACGAAGGTGGAAACGTCAGCTTCCAGGGCGATATGGACCCTGACTACTTTTCTGTGACGCATATGATGAAGACTTTCACCAAAGAGTTGAAGTATAACGATATATGCGAGTTATGGTGTACTATTGGAGAGGAAGGACTTGAAACGGGGTTGTGTCGGCTCCATAGTAATGAGGATGTGTTACAAATAATCAAGAGGTTGGAGCGTACACATCAGATGACCTCCATGTGTATACTGTGCATAGTAAGGACGGGTCGAATTACTTCAACACTGTCCAGAGCTCTAGTAAGGGAGCTGGTGAGGGGTCTAGTAAGGGAGCTGCTGTAGAGGCAGTTGAGCTGGATGATGAATCTGTTGAGGATCTTGGGATTGATGAGATAGGTCTTGGTGAGGGTGGTATGGGTGAGGGTGGTATTGAGGATGGTAGGTGAGGGTGGTATTGGTGAGTGGAGAGGAGGAAGACTCACTCATGTTTAGTGATTGGGATGATACAGATGAGGATGAGATAGATATTTTTCCAGCGCGACATGGACTTAATAGGGTAGCTGGCCAGGATAATAGGGTGGCTGGCCAGCATGGGGCGTTGGGTTGGAGGGCCAGGATGGTCAAGGGGAGGTTGATGACAGAGTTAATGGGCAGAGGGTCATCATGCTAGGGCGAGAGATAGGAGGGATGCTGTAGAGTGGTTTGGATATGGGGGTCAAGATGAAGTAGATACTGGTGAAGACATTTTTGCAAATATCGGTCGTGAGGATGATTGGGTGGACATGAATGAGGATGCCGGTTCAGACAGTGAGATCCTGGGACGCTACAATACCCCGAATTTCGTGAGGAGGACCTTAATGTAAACCCTATCAGAATGATGAGGGGACTGAAATTCAGAGATGTAAAGCTCTTTAGGAAAGCGTTGAGGTTGTTTGGAATACAAGGTGGGTTTGATTACGACTTCAAAAAGAATGACAAGATGAGAGTAAGGGCAGTTTGCAAGAAACAACATTGTCCATGGATGATACACGCGTCTTGGATGTATGGGAAAGAGTCATTTCAAGTGAAGTCATTTATCAACCGACATTGCTGTGGAGTCCATCACAAGAACCGCAAGCTGGGGTATCGGCATACAGCTCAATTTTACGTTGAACAAATAAGAGACAACCCAAACTGGCCACCTGCTGCAATGAGACAGCAAATACGAAGGGATTTTCAAGTGGAGGTTCCAAAAATCATTTATATCGAGCGAAGAGGCTTGGGTTGGAGCTGGTTTTTGGAAAGCATGCTGAGCAATACAAATACGTTTATGATTATGCTGAATCACTTGTGACATGGAATCCGGGAAGCTGTGTCAAGATTGCAAGAAATGGGGTCTTTTCGAAAGGATGTATGTGCGGCTGGATGCATGCAAGAGGGGTTTCCTCAGTGGGTGCAGACCGATGATATCGGTCGATGGATGTCATTTGAAAGGCCCATTGGGAGGACAGTTGTTGTGTGCCGTTGCAAAAGATGCCAACGATGACATGTACCCACTGGCGGTTGGTATTGTTGAGACTGAATGTCGTGCATCTTGGACGTGGTTCTTATCACTCTTGCTGGAGGATGTGGGTGATGACGATTCACGATTATGGTCTTGGATGTTGGACCGACAAAAGGTAAATGGGTTTGATTAATAAAAATATGCTGGTTGTATTTGATTAGTAATACTAATATGTTGTTCAACTTACTGCAGGGCGTCTTAGATGCTTTTCAATTATTGGTACCACATTCTGAGACAAGGCACTGTGTCAGACATCTGCATGCCAACCTAAAGAGCAAGGGGTACAAGGGACAAAACTTCAAGGAGGAGTTGCAAGCTGCAGCTCGAGCAACCACGAGAGCCAAGTTTGATTATCACATGGCGATGATCAAATCATTCAGTGAGACTGCTTTTGAATACCTCGAGATCGATCCAAAGGGCTGGTCTAGGCATGCATTCAGGCCAGATAGCAAGTGCGATATTTTGCTGAATAATATCGCGAGACTTTCAATTCTGGATCAAAGATGCAAGGGAGAAACCGATATTATACATGCTTGAACTCATTAGAAGGCAAATTATGAATCGGTTTGTTGCTAAAAGGGTTGGGATCGAGAAGGCAGAGTGGGATATATGCCCACGTATTAGAGCAAAATTGGAGAGAAACAAGTCTGACGCACGGTACTGCCTTTGCAATTGGTCTGACGGGGAAGTGTTCGAGGTAGAGCCGCTGAACGACAGTCGTAAGCTAGTGAACATTGGGATGAATGAGTGTTCATGTGGTAGGTGGCAATTGAACAGGATACCGTGTTCGCATGCTTGCGCTGCCATATACCACGATAGAAGAGTACCGGAGGATTTTGTGGATGCCTATTATAGAAAGGCTACTTATGCGGTCTCGTATGCTGCAAAGATTCATGCTATGCCGGGCCTGGATGACTGGCCACACGTTGACAGTAATCCATTGATGCCCCCTCAAGTTCGAGTGCCCGCTGGAAGGCCAAAGAAGGCCAGGGTAAGAGCTGTTGATGAACAGCCACACCCATATCGGGTCACACGGGCTGGACATACTGTTCGGTGCAAAAAATGTGGAGTAACTGGCCACAACGCGAGAACTTGCAGAAAACGCAATGTCGGGACAGAGGTATATAAATTGTATTGGAACTAAATTGGTGGTTTCAACCAATTCACAAAGTTGTATTTTCCTTTGTAGGGTACTGAGGCAGCAAGTGCAAGCTCCACGGCTGGAACATCAAGAACCCGAGCAAGTCCCAACACCAACACCAATGCAGTGGTAATATTTTTTTCTGCCATAGATATGTTAATTATAGAGGTTTAAGAAGTGAATTTAACACTTGAATTGCAGATTAATGAACATGAAACTGGAACAAAAACTTCTGCCAATGTGGCATCTAGTTCGGACAGCGACCAAGCACCCAACCAATTGCATCAAGGGTGAGATCAAGGGCCCCACCACAACAACCCACTGCTCCAAATAGGCAACCTGGACCTCAAGCAGCATCATTGCCTCGGAGGTCACCAAGGAAGAACAAGGGGAGGGCAACACAATGATTTCTGAGACAAGGCACTGTGATTTTAGATGTAACACTTTTTTTTGTGGACATTGTCTGTTTTGTATCAGGGTGATTCCCTGCTTGGATGTAATTAATTATGGAATGTACCCTTTTTGCACATGTTGCAATCTGTCTATGTTTACATATTTTAGATTAGAGTACAGAATATGAGGACATATTTGTAGATGTGGTCTTCAATTCAGATGGTGACATATGGTGTTATTCAATTTGTGAACTTTATTGGTATTCACAGATTTGTGGATATTTAATCCATGTTGTAGTTGTTTACTTTTTGGTATTATATACAGGCCTTGAATTCATGATGGCACGTATCAAAAATGAAATTGTAACATTGCTGAGCCAAATATTTTCAATTGTACTTGTCCAAGTGAGGGACCACAAGTCCTTACAGATTTGTACAAATTCAAAATAGCATCAGCAAATTCAAAATAAGGCCAACACACAGTATCCCTTCATTACATTAGCAAATAGCACAAGAACATAGCCCAAGAACCAACTAACAGTGTCTTCAATCGCCACTCCCGTGTCTGCTGTCTTTGAATTTTTTCATCCATCATTCGAAGTTTTTCATCCCTCAATTGAATTTTTTCATGCATCATGCATCGTTGTTCATCCATCATTTTAAGCTTCCCAACAAGATCAGCCAACATCTCATCATTTCGTGCTTCAACCGGTGGATCTATCCATTTGAAGAAATCACATGGCACATGTTCCTACAAAAAAAAAAAAAAAAATTGCAATGTTACAGGCTCTTCACCATTTCTTGCATACCAAGCTAACGGCAGCATACAAAAATGCATCCATAACAGAATTTTTCCAAAAATGTACACTATCAATGCGAAAAATAACCTTTAAACATTCCATTCAAACAAATGATGCAAGACACCTGTTTTCCATAAAGGACGCAGCCATAGAAGCGACGGCCTGGATTAGCGGCAGTCGTGCTCCTCTTCGACTTTGCTCGCAGACCACATTTACACACTGGAGGCGTCTCGCTGTCATCTTTCCCCTGAGAGGATGCCGTAGAAATTGAAGACGTCATGCCTTGGATGATTTCAGAGATTTGATTTGGTTTCGCTGTTAGGGTTGCACTTTGAGAGGGTTGGGGGGTTAATTTCTTCAGTCGAAGGGGATGAATTCGAGAGGCCAAAAACGCAGCGTTTCAATTAGGACGATGTGGACCCCATGTGTGGCACGTGACATGGCGCAGCTGAGGAGAGAGATATTGCGTGTCCACGTGTCAGCTCGTGATTGGGGATGCTGTGGACCTCCGTTAGACACGTGGAAGAAAACGTTAAATTAAGACGTACATGAAGACTTTTCTGGGAAAATGGTAAACCACAGGGACTGTATTCGCATTTAAGCCTTTATTTTGCCTTCCCTAGTTTACATATTTCCTTCATTGCACACAGATCTCGTGGGATTCAATTCCACCAAATGTCTTATATATTCATATACAGAATACATTCAATATAACAATATAGCATTCTCAAATCTCTCGAATATGTTTTCTCCAAATATTAACATGGTATCAGAGCAGTGAAATTTTTTTCTCTCCAGGTCTAGCTCCGACTCTGATTCGGAGGTCTCTCCTCCCACTCCGTCCAAACCTTATCTAGACACCTCTTCTCCATATTTTCTCCACTCTTCAGACTACCCTGGTGCTACCTTAGTTTCCACCCTCCTCAATGGTGATAACTACCTCAAGTGGCTGAGAGCCATGAAAATTACCCTCAACGCCAAACACAAACTTGGTTTCGTGGATGGCTCTCTTCCAAAACTGACATCTTCCTTTGCTGATATTCAACTGTGGGAATGCTGTAATGATATGGTTCTGTCATGGAATCTCAATTCCATTGATAGATCATTTCCGACAGCCTTCTCTACCACGACAATCCTCGGGGTGTATTGATTAATCTCCAAGACCGTTTCCCCCAATCCAACAACCCCTGCATTTTCCAATTGAAACGGGTAATTTCTCTGCTCACCAAAGGCACCATATCCCTCTCCATGTACTTCACCCTCCTCAAAGGATTTTGGGATGAGCTCTCCATTCTCCAACCCGTGCCCCATTGCAGTTGTGGTGCTCTCAAAGATATTCAACAACTCAATGAAACCGAACATACCTTTCAATTTTTGGTTGGCCTTCACAAATCCTACGCCTCCATTCGCAGCCAAATCCTTGCCATGGACCCTCTGCCTCCTCTGTCCAAGCTCTATTCCATCCTCCATCAAGAAGAACGTCGACGATTCTGCATCTTCCCACTCTTTCACCAAATGCTGCTGTAATGGTTGCCACCTGCCCTCCTTTCCGCCCAGATTCACGTGGCCGTGGCAGAGGACGCCCCAAATGCTCCTACTATCACCGTGATGGTCACTGGCAGGAGGAGTGTTATCGCCTCCACGAGTTCCCTCCAGGCCATCGCCACACCTCCCGTCCTCCTCTAGGCTCAGCCGACGGTTCTTCCTCTTTAGCACATTAGGTATCCACGATTGGCGCCTTTCCCGCGAATGGCCTCTCCAATCTCACGGGTGACCTAGTCCAGCAACTTATGGATTTATTGCATTCCAAAAATATCCCTCCAGTCAACATAGAGCCTCCTTCGGTTAACTTTGCTGGTAACATTGTGTCCTGCAACTCCGTTTCTTTATTTTCTTCTACTGAATGGGTTATTGACTCTGGAGCTTCTGACCATATGGTTTCTCAATTATCTAGTCTTACTAATATTAATTTTCTTGCTCAACCTTGTCATATTAAATTACCCACTGGTGAAATTGTTTCTATTACAGAATTCGGGACCGTTCATTTGGCTCCCAATTTTATTCTCAACGATGTCCTTTACGTTCCTCAATTTAAATTTAACCTTCTCTCCATTAGTAAACTCACTACTGATCTCAATTGCATTGCTCTTTTTTCCTCACAGTTTTGTGTTTTTCGGGACCGTGCCACGAAGAGGCTGATTGGAACGGGTGAAGTTCGCAATGGACTCTACTACTGCAAATTTCCCTTGGTCACCACTCTCCACTCTCATCAAGTTTTGCCCCCTCATTTATGGCACGCCCGCCTTGGTCATCCTTCTATGTGTTACATTCCTAAAACTTTTAATATTTCATCTGCTATTTTTCCTCGTGATATTTATGCCTGTGCTAAACATACTCGGTTACCGTTTTCAATAAATTTGAATAAAATCATGGTTTGTTTTAATTGCATATATTGTGACATTTGGGGTGGTTATTCCACGCCCTTTCTTTCTGGCGCTCATTATTTTCTCACTATTGTTGATGATTACTCACGCACCACATGCGTTTATTTAATGCAATTCAAATATGACACATATTGTTGTCTCCAAAATTTTCTCGCATTCGCTCATAATCATTTCACTCACTCTGTTAAATTTATTCGCATTGATAATGGTCAAGAATTTCTTTCTCATAAAATGCAACAATTATTCTATGATCATGACATTTTTCATGAAAAGACTTGCATCGAAACCCCCCAACAAAATGGTGTTGTTGAACGTAAACATCGTCATCTTCTTAATGTGGCTCGATGTCTCCATTTCCACGCTCATTTGCCTTTCACCTTTTAGGGGGAATGTATTTTGACTGCTACTTATCTTATTAATCGCACTCCTTCCCCTCGTCTTAATCACAAATCTCCTTACGAACTTCTCTTTCACAAACCTCCCTCTTACACTCACTTACGTGTTTTTGGTTGCTTATGTTACGCTCATACTATTTCTTCTCATCATGATAAATTTTCTCCTCTCGCTAAACGTTGCATATTTCTTGGTTATCCTGCTCACCATAATGCTTATCGAGTTTTTGATGTCGACACTCGTCAAACCTTCATTTCTCGGGACGTCACTTTTGAAGAACATCTCTTCCCTTATCACGATCGCACACTTCATCCTTCCTCTGATCCCGTCCTCCCTCTCCCCATTCTTGACCTTCCTCCCTCTTCTTCCGCTTCCCTTCCCTCTACCCCTTCCTCTGCCTCTCCCACACCCCCTTCTCCTGCTACCTCCTACTCGACCTCATCGTCAAATCACTACTCCTACCTATCTTCGTGATTACATCTTTCCGACTCTCCCTTCGTCCATCCCGGCTCACCCCTCCTCCCACCCTCCCTCAGGTACGGCTCACTGTCGCTCTTTTCATTTATCTTATCATCGTTTTAATATTGGTCATTTAGTTTTTCTTTCTTCATTAGCATAGAATGATGATCCCCGATCTTATTTTGCTGCCATCCGCCATGCTCATTGGCGTGATGCCATGGCCACTGAACTCACCGCTCTTAAAGCTAATCACACTTGGACTTTAAAGCCTCTCTCTCCAGGTAAGAAACCTATTGGCTGTAAATGGGTCTTTAAGACCAAACTTCGAGCTGACGATTCTATTGAATGTTACAAAGCTCGTTTAGTTGCCAAGGGTTACACTCAGGTTGAAAGCTTGGATTATCATGATACTTTCGCTCATGTTGCTAAACTTGTCACTGTCAGATGTGTCCTTGCAGTTGCGGCCATCAAACATTGAGCACTTTATCAATTAGACATCCACAATGCTTTCCTTGACGGTGATCTTGACGAGGAAGTCTACATGCTCCAGCCTCCTGGCTCTTGTAGTAAGGGGGAGTCTCGTGTTTGCCGCTTGCGCAGATCGCTTTACGGCCTCAAGCAAGCCTCCCAGAATTAGTTTTCGAAGCTTTCTTCCGTCCTCTTAGCTGCCGGTTTTCATCAGTCTCAGGCTGATCATTCTCTTTTAGGTAAATTACTCCACTAGTCCCTGGGGTTTAATGTATTCCTAGATTGGTCCCTAAGGTAATTTTTGTCCTATTGGTACCTTTGTGGTTTCTAACGTTTCCCAGATTGGTCATGCCATCAGATAGTCCAACGGAATTTACATACGTGGCTGACGGCTACCACGTTAGATCTAATAACATAGCGACACGTGTTAAAATATGCCACATCAGTAAAAAGTTTAAGAAATCACGGGTCCCGCATCCAACATGGCATTACAACTTGCATTTCCGTGTGAATGTGATGCAAGGAAGCTACTAACGATGCCGGAGATGGGTTTTCAGGAGCAAACATTGGCGTCAAGAGGTGGGGGTGTGAGTGCTCTCGATTCTAGCCTTGACTCCGTCATCTTCACCCTTGAGTCTAACTTTTGCAGCCTCTTCTCTTCTACTTCTGCTAGTGTCGACCGCTGCTCTTTTGCATCCGACGCCCACGATCGTGACTCCCTAGCCTCTGAAATCTCCCTTGTAATTCCATCCCACTACTTATTTCAGCTTCATTGCGTGATTAAGTTGATTCAAGTTGCATGCTTTTTTTCTTTTTTTTTTCATTCGTAACTTTGATCCCAAAATTTGTTACTTTTTGTTTGTTTTCTGCATGAGCTGCCCAAATTGAATTTTTCTATTTTTTCTGTAACGCGCTATCAAAATCTAGCGTTTCAAATCTTTGATTTGATGTAGCATTTGGCAGGATAGCACGATGACCACCGTGAGAGACTGAGGGGTCCAGATCTAAACAAACCCACAGCACATATCACCACCACCACCACCAACAAGCACAGTCGTTTCTTGAGGAAAGGAGAAAATGTAAAAGGTAGAATTCAGTCCCATATGTTTGCTTTTGGATAAGAAAAGCAAAAGTTAGTTAAATTCCAATGATAGTTAGTTAAATTCCAGTGATACTCACTATCATTGCTCCCTGCATTATACGCAGTTCAAAAAGAAGACAACGATGCAGATTTTGAAGACAAAAATCGATCCCTAGATTCTGCAAGGTACTCCTCTCTCTAGCTCTGAAAGGTTATCCCGTCCTCACAAACCAAACTAGTAGAAGCGGTTTTAGCTTTGTTTATGTGCGGCATGTGGTTTGCTCAAGTTCTTTTTTTTTTCTCTCTAAACAGAGTGCCAGGATCGGAGATCCAGAACTGAAGCTCTATCCAGAAAGCCAGATAGGCAAAGACCTGCTTCGTTGGATCTAAACAATGTTGCAGCAACCTTCTCCTCACCGCGGTTGGGAACCAAGAAGGAAAGCTCGGCGTTATCATCTCGCAGGTCTTCGTTTTAGCCACCTTAGAGATAGCCCAAGTCTAAGAGTGGTCCTCTCGATCCACCTGGGGTTGCTTATTACTCCCTGTATTTGCCTGCGATGTAGATTTTTGATGCGGGGAATGTCGTGACTTCTCCCTTTTTGGCTGGTGTGATAGTCGCAGATGGACCATCCATGCGTTCTAATGGCGATTGTGAAACCTTTCCCGGACGGACAGAAGCTTGCATGGCCGTACTATTGGATGCAAGACCCATGATTTCGTAACCTTTTGTTTTTTATGTGGCATATTTTAACACGTGTGGCTGTGTTATTAGATCTGACGTAGTTGCTGTCAGCCATGTCTGTCAATGCCGTTAGCCTATCTAACGGTAAACCAATATGAGAAACGTTAGAAACCACAAGGGTATCGGTAGGACAAAAATTACCTTAGGGACCAATCTGGGAATACGTTGAATCTCAGGGACTGGCGGAGTAATTTAGCCTTCTCTTTTTACTCATTCAAAAGCCTCTTCATTTACTCTCATCCTTATCTATGTTGACGATATTCTTTTGGCAAGTAATAATCCCTCGCACATTAACTCTCTCAAAGATTTTCTTGGGCACCGTTTCCGCATTAAAGATCTTGGTCCCTTGAAGTATTTTTTGGGCTTAGAAGTTGCTCGCTCTCATTTCGACATTTTCCTTAATCAACAAAAATATGCCTTCGATATCCTCACCGACAGCGGCCATCTTGGTACCCACCCTGCTCACACTCAATGGAACAGAATCTCAAACTCACCGACTCTCCTAGCGACCTTCTCCCGGATCCCAGCATATATCATCGCCTCATCGGTCGCCTTATCTATCTTACCATCACTCGTCTAGACATTGTTTTCGCTGTCAACATTCTCAGTCAATTCATGCACACTCCTCGTCAGCCCCATTATGACGCTACCCTTCACATCCTCCGCTACCTTAAAGTTACACCTGGTTAAGGCCTCTTTTATCCTACTGAGAACAGTTTGCAAGTCTCTGCCTACTCCGACTTTGATTGGGCTAGCTATCCTACTACTCGCCGCTCCACCATTGATTTTTTTATCCAACTTGGCATTAGTCCTATTTCTTGGCGTACCAAGAAACAACCCACTGTCTCTTGTTCTTCTGCCGAAGCTAAATACCGTGCCATGGCCTCTACTACGTGTGAACTGACTTGGCTCCGTTCTTTGCTCACCGACATCACTGTTCCTCATCCTCAGCCCATGCACCTCTACTACGACAACCAGGCTGCGCTCCACATTGCCAAGAATCTTGTTTTCCATGAACACACCAAACACATCGAGATTGACTGCCATCTCATTCGTGAAAAGCTTCGTAGTAGTCTCATCACTCCAGCCCATGTTCCTGCTTCCCAACAACTTGCTGATATTTTCACCAAAGCATTGGGCCGTGACTTATTCAACACTTTATCTCGCAAGTTGGGCATTTCGAACCTTCATGCGCCAATTTGAGGGGGAGTATTATGATTGCTACCAACCTTATACATGATTACACAAGGATACCACAACGGTCTCTTGATACTTTTCCTTCCTTAGATAACAACGGCACTATTCACATTTATTTTGCCTTCCCTAGTTTACATATTTCCTTCATTACACACAGATCTCGTGGGATTCAATTCCACCAAATGTCTTATATATTCATGTACAGAATACATTCAATACAACAATATAGCATTCTCAAATCTCTCGAATATGCTTTCTCCAAATATTAACATGGCCTGTACAGGTTCTGGCGCATGTTCAGATGGCCTATACATGTTCTTGTGCATGTTCCGAGTTGCTTTGCATGTCACTAACTTCCTTTCCTAGCAAATTATTAGTGGGTTTAGTCCCTGGTGGACACAGATCTTCTAGCATTTTCAGAGCATCATATCAGTGGGTTTAGATGCGCGGTAGATTGGGATCTGGGTGGCCAAGGAAGCTAGAAAGATCCTGCAGAAGCTCATGCTACCTCCAGTTTTTCACATACTCTACAATATTTTGATAGTCGCTTCTTTACCTCTGAGATAGAGACCTTCGGGATTGGAAAGAGAGACTTCCATGAAGTGAGGGTGCTTGAGCTGACCATTCCTGGATAGGTAGTAGACGACGGGGACGCCTTTTTTTTTAGGTTTTGAAATACTGTGTCTTTAGCAAATGGGGCAGGGTTTTATCTTTTGAGGTAAACGTTGCGTTTTGTTGAATGGGCTGCTGAGGTAGATAAGAGATGCTGAGCTGGACAGAATAATGACGTATATAACATTTTCATTAGATGTAATGACAGAATATCACTACAAAAAAAATGACTAGCCAAAGGTCAAAAAACACAAAGTGTATTTGTGAAATTTTTTTTTAACAACATTTTCCTAAAACACCGAATAGGTCTTTAGCAGCATTTTTAAAAACGCCACTATAGCTCAATTATGTCATGCATTTAAAGATTTATAGCAGCATTTTGTGATTGCCGCTATAGGTCATTTAGCAGAGTTTTTTGTTTTTGTTTTTTTTTGTATGTGCCAGCATTTTTAAAACAACACTAATTTTTTCCTATATTTTCCTGTACATGCTTTTTTAATCGGTAATACAAATTGATTTTAATAACCATAATTTATTTAATGTAAAAACTTAAAGAATAAGGATAATAAAACAAAATATACTTCATCATTGATTAATAATATTTTACAAGTACAAAAATCTCTACAAGTAATCTAAAAGTAACAAGTTTCTAATATAAAATAACAATAATCAAGGACCAACTAAAATATTCAAGTACAACACAATAAGCAAGGACCAATTAAAATCCTCCTCCTTTTACACGTCAATGTCCTCTTGAATTCCTGTAATTGAAAACAAATATCACGTGAGAAATATGAATAAAGAAAAGATTTATGTAAACAAAATACCTACTTGTATATAAGGCTAGAAGCAACTCTAGATTCTTCGTGTCCAAACTGGTCAAAAAAAATTTTCCAAGCCTCCGCTCTATGGACTAAGCCTCACAAAAAATCTCATTTTAAACCATAAACATTTTTCATCGGATTGAGTCAGGTACTAACCAAGTCGGATATAAAAAAACAAGGCTCCACATAGCCTAACAATAGCATCTTCACTTCACTGCCAAAAAATAAATTGATAAAAGAATAAAGCTCAAACAACTTAAAAACACATAACGATATGGTTCCTAAATAAGCCAATAGCCCACCTCTGCATCTTCGCCTCCAAGAGCTTTAGCAGCACCTTCCACCTTCTAGACTTCTTCAGCTGCAAAACAAAAATAGGACAGATTCGACAGAAATTACAACTCACCCAAAAGAGACAAATGGACTATAGGGCCAACGAAAGAGATGTGATTGTGGAGATTGTCAGGCCAATGAAAGAACCTTACAGGAGAAGAAACATGCTAGATTACAGGAGATTGGTTTCAAATAATATGAGAGAGAGAAACAAATTAAAAAACCAAAGTTCCAAAAGATCTTGATAAACTTTTAGGGTTATTCATCTAAGTATCCAATTTTTCTCCAAACTGACACTCATTTCTCATAGACGAATAGTTCTGAATTTCGGGTATCTATCACATTATTTTGAGATAGTTATAGCGTAAAGGCAAGCCACTAGTGCAGAACTCAGAACAGAATCAGGATCAGTCATCATTATTTTGAATGCTTGCACATGAAACAGTTTAGATCCCCAAGAGCAAATTCCCAAGATAAACATAAATTCATAAGGTAGAGTACATTCCTTACCTCAAAAGCATGACCATATTTTCGGTACAAAGGCCAGCCATAGATTCTTGTACCTAGCTCATAAAATTTTTCCCAGTAGCTTTCATAATCTCTTATTTGCATGAAATTCTAGCCTCCCATCTTTCAATGTTTTTAACTCTTTGTATCTTTCTTTGAAAACTTTAGCGTATCTTTCAACTTCGTCCTCTGTTTTTCCTTCCATCTCAGAAGCAATACTGTTAATGTCATTTCAGTTGTATTTCTCCCATGCCCTTATGAAAGTATTGAAATCTCTCCTACTCCATGAGAAAAGCCCTGGAATTCATCAATACCCATGTTTAGAGAAGTGTATCCAACAAAACTACTTTTTTTTAAAAAAATCCACTCAAATCCTCTAATAGCCGCTCCTTTTCTTCCAGCTCCTCAGCAGTCAATGGATCTCCCATCTCTAAATGTACAGTATAAATTTAATTGAAATTCTCAGTAAAAAAAAAAAAAAAATTTAATTGAAAAAATTGAGTCAGTAAAGGAATGCAAATTCCTATGGAAGATACTCAAAATACCTTCCGGTTCATCCACATCTATTGTGTCTTTCTTGATGTGTTTGCTGAAATGCCACATAATAGATGAGTTATGCATAAATTATTGCTGAACAAAATGTCAATAAAAATATGCATAACTAAACTTTTGACAAAACTATGCACGCACAAGATTCTCATAAAGCAAAAGGGATATTTGTGGGAGCTAAATGACACCAACCATCATCTATAATTGTACTGTCCTTGGAACTGAAAACCAATCCTGTGAGGGCGGTCCTGGGCTTGCAGATCAACTTGTGGATTCCTGAGAGAATCATAAACATCACCAACCATCAACGAGGTGAAGGAAAAGAAAGAGACACATGCAGCAAAATCCAACAAAAAATGAATTAAGATGCTGACTAGTCACTATCATAAAGAATGACAACATTTGCTGTCGCAAGATTAATGACAAGGCCCCCAGCTCTAGTAGATAATAAGAAAACAAATTTCTCACTCCCTAGCTTATTAAAAGAATCAATGGAAGCATCATGCACGATCTTCTCCACCAGTATTACCATCGATCCAACAATATTGGTATCCACAAAACATTAAATAATCTTCAAGAATGTCTAGCAGCATTGTCATCTGCAATATAAAAAACAATGCCAACCAGATAATCAGACAGGACAAATAACAAACATCTTGCGTACTCTAAACCTCACATATTGCCAATCAGGAAACAGTTGCAACAAAATTGACTAGGGTGAACCATATACATCCATATATCCTCTTCCTTAACTCCGCTTCAGCTATTTCAGGAAATGCAAGAACACAAGAACCCCACACAGCTTCACCCAATAAAACAAGACGTGAATGTCTTGTAAAGCCCTGGAAAACATAGCACCCTAAAATCATAAGCTTAAACCTGATCATCCAAAAACCCAAAAATTTTCAATGTTTGGGTCAAAAGCAAACCAAAACCCTATCAACGCAATCAAACGCTCGGAAAAGCTCCAATTTTTCAGAAAAACCAAAAATCTACCAAACCACGTCTGTAGTACCTCCAAATCGATCTCCATAGTCTTGGCAACGTGGCACAAAATCGAGTGGACGAGCCTGCTCTTGTTGCATCTCTTCTGGCATGTCTGAATATCCTCCTCGGAAACCCTCCTCTTGCTCAAGTCGATGTAGCCCTTCTCCTTGTCAGAATATCCTCCTTGTTGGGCGTGGCTGGCAAGGAGACGATCGAGATTGAGAATCGAAAAAAGTTGGGGGTTTTTGACCCAAGTAGCAGGGAGGGAAAACTTTGGCTATAAATGAAAATTTCCCTCTCAATTGTCTTTTATTTTTTCTTCGTCTAATAGTTGTAGTCGTGAATCAATATTTTTTTTTTATTACACTCTAGATAGATACTTTTTAAGCCATCATTTGCAAAGTTGATTATTTTAATTACTATTTCATTTGTAGTTGTAAAGTGTAATATACACATATTAGAGCATGGGTTGATATTAGTAATACTTAGACCATATAGTAATAGTATTTAAAAATCTTAGTACTCAGTATTAAATACATAGAATATTATTTTATACTCTTTTTCATAATTAGTGTAATAATCTTAATTAAAATGTGTTGGTAGTAATAGTCACTAATACTTATAATTAGTATTTAGAAAATCTTACCATGTCTTAGTACTTTATATTTAGTATTTAGAAAATCTCAGTACTTGGCATTAATTATATGGCATGTTACTTTATACTCTTTACCATAACTTTATAGTTATACATAATTACTAGAACTTGATAGTATTTATTTCAATTTTAATATGTACACTTATACATCATTGTATAGTCACAATACATTATTTGCATATATTATATATTCAGATATATCACATAACAACAAGAGATAATACTATACTATACTATACTATATGTATACATAATATTAAACATGACATACATCCATAGTATATAATATCCCATAATATATGGTGATTAATGATATATAACACATTATACAAAAACAACATAGTTACCAAGTTATATCATTTAACAATTTCAATTTTCATAACACTTCCCTTTAATTTCATATATTTATTAAGTGGATCTCCTAGAATAAATTTTTTTCAAATACATTACTATATAATATATTATATAAAATAATTATTAACATTAAATAACATAAAAATAATAAATAATCATGTAATTGTGTATAGCAGCATTTTTGGTTGAGTTTTAGCAGCGCTTTGGAAAAATGTTGCTACAGGTATGCAAGTTTTAGCGGCATTTTTCCAAAGTACTGCTACAGGTGTGAGTTTTAGTGAAGAAACGCCGCAAAAATTTTGACTTTTAGCAGCACTTTTTGAAAAACACCGTTAAAAGTTTGACTTCTAAAGCGGCTGTAGATAACCTAAAGCAGCGTCTTTTACACAAACGCTGCTAAAGATTTTATTCTAGCAGTGTTTTTTACACAAACGCCGCTAAAGGAGGTCTATAGTGACGTTTTCAGTGACCGCTGCTAAAGACCTGCTTTTTTGTAGTATATGGATGGAAAGATCATATTGTCAGACAAGTAATGATTCAGTGACCAAAAAGTAAAAAAAGTAATCCTAGTAACTATTTTGTCATTGGGGTCAAAACCTAGTGATCAAATTGTCAATTTCCCTTATTTTTAAGCACAAATGGGTCATAACCTTTATTTGGATGTCTTATGTTGTTCCCCACAAAGAGGATGTGAAGGTAAAAAAAAAAATTTGAAATCCATAATAAAATGTAGGTCATAACTGTTAAAATTTTGGAGTGCTGGAATTGGTCAAAAAATTAAGAGATAAATAATTTGAATACTTTTTTTTTAATATTTATTCGTAGTGAAAATGAATAATTTGATGGGAAGAGAGAATTTTTTATAGTTATTTTATCAGGGCTAAAGAATTTGAGATTCAACTTCGAGACTGAAAAAGGAGGGACTTTTTTTACTTCTCTTTTAATTGTCTGCCCGAATAGGAAGAGGAAATTATACTTCTCTTTCCGTGTAAGGGTTGGGCAAAAATTTCCAGTAAGAATAGGAATTTTCAATTCCACTTTTGATTCTGACATGTATCAAAACTGGAACTAGAAGTTATTTTTGGCAATTTTCGAAATCGGAATCGGAATTTTGATTTTGATTATTTTAAAAAAATAAAATAAAAATAGTGCTCAAAATATAGTGTAACATATGGAATTTGATTGAATATTTATTTTCGAATCTAGATTTTGGATGAATATTTTACATTTATTGTTAACTTATGATGAATAACTAAAAAATACCTAAGTTTCTAGTTTCTTTTTTTTTTTTTTTTTAAATAAGGGTCACAATAAAATAAAACATACGAAATTTGCTTGAATGTTTATTTTAGAATATATATTTTCGATTTATTGTTAATTTATGAGGAATAACAGAAAAATCTTTAAAAAATTCGATGCAAAAAATATTTTTAACTCGTTAGGATCCTAAAAAAATATGTCTAAAAAAGCCTATATGTCAAACCAGAATGTTTGAATTCGATTCCAAAAATTTTGATTTCTGTTTAAGTAAAATATTAAAATAGAATTAGAACAAAAAAAAAATTGTATTACGAATGAGTATCAGAATTAAACTGAAATTGCTCAATTCTGATTCTATCTGCTTACATACCCACACTTATTTCCGTGAGTGAAAACTACGTAAGCCGGTTTTTTTTTAAAAAAAGAAATATGTTTGGCAGGCTGCTTGTGCCTTAAGAGTTAAGACTCTGCATCCCACGCGAGAGAAGAAAAAGAAATGGACGTTGAAGCCGATTTTTTTTTACCAAAAAAAATACGTTTGGCAGGCTGCCCGTGCCTTGAGAGTTAAGACTCTCCATCCCAGACAGAGAAGAAAAAGAAAAGGACGGGAAAAAGCCGTGCACAAGAACGGCAATATAGATAGTTTTTTCTTTGTCCTTTATTTGAGCAACCAAATATTTATATTAAAACCTCTCACCTAATTGATCCACAGTTTCCTGCAGATAACATCGGTAAACGTTTTATATCAAAGGGCGACATGCTCCAACCCTCCAACTTTCATGGCAGGCCGATAAGAAGAATACGAATGATAACGAGGGCCTCTTTTTAAGAAGTAATTTCTGATAGAAAGAGAGAGCAAAAGGCATAGCTTGTAGAGGTTGAGCAATTGTGGTCTCTTCAATTTGAATGTTGGTGTTGTCAGATCCCTCTCCATGTCAAAGGGATTTGGTTCCTAATGAACTGCTTTTAACATCTCAAGACCTCGAAGCTGTAGGGATATATTTCAAGTCAGATGAGGAAGATATAACCCTGCATGGAATTAGCAATAACCTACCGAAACAAATGTACATAGATATTTGTTCACCTCAAAATTTTGGTCTTATATATTAATTATAAACTTTTTTTTTTATATATCAAACCATTAATTTCTATCACAATAAACAGAAGAAATAAAAAATTCCAGATACGAGCTGCCTTGATGTCACAATGTCGACGAAGCTTCAACAACCCATTTAAATTTTTTAAAACCGATCACATTTAAATTTGTACCAACGCATGTACTAAATAGTGGTCTTGATTAATTTGTAAGATATATATTTCTGTCTCAAATATCTATTTTATATATCAATATAATTAGAATTTTGATAGGAAATTAATTAGCTCCCAATAGTCTTATTTTAACTATAACCTCTTTAAAATAGATAAATGATTTTAATTACATATTCGTCTGATAAATAATTTTATATTTGTTGAGATAAAAGAATACTATTTAAATAACATTACGGATGCTTTTATGTTTGACCTTAAGATATATTATATTATATTATTACATTACAAATTAGTTTCCTTGAAGCTTCAAATACGACGACCACAGAGAGAATCACTGATGACGTACTCGAAAATAGATGAGACGACTATTATATGTACCCAAACTTTTCTCATACATCGGAGCAAAGAATCAAACGGATACCAAAGAAGACGTCTCCAGATAATAGCCATGGTGTTTCTCCAACTCCTAGCTCTTGTTTCCTTTCTCGTCCTTCTTCCCTTACTGTCCTTCCTCTTCCTTACCAAAACTTCAACGCCCAAAAAACAATCTACATCTCACCCCACAGCAACCATCCACCCGAAATCTTATCCTTTAATCGGTTCCTTACCCGCCATAATCGCCAACAACCACCGCCTTAACCGGTGGACAGCTGACATCCTTCAGATCTCCCCCTCTGCTACTTTCGTCCTCCACCGCCCCTTCAACAAGTTTTTTGTTTTCACAGCCGATCCTGCCGTCGTTCAACACATCCTAAAGACCCACTTCCACAACTATGGCAAGGGTGAATTTTTCAAACGAACCCTCAAAGACTTTCTTGGCCACGGTATCTTCAACGTGGACGGCGAGTCTTGGAAATTCCAGAGACAAGTTGCTAGCCACGAGTTCAACACCAAGTCTCTGCGCAAGTTCGTCGAGACAGTGGTGGACACAGAACTCTATGACCGCCTAATCCCCCTCCTCTCCTCTGCCGCCAAAAGTGGAACTATCCTAGACTTCCAGGACATTCTTCAGAGGTTCGCATTCGATAACATTTGCAAAATTGCTTTCGGATTGGACCCTGCCTATTTGTTACCCTCTCTTCCACAAACCAAGTTCGCCCAAGCTTTTGATGACAGCGTCACCATAAGCAGTCGGAGGTTCGATGCGATAATCCCTCTCTTTTGGAAAATCAAGAAGCTGCTGAATATCGGGTCTGAAAAACGTCTGAGAATCGCAGTCTCAGAAGTGCAAGAATTTGCCAGGAACATAATCAGAGAAAAGAAGCACGAGATCGAACAGAAAGCGTCGTTGGATTCCATCGATCTCTTGTCAAGGTTCTTGAGCTCAGGCCATTCGGATGAGAACTTCGTGACCGACATCGTAATAAGCTTTATGCTTGCTGGGCGTGACACCACTTCGTCGGCTTTAACGTGGTATTTCTGGCTACTTTCCAAGAACCCTCATGTTGAGGCTGCAGTTCTAGAGGAGATAGAAGAAAAATCCGAAGCTTCTGTTTACGATGAAGTCAAAGACATGGTATACACTCATGCTTCTTTGTGTGAAAGCATGCGATTTTATCCCCCTGTCGCTGGAGATTCAAAGGAAGCTGTCACTGATGATGTTTTGCCGGATGGGACAATGGTTAAGAAGGGGACGAGAGTGATGTACCATATTTATGCCATGGGGAGGTCAGAAACTCTGTGGGGATCCGATTGGGCAGAGTTTAAGCCGGAGCGGTGGTTGGAGAAGGACGAGGGAGAAAAGCATTGGAAGTTTTTGGGGAGGGACGCGTACACATATCCGGTGTTCCAGGCAGGGCCGAGGATTTGCTTGGGGAAGGATATGGCGTTCTTACAAATGAAAAGGGTGGTAGCAGGAGTTGTGAGGCGGTTTAAAGTGGTTCCAGTGCTGGAGGAAGGTTTTGAGCCGGAGTTCCTTCCGCTCTTGACCTCCAAAATGAAAGGTGGGCTTCCTGTGAGGATTGTGGAGAGGGGATTAGGAGAAGTGGAATTATGATACATATGTAGCTGTCGGCCCCAATAAATAATTTGTTGATCTCTACTCTTTAGTATAGTTGGAGATTTATTTGATATATTGAAATCTTTGCATTTGAATTATAATCCATTGTATGATCTATTGGAAACATTTTTGGTATATTCAAGATCTTCTTTTATTTACATTTTAGAAATATTTGAACTTTTTTTTTTTTATGAAGCTAATTGGAGTTTTGTCAGAAATAGGATATTAATTGGGACCCTCCTAGGAGAGAACAGATAGGTAATTGGGACTCTCATTTTCTTGTGATGCGTTACTTCGGCGCAATGGGCCGCATCCACTAACTTTAGTGGGTGCATTCCTTCTTCCTCTCTTTTCCCTAGCATTTGAAAAATCAACGGGTCGGATCCCCTTAATGTAAAACTGCTTATTCTTACTTTATATATGCAATTTACGTTTGACGAAAAAAAAAAACTGGCTTCAAATACCGTTAACTCAGAAATCCACAATTTTACTGTCGCCCTCTTCTCATTCCCTCGTTCTTTTGCCGCACATTCCATTCACAAGGAAAAACTCAAACGCCCATGGAATATGAAAAAGAACAATGTCCAAATTGCAAAGTCTCTGGACTCTCATGAGGGCCTAAGTAGAAGAAGAAACTTCCTGAATTAAAACGAACGTAGAGTGTGTGGAATGCAAAGGTCCAATTAATGTTTGACAGTCTATGGCGGTGGGGTTTTGGAGATTGGGCCATGCCATTTTATTTTGGGAAAAATACACTTTTTATCCACGAACTATCGAGTGACACATTGCATCCCAAACTACCATCTTTAAGACATTGTACCCTCAAACTACCAATGTTAGACATTTTGCACTCTAAACTACCCACTTTGACACATTACACCCTCCAACTATTAATATTAAACACTTTGCACCCTCCATTTGACAATAATACCCTTAAAAAATTAATGAATTAACAACAATATCTTCAATATATGTAAAATGGGTCAAGGACATTATCATCATTTTAGTTGAAAATTTGATAAAGGGTGTAAAGTGTTAAAAATTGGTAGTTAGAGGGTGCAATGTGTCAAAATTGATAGTTTAGGTGTAAAGTACAAAACCTATGATAATTCGTAGGTAAAAAGTGTATTTTCCCCTTCTATTTTCCAATAGTTGTCTTTGGACGTTAATGCTGGTACTCTCGTGCCCTTTTTTGCATCTCTTGTCCACTCTTTGACAGGACATGATCACGGTGCTCCTTGTGAAAATTGAGAAGATTGAAAATAGTGAACATTCCATTGTTAGGACATATTTGCACCGAATGGGAACCCACTCTAGACTTAAGAGACTATCTTTACTTTTCTCCTAGAAAGAAAGAACATATGATCATCTTCTTTTCCACGAGTAGAATTTCCAAATATTCCAACTCCAATTAGTTGCCATCGGATCGACTGAAAGTGGTACAAAAGTTTTGGACATATGTATATATTCATTCAAAGCTTCTGTTTGCTTTTACGTGAACACAAGCACCAAAGTCTTTTATGGCGCGCTGTAAAACGTGCAAAGAAATTTCATGCTTTTGTTTCCTTTTATGTGAACACAAGGACAAGTCTTGGTGAAGCGCGCAACGACCAGTGCGCGCGCTGTAAAACTTGCAAAACAATTTTATGCTTGGGACATGGGGGCAATCAGCCTGAACTGTCGTTTAGTGTTTTGACCCTTTTGTTAGGTGTGAAAATTTTCTCTTAAAGACTTGAAATATGAAATTTTTTTTACTCGTCAAATAGCATTTAATATACCGTAATAGTTAAAAACATTAATCCTTAGTCTGTTGACTAGTACATTGGTCCACAAGAAGTTTACAAGTCATCCTTAGAGACTTTTTGTTGGAAACCACTAGTTTCCTTGAAGCTTCGCACGACAGCCACAAAAGGAGAAATCACTGTTGATGCCAATATATATCCCACCACCTACCCCCATTAAAAAAAAAAATCAAAAAAATCGATACCAAAGAAGACGTCTCCAGATAATAACCATGGTGTTTCTCCAACTCCTAGCTCTTGTTTCCTTTCTTCTCCTTCTTCCCTTACTCTCCATCCTCTTCCTTGCCAAAACTACAACACCCAAGAAACAATCTACATCTCACCCCACCGCAACCATCCTCCCAAGATCTTATCCTTTAATCGGTTCATTACCCGCCATAATCGCCAACATCAGCCGCCGTCTCCAGTGGACATCTGACATTCTTCAGATCTCCCCCTCCGCTACTTTCGTCCTCCACCGCCCCTTCAACAACTACCAAGTTCTCACAGCCAATCCTGCCGTTGTTCAACACATCCTCAAGACCCACTTCCACAACTATGGCAAGGGTGATGTTGTCAACCGAACCCTCAAAGACTTTCTTGGCCACGGTATCTTCAACGTGGACGGCGAGTCTTGGAAATTCCAGAGGCAAGTCGCCAGCCATGAGTTCAACACCAAGTCTCTGCGCAAGTTCGTCGAGACGGTGGTGGACACCGAACTGTATGACCGCCTAATCCCCCTCCTCTCCTCTGCCGCCAAAAGTGGAACTATCCTAGACTTCCAGGACATTCTTCAGAGGTTCGCATTCGATAACATTTGCAAAATTGCTTTCGGATTGGACCCTGCCTATTTGTTACCCTCTCTTCCACAAACCAAGTTCGCCCAAGCTTTTGATGACAGCGTCAACATAAGCAGTCGGAGGTTCAGTGCGATAATCCCTCTCTTTTGGAAAATCAAGAAGCTGCTGAATGTCGGGTCTGAAAAACGTCTGAGAATCGCAGTCTCAGAAGTGCAAGAATTTGCCAGGAACATAATCAGAGAAAAGAAGCAGGAGCTCGAACAGAAAGCGTCGTTGGATTCCATCGATCTCTTGTCAAGGTTCTTGAGCTCAGGCCATTCGGATGAGAACTTCGTGACCGACATCGTGATAAAGCTTTATGCTTGCTGGGCGTGACACCACTTCGTCGGCTTTAACGTGGTATTTCTGGCTACTTTCCAAGAACTCTCATGTTGAGGCTGCAGTTCTAGAGGAGATCGAAGAAAAATCCGAAGCTTCTGTTTACGATGAAGTCAAAGACATGGTATACACTCATGCTTCTTTGTGTGAAAGCATGCGATTTTATCCCCCTGTCGCTGCAGATTCGAAGGAAGCTTTCGCTGATGACATTTTGCCTGATGGGACGATGGTTAAGAAGGGGACGAAAGTGACGTACCATATTTATGCCATGGGGAGGTCAGAAACGCTGTGGGGATCCGATTGGGCAGAGTTTAAGCCGGAGAGGTGGTTGGAGAAGGAGGAGGGAGAAAAGCATTGGAAGTTTGCGGGGAGGGACACATACACATATCCGGTGTTCCAGGCAGGGCCGAGGATTTGCTTGGGGAAGGATATGGCGTTCTTACAAATGAAAAGGGTGGTAGCAGGAGTTGTGAGGCGGTTTAAAGTGGTTCCAGTGCTGGAGGAAGGTTTTGAGCCGGAGTTACTTCCGCTCTTGACCTCCAAAATGAAAGGTGGGCTTCCAGTGAGGATTGTGGAGAGGGGATTAGGAGGAGTGGAGTTATGATACATGTAGCTTTTCGCCCCAGTAAATGATTTGTCGATCTCTACTCTTTTGTAGTTGGAGATTTATTTGATATTTTGAAATCTTTGCATTTGAATAATCCATTGTATTCTATAGGAAACATTTTTGTAAATTCAAGATCTTGTTTTATTTACATTTTCGAAATATTTGATTTTTTTTTAATCTAGCTAATTGGAGTGTTGTCATGAATAGGATATTTTTATATATATTAATTTTAGTTAAAATGTTGCTTTTTATTTTAATGGATATTTATATTGAAAGAGGATGCAATTTTATTCATATTGTGTTCACCGCTTTGTAAATGACAACCTTTTCGACTACCCAAAAAAAAAAAAAAATTTGCCTTCTAACTAAAGTCTAATTATTTTGGGGCTTTATTATTTTTTGTTGGAAACTACAAAAAAAACTCCATTAATTATTCTTTGCCTTTCTCGAAGCTTTCGTAATTTGTGTGTTTTTTTTTTAAAGCTCGTGAAAGAGTGGAGGCCCAATGAAAGTATCAAATCCTTCTGTCTCATCGCTGGCCCGTATATATTGCAATTGGGCATCCAAATTAAGCTGCCAGTTTTCTGATGCTGCTCTCCTAATCCAACGAACCTAGCTAAACATCATGTTATACTCGCTCACTAGCAGTTATTTATTTATTTATTTATTTTTTTACTTTAGTAGTGATGCAAAATGGGACCTCTAAGATGGCCACGCTTAAACATTTCGTCCTTTTTTTTAAAAAAAAAAAAAAAAACTTAATATAATTGTTTTTCCAATTATTTTTGTTCTCTTCCCTGGGCAATCTTAAACACATGTATAATATTTTCTTTTTGCTATTTTCATCGATTGTATGTCTTGAATAAATTGAAGCTGCCAGAGAACTCTACTTCCGACAAATACCAGCCCATGTTCTACTATTTAACCCGTTTATCTTTCCAAGCCTTTTAAAGGAATTTTAACATTTGGGCTTTCGTGACAGGTGTACGATATTTTTTTTTGGGCTTCACAAAATTAAAAATGGAAATGAGTGCTGATAAGTTGGGCTTTTCTAGCCTAATTTTGGATAACATGATGAGGATATCCATTCGGCTTAACTAAAGAATGGGCTCGGTTGAGTTTCATAATAATTGACGTTCACTCCAGGTCGACGAATTATGCATTACGCCTTGATCAAAGCTTCTTGGTGCAGGCTAAAAAGTTGAAATCTTAATCCTTCTCATTTTTCTTTCCCTGTATCTTTGTGTTCCACTTTTATTCGAATCCTTTTTCCCTTTGGAAAATAGCTCACATTCCATTTCTTTGCAGTTTAAAAAGATAAAAGTACTCAAGAAAGGAGAAAATCATAATCTTTCGAAGTTTGAAGGATAATATTTCTAAGATTAATGAGAGAGAGCAAGAAAAAAGACAATCTTTCCTCTTTCCAAACAAGGACGTGTATTGGTGTCGAATATCTCATGATGTAATTATTATTTGAATTATCACAACCCACAGATAATAAAAGATAAATATCCATCATGTTTCTGATCTATTTTTTTAGGCAAATATGTTAGAAGCTGGCACGGTGTACGTGGAAGGATGATCCAGAACATAACTCTCCCTAAATAGATAGTTGGGCCTGCATGCATCCATGCATGATGCGGATTGGGGTATAAGATCAGAGTAACTTAAACTTATGCGCGCAAGAGGGATTTCCACTTGCCAACTTGCAAATTAGGAACCCCTTCAAAGAGAACTAGAAACAATGTCCCGAACAGCATAAGGAAGAAATCACAAATTTGAGTAGCATTCGGTGCAGGAGTCTCTCCTCTGGGGTCCCGCGGCGCGCAAGAAGCCAAGAGCTTTAGAAATTTAACTCCCGGGAGATACATAGCTAGGGATAGCAAGAGAGATTGCTTAATTAGTTTGATCTAAAAAATCCTAGTCAGGATCGATTATATTTTACTAAAGGTTACTTTTGCACGTGTTAATTATTTCATCATGCATGTTTCACGACACGTACGCGGTAATTAATTTCTGCGGGTTTGTTTTTTTCAGAACGTCTTCACATGCAATATTGGTAATGCTGAATATTAATGGATCGCATGCATGTAGTTGCAACAGACATGCAAGTGTAACTCATGATCAAATATTGTTCCACTAAGGTTGGAAATTAAGGATGAACGAACTTATATATATATACTCCATTATTTGTACTTCCATTGTGAATGTTAGTTCATATGGAAGAGATGGCCGGCATGCAGACATAAAAAAACGAAGCACTGCCGATCTTGTGCAGCTTGCAGCTAGCTAGTGACAGAACGTGGAATCGGAATAATTAATATGTACTAGATTTAGCACTAAATAATATAGTAAGAACAAACTACATACTTTCTTTTTTCTCTTGGAACGACCGGAGTGGAGAACTATCTCTTTTGTTATTTTCTTCGGGAAAGTTAGATCAATGGTCCACAATGCACCTAACCTGCGTTTGTCAAGATGTGTGTCTCCATATCAAAAGTCTTTTTAGGGTATGGGGCCTATGGGCTACATAGATTAGGATATTGCTATCAGAATACCAAATGAGCGACGTCCGATCAACTAGTAAAAGGCATAGAATATAAGTATATATATGCAAAATTTTAGTACTTTTTATTTCTTTTGCTCCCCTTATTAAATACCAAAACCGCATCTTTGACCAGTATATACTGGACAAGCCCGGCCCTTTTGTGATAACTGGGATGGCCACATGACTAAGAACGCCCGAAAAACTTAACGTGTTTTGGTTTTTTTATGAATTAAGTATATAAAGTATAATTTTATTTGTTTCGGTATCGGGATTAGTGGAGCTCATTGTTTTGTTAATTTTTCTTTAAGGAAGACTAGATAAAATACGTGCGCACATGCTGGCATACAGATCTGACACGCAACTGTAGATATTTGGTTTCCTTTTATACAAAGTAGTACTATCTATTGTATAGGCAAATCAGCAGCGAGTTGTGTTTTTCTTCTTTGGCTTTTATTTTCCTTTCCGTCCTTTTCTTTAATTTCCCTCTCTTGAGGATGATCTTTAAGTCATGGGGGGCACAATGGAGGCTCTCATGCACAGGAGATCAGACTTCCTTGTTCAGGAGTACACGATGTTTTAAGACACCCTCACCGGACTGACTTGCTTTACAGTACGTGCCGGTCAATATTGGTGGCCTCGTGATAATCCCCAACTTAATTAAAATCGTCAGTTAGGTGAAGTTTGGACATGAAACATTTTCAAGTTGTTCAGAATTTTTTTTTTTAAAAAAAACTCAATTTTAACACAAATTTCAATCCCTAATTTTCACACCAACTTCAATACTTTTTGATTGAAAAAACTACATTAAATATTCTCTTCTTACTTTTTTTTTTTTTTTAAAAATCCAATAAAAATGTCTTGTGTAAATGTACACTTTTTAAAATTTTTATCAACTTTTTACAAATCTCCACAAAAAGTCAGAACTTTCAAAAAAAATTTCTTACAAACTCAAAATTCTTAAAAGTTTTGCTAGCCAAACATCAACTTAGTCCCAACATAAAACCTAAATGGCTAATAGATGCAGTTTTTTAGAGTATTCTGCTTTGGATTCAATTTATATAAAAAATTATAGATTGTATAAAATATTATAGGGTGTATATTATCATTTAAAATGAAATTAAATGTGCACGCTGTGTTTATGTTCTTCTAAATTAGACTTTCCAAATAAGATAAAAAATAAAAAGGATCATGATTATCTATTTTGTTCGTTAACATAGACTTTCGCAAGTTGGGTCGAACATGTACATATTCAACTGTGCGGCAATCACAATATCGAACATCAGAGGGAGGCTATTGGATGATTGCTTGAGAGGAGGAGTTCCAAAGGAAAAAGTTAAGACATCATGATTAGCTATTAATGATAATATCATTGAATATAAGAAAAGTTAAAGGTGAGAGGAGTTATATTCCAGGTTAACATTAAAGAAGTCGACTTTGGAAAAAGGAAATGTCTTCTAATGTGGTAGATATTCTTCTTAACTTATAATTGCTTTAAAGGCCAGGCAGCCGCCTTTCCAATGACCTATACCATGAGTTTTGTTCTCTCTAAGGTTATGAACCCAAATTGCCATCGCATATGCTCTTAAAGACTGAATCCTTGCTATAATGTAATAGCTGGAAATATATATATAGCCTGTGCTTGGTAAACATGGCGCCCTGACATGGCATTTCCACGTCACCGTGGGTTCCGATCGGTACATATATTATAAATTAGAACATGTCACGGCTTAGATCATCCTTGCACATGTTCGTGATCATTTCGATCGATTCCAAACTACGTACCTAGGAAAGATTCTCCTTATTATTAGCTCAAACCATATTGTGACATGAAGAATTAATAGTTTGCAAAATACAACAACGACGTTATAGTGATCATTCATCATGTGGACGTCACGGCTTAGATCGTTTCTTATTTTTCTATCCTTTAATATATATATACATCTTCTTTTGTATTTTCATTTATAAACCAAGAGAGGAGGCGCCGTACGTGAGGATCGGATTTATTTCTAGAATTTATAAATTAGAGATATGTAAATCATCTAGATCTGTCAACTCATTGTGCCTTGAGTAGATAATTCTGGCAATGGCCTAATCACCGTGCTTGCCACTTTCGCATGCCATTCCAGATGCCTTGCAAATGCTTGACCAGGAGTCATCCTTTAAACTTAAACACTTGGCTTTCATGCATCCATTTGAACACTAATTCCAGGAGGCCGCCATTAATTAAACTATATAAAAGCTTTTCTTTGTGCATTAATTGGTCCCAAATATGCATTTTGTAATCTAGCACTAGCCATTATGCCTTATAAACAACACTTTTGCTGCAGTATCAGATATTGAAAAGAATCATTAAAAGAGTCTGATACATAAAAGAAACAATTAGCAAAGAAGTATATATATATTTGAGCCAATATTTGAGATGAACGGTTCTAATCAACTTGAATGTGTGGTCTGCTTACATTATTAATTGCTACAAAGGCATCCGCCTTTCCACTTAAAGCTAGCAAGCAAGCAACCTACTATTCGGTGGATGCATGTTATTTGGAATCTTCTAATTAAACCATTTCTAATTACCAGATTAAAGCCAAGATATTAATTTAACTGAATTATCTATTCTTCTTGCCTTTTCTTTTTCCTTAATTGGGATTATATTAATATCTCTGTCAGCAATATCCCTGGATTTGATGAAATCCCAATAGTGCTTCCTTTTACGTTCTATATATATAATAAAGGGTCGTAGACTATGTAGAAGAACTTGTCCAATTCCATATATAATCACTTGCATCTTTGTTCCATCACAGCAGTAATGACCAGCTTTTATCTGTTATTGATAGAGGCGATCATGGCGGCCCTAATTAATCTATACCAAGGACAAAGGAGGAAGCTGTATATATTATATAGTCCTACTGTCAATTATATAAGGACAGGATTCTTATAAGAGTACAAAGAAATATATCTTCTCTAGCGAATCAGGGCCAAAGACAACTCACATCCTTACGCGTGTGTGCAAACAGAGGCTCGCCTAGATCATGGAGGTAGAGTACTAGTTGCAAAGTTTCTTGGCTTTTTATGGGGCAGGAGTCTTTATTTTTTATTTTTTCTACGTTATGTGGCAGGAGTCTGATTGTGCTATTTGTGTGCAAAAAGACTGTGACGGACGCCTAATTCATTGATTTTCTTTCTAGAAAACCATTTGAAATTAACATAATTGTATACGAATTCATTTAACAAGCAATTCATTGAGGCATGTATACATATATATGCAATTTTCAGATCCTATCTGCCCTTCTGCATGTCTTTTTTAGGCATATCTTTCAAAGTCGACAAATATAATATTGGGTGAAGGAGCATAAGTCGGCGAATAAGCAATTCCCAGTGGGCCTAAAAGAGTGTGCGGCAGACTGGACGTTTGCGCTTTGCGAAAGCCGTGGTAGCTTAGCAATATGCAGTTCAGGGTGGCCGATATGCATGTTCGTTAAAGAATCAGAATATAAGCAAGGACAAGTTTGAAATTGATTCATGGAGTCCTACTTACATGAAACCATACTGATCTGCAGGAAAAGTGCATAAAATGTAAAAACGATGCCCAAAAGACAATTAAAAGATACACCGAAGACTGAAGACGGAAGCTTTTTCTTTTTTCCAGAATTATTTGGGTGCCCCCAGCTCTCCCTTTAGTTTCGTACGTCTGATCTGTATGGAACTCCAAAGAGTTAAACAAGTAAGGAAATAATAGTAGGATAAAAAGAAATTAACGATGGAAACAATTCATTAGAAGCTTTTTGGCTTTAATATTTCCATTGAACTAAGTTTCCTCCTAATTATGTATCTTCCCAGTCCTCAATATATAGACCTCGTAGCCTTCCGACAATTTTTGGAAATTACGTATACCCCTTCCATAGAAGAGGAGAGTACTTTTCGTAGTGACATAATTAGGTATTTAAATAAAGTATGTCTTGCTTGGAATAGTAATAGAAGAGCGTGATGAAGAGGCCAGTACCACCCCGTGCAAAGGTGGCAAAAGCTACTTAGGTTGAAAATTCTATTCCTCCTCCGAAAGGAAAATAGCTCTTTTGCAAGTTAAACTCCAATATCAGCTTAGAAAAAAAGATACACTCAACATCATGAGCTGGTTCTTTATAGCAGTATTGGGATATTGTCTAGATAATATTAACTGCTACGATCTTACCTTGAGTTTAAGCTTTATTTATATCAAAAGCATGAAGTCTAATACGCGCAGTGCAATCAAGCGTAACACTGCGCATGCATATATATATATATATATATATAATGAGAACACAAAATAAACAAGAGCAAAGACATCACATCAGATGATCTTCTGCTCTTCTTTCCATAACAAAAGCCAACATACCGTTGCGACTGAGGACTGCGATTAATTATGTCGTCAATTAATCATGTTGGCAGCTTCCAGTAGCTGTTCCACGATTAATGTAAGTGCAAGGATTAGGACCAGAAGGTGGTACCGGCACTCTCTCCTGTGCAAAAGATGCGTTTTGTGCACCAAGTACTGGGAACTTCATGCCAGCAAAAGGCTGCCTTGCAGCCTCAAGAGGCGAAGTGGTAAAAATCAAGAGCGCAATGATTACCACCTTTACAGCATTGCGCAGAGTTTCCCTACACCAGAACATCTTTTAGCTAATAGAGAAAGAAGGATATGTTTCTCGAGATAGCTGGGCTTCAAAGGCTGGAGTAGTGTTGAAGAAATATGTGAGCTTACTAGCTTCTACGTACTGAGATATATATAGTTGATCATAAAGTGTTTTTTTTTTTTTGAGATAACTGCTAAGTGTATGAATTCTCCAACTTACTGTACAAGGATGGACGTAACCCACGTATCTAAAGAAAAAGTGTAATTGCACTCATGGGAATTGGAAATTTAAATATTACGAGTGCATGTGCAAGGTGGAAAAAAAAAACATTAAAAGAAAGCCTGAGTAAGTTAACTGAAGTACACGGCGTTGAAAAGTCGCAAAAATGGAGAAAGATATCGACAAAAAGCAAGGTGGCAGGATTCGAACCTATGGCCGGCCCGCCCCTGACCTGCTGGGTTGGGTGGCCGGGTTAGCACCCCTCGTCTCTCACGATCAGTCATGGCAGCTGGATCCTTTGAAAGAGACTTATTAAGCACGGGTTTCTGCCATGTACGTCGAACAACTGCTACAGAGGTTGGTCTTACTGTGCCATGTAGGAGCAAGGAGCCTTGCCCATGATCTGTCAGAGCAAAACAGGTATGCGTCAGGTAGGAAGCAGGAACTGACAGAGCATAACAAGTACTGATCATGGTTCAAGGAGTACTTTAACTCGGACACATTGGCGACAATCGTATCATCCACGGAGGTTCTTATAGGGGGGGCTAAATTCCATGAATTTCTCAGATATATATGGCACAATATAACGCATGCAACCAACAGAGTCCACGTACAAGCTGCTAGTTGATATAACTCTTAACTGTTCAGGTGTCCTCTATGGACCTAAACTACGTCCATGCCTTAGCACACTATGAAGGATTTGTGTTCACCTTCTGTTTCTATATGTTTATGACTTGGAGTCTGGGATGTCCTCTAGGTTTTCTATGGCTGAAGTTACACTTTTCCAGTCCAGTGGGCATTGAAAGCGTCTTGCTTCTGGTGATCTAACCAGATAGAAACGAAGGGCAATAATTAATGTGCAGGAATATACTTCAGATATTTCAGTCGGCCAAATTTAAGTTGGAGCACATTACTACTTTGTTTAAAATTTATAGTAAGTTATTTGCCAACATTTCCAGCGCGGCCTCATCCCATTCCCTTCTAATCAAAGCCAAGCCTATCCATCAAATTTGAATTTCAACCTGTACTCTGTTGGAATATTGAAAAGGAGCAGAACACCGCAGAAAAAGTTACTAATTAATGCACTAGTTTTGTCGTGAGCATGCAAAAGTTCAATGAAGTTTTTTTTTTCCTCTCTGTCTCTCTCTCGATATGGTAAAGTAAGTGTATATCTTCCTCATTTTGCGATGAGAATAATCTTGGTGACAAGCAACTACCTGAAAGTTTCTTCAGACTTGTCTTGTAGCTTAATGGGAACCACAATATGGCCGACCCTGCTAGTTGAAGACAAAGCGATCGATAATGTGGAAGGCAAAGTTTAGTTGATCTCAAAGTTTGCTTAACGAAATAAAGTTAAAATTACTTATTATATACCCGCTAACCATGTGCAGCACATATTCTTAATGGTAATTATTAGTTTGTCTGGGTCAGCAGCTGGGAGAAGTACTCTAAGTGCATGCGTATTTCAGGTAATTAAATTAATCGTATAGCTTATATGTAAATTTTAGCAATATATTTTTCCGGCGCAATGTTAGTTGCTGCTGTAGTACTTATGTGTTAGCTAAAAAATTTGAAAGACTGGTGTCCACAGTTTGCAGTGGACCTCCAATTTATTGTAATTATATAATATCATCTTCCATGTAAAATTTTTCAAAAAAAAAACAAAAACAAAAACATAGCCCCTTAAATTAAAATGATTAATTACTGAATTGACCATATCATTTTCGTCTCTGTACATGCAAGAATCGTTTTTTGTTTTGTGGTCGAAAGTGTTAAACCTAAACAGAAGTACTGTACAAATCATTAGCGTCAGTGTTACTCCTGAAAGACAGGAGTAACCAGCTCTATAGGTTCTTGGAGAAAGACGTCTGTACTTACGCCGCTTTTGAGTAGAAATGCCAGATTATTCCTAATACAGCATGTGAGCAACCACCGAATAGTAGGCTGCTTTGCTTGCTAGCTTTAAGTGCGTGGAAAGGCGGATGCCTTTGTAGCAATTAATAACGTAGACCGCACTTTCAAGTTGATTAGAACCGTTGATCATCTCAAATGACTCAAATATATAATTACTTCTTTGCAAAATATGGTTTCTTTTATGTATCAGGCTCTTTAATTTTAATTGCGTGCTATATATATTCGCTTTCAGAACATCTAGTGGGAGACACAGATATTCAAAGAAACGATCGAATATGCTGATCATTATTATCTATTAGTTATATATATAATTCTATCAAGAAAAGAAACGGCAAAAACTCGACAAAAAACAAAAAACACAGGAGGACTTCAAGATTGAAAGTGTCAGTCATATTCATGTGTACTTTTTCAGCTCAATCCTGGGTATCTTCCTTAGCATATCAAGTCGAATACGTATCGGTAATATTCCCTTCCCAGCCAAGTTCTTAATTTAAGGCTAAATATGATCACCGTTCATATAAAAGTATTGTAAATTATCGACAGAATCGCTTGTCATGTGCTGATCAATTGCATGCGGATTGGACTTCAGTGATTCAATGATAACAATAACTAATGCCATAAAAATCTTTTACTTAGGCACTACTCCTCCTCCTCTTTCGATAGATCGAATAGTAGCCGTCCGAGGTGCAATGTGATTAGCGCACTACACATGTCCTGAATTGGTTAAAAGACAACTCAAAGGCTGCGCCTTTTATGTGTCTGATCACGAGAGTTTCTTCTCTTTTGCATGAGAAGAGAGAAACTGTAAAAGAAGGAAAAAAATTGGAAAAAGTCTTCATCTAAATTTCTCTATGTTATTCGTTGACTTCTATTTGATTAGTGTCGGTCGTTGAGATTTTTTCTTTAGTCTATCAATCAATTTGGTGAGATTTTTTTATTAATGGCATTGTTGTAATTCATTTTTGTGTGAGTATAATGTTAAAATCTAAGAATATATATCTATATTCTTAATGCATTGGTAGCCTTTCGAATATGTTTTAGAAAGAACTATTAATGTAATTTTATATTGTTGATAGTGAAAATTTTAACTGTACTAGTCCAGTAATTTTTCCTGCATCATGGCGAAAAGGTACATTATTATCCCACAATAGTGGCGTCCAAGATTTTATATTTTCTCCTTTTTGTAGCAATAATTTCGGGAAAAGCGAACCATTAATGTAATTAATCCGGACCAACATATAATATGGCATGCAGCTTTTGACGTGGCCAGTTAATGCGTAGTAAACTCGTACTCCCATGTCCGGATGTCCGAATATAGAATCATTTCCGCTTTGTGATGGGCGATTAATGAACTAGAATTAGGAGTGTGAATGGGGAAAGTACTGTTGTTAATTGTGAGATTGCAAAATGCATGTCAAGACCAATTAATTCACAAAGCAAAACTTTTAGTTTAATGAATGGCGACCTCCTGGAATTAGTGTTCATGTGGATGCATGAAAGCCAAGTGTTTAAGTTTAGTGGTCATGAAGCAAAAGCAAGGCATCTGGAAATATGGCATGCGAAATTAGTGGCAATTATAAGCACGGTGATTAAGTTTATATATATATATTAAAGGATAGAAAACTAAGAAATGATCTAAGCCGTGACGCATGCATGCACACATGAATCACTATATAACGTTGAGCTAATAATAAGGAGAATCTTTCCTAGGTATGTATTGGAATCGAAATGACGAAGATGTACAAGAATCATGCATCTAAGCCGTGACATTGCCCTTTTTCAGTCGACATTGCCGTTTTCCAGTCGACAGCTTCTTTAATGTTAACCAGGAATATATTCTCCTCTCACCTTTAACTTTTCTTATAATATTAATCAATGATATCGTTATTATCATCCTATAGCCTCCCTCCGAATTGCGATATTGTGATTGCCGCACAGTTGAAAACTCTTTAAACTATGGGGAAATCCGGCCCGGATGGTCTTACTAATGCAATTTTTTAAAATCAACTCATTCCAAATTTATGAGCAAACATGAATTTTTTATAGACAGTGTCATAAATATATATATGTTGAGCGATTTTGATGTATTTTTTTTAATGAAAAGGCATTGAAGTTGAAATTTGTACATGTTAAATTTGGTGTGAAAACGTTTTGGAATTTGTGTTAAATTTTTTAGATTATTAAGTTTGGTGGTAAAAAATTTGAGTTTTTGAAAAGATTTCTTAAAAATTTGAAATTGTTTCATGTCCAAACTTCACCTAAATGACAGATTTTAAGTTGAGGATTATAATGAGGAAGTTATAAGTCCGATGAGGGTGTCTTAAAACATCCTATACTCCCGAACAAGTAAATCCGATCTCGAGTGCATGAGATCAGCCTCCATGGTCCACGGATGACTTAAAAATCATCGTCAAGAGAGGACAATTAAAGAAAAGGACGAAAAGGAAAACAAAAGCCAAAGATCAAGAAAAACACAACTTTGTGCAGATTTGCCTATACAATAAAAAGTACTTTGTATATAGGGGCAGCATATCTAGTCTAGACTTGCGTGTCATATGTGTATGCCAGCATGTGCGGACATATTTTATCTAGTCTTCCGTAAAGAAAAATAACAAAAACAAATAAAATTATACTTTTACCTACGATCCCGATACCCAAACAAATAAAATTATACTTTTATACTACATAAATAAACCAAACACGTACGTTAAATTTCTTGGAAGTTCCTAGTCATGTGTCAGTGGCCATCCCAATTATTTCCAAAGGCATTCAACAAATGATAGGAATGTGCAAAGCAAAGTAAAACGAATCGATCGGGATTTAAATAACATTAATGTTTGATATTGTACTTTATAGTATAAGGGGGCTTGTCTAATGGTCAAAGATGCGGTTTTCGTATTGAATAAGGAGAGCAAAAGAAACAAAAAAATTAAAATTTTTCGCATATTTTTTGTGTTTATTATTGCAGAGCCTTTTTTTGTAGAAGTCCGTTGCTCATTTGGTGTTCTAATTTTTTTTTATTATCATCATTAATACCAATTATCCTAATCTATTGCCCATACCATCAAGGAACTTTTAATAACAAAGGCAAGTTGGGCGTACTGTCCACTCCGGTTCCGAGAAGAGAAAAAGCTGAAAGAATATTTGTAGTTTGTTTGTACTATATATTAGTACTAAATCCTAGTACATTATTAATTAATCTGATTCCACATTTCTATCACTAGCTGCAAGCACAAGAAGTCACGTATATAATGAAGATTAATTGCATCCGTTGTGATAATTTTCTGGTTCGAGATGTGTGATTAATACTCATCATAATCTTTACTAAAGATTTGGCGTGTTACTCTGAAGCGTGCAGACATGAGTGCTATGATCAATATATAGCAAATTAGCAAGGTGTTAAAACATTCCAGATCCGCTTTACAAACCAATTTTCTCTACAATTTCAAATCTGAATTGCCTAGTCCAATTCTTAGACGAAAACATATTAAAATATTGTAAATACTGTACGACTTGCACTGTCCAAAACACATTAAGTACGTACCTCGGACTCACTAGATGTGTCGGGATTTCTAACTAATTAGACTAGTATGAAAGTTGAATAAGAAATTACAGTAAATATTTTTCACAAAATATATATACATATATAGTAAATCTTGATCTGTATTTCACCAGGTAGTAGGCAAGAACAATCTTATTAGGGTTAGAGAGAGAAAGAGGGAATTGTTTTATACATTTGTTTTAGTGAATGTTCACATTATTTGCTTTGTTTAATCAGAGAAGATCGCTAGGCCTCCAGTGCTTGTCGAGGTTTTTCTAATGTACAAATCCCCCAAATTTTTTGGACTTCTTAGTTCGTCTTAATTTGCAGGCGACCGAATATACGATCGTATATATTTATGTGCGGTAGAGTTACTTTGTTGTCGTACCTAAAAATGTGCATTAACATATATATATCTAGGTAGAGTATAGTTTTAGCTGATTGGAAAGATTTTTAAAATACGGAGTGCTATACAAGTACACATTTGACAATGCTTTATATGACACCAGTGTATCTTCTTTCAAATCTTTGTCTGGAGCATATCCTTTTTTCTAAATCACTGTGCTTGGCTTCTTGCCACTTTCGCATGACATGCCTGGAGCTTTCTTGCAGTTGCATGCTTGCCCAGAGGCCAGAGTCATTCTTTAAACCTATCTTGCTTGGCTTTCTTTCCACTTGAGTGCTAACCAAAAGCCATCAACTAAGCTCAAAGCTTTGCTTTGTGTCGTGACTCTTGTCATAAACTAATTGTAGTGTGAATAATTGCAAGAAGATAACGCCAAGGCGCATGATCAGGAAAACGAAAAGTGTGTTGTGGGACTTTTGAAATCCAGGCGGCCACATGCATAGCTAAGTGTAAAAAATGACCACTATTTATTTCTTTTCTCTTTTGGTAGGGATATATATATATTGAATATTGTTAAAATCAGACCTATTTTTCTCTCTCTAGAAAATTCTGGGAAGGCAAGAGAATTCGGCAAACAGTAAAAATGTGGAGAGAAGATACGGAAAAATTGGACATGCCGGCCAAAGCGACTCTAGATAAGCTAATGGTGCTTGATAATGGACGGAGAGTTCAGAGAAATGGGCAGTAGATTTATTAGAGAGGCTTATCATTGCCACTTGATGAGCCCACGGAATAGGTGTGCTATACATAGGAGAGGCAAACTAAGAAAGTGATTGAGGTGGAGAGAAGTGAGCTCGTGTAGAAGAGTGAAAACTGTAGATAAAGTGAGATGAGTGTGTCAGTGGGAGTGACGTGAAGGGTAGGAGGGTGTAGAGAAAAAGTGATGTGTTTTGAAGTTTAATTTGTGTGGTCCTTTCTACCACGATTATTTGGTGATTTAAAATTTTAACTCTTAAAATTTTATTATTATTTATTATTCTTTTTGTTGTTTTTTTTAAATCTTTTTACTTCTTTCATAATATTGTCAAATAATTT
>CM025854.1:2090984-2241947 GCA_003952965.2 Morella rubra
CAGTATTTCCCTCGAAACAACTGTCTCCGAATGTATCGAATTGTTTACCTTGTGGTACAGGTCCCGTGAGGTGATTGTAAGAGACATTGAAGACTGCCAAGAGTGTAAGCTTTGTCAGTTGTTGGGGGATTTCCCCTGCCAACTTGTTTCGAGAAAGGTCCATTGCTTCTAGCTCTATAAGATCCCCTAGAGATGGTGGGATGTGACCATTGAGAAGGTTATTGGAAAGGTTGAGCAACTGAAGCCCCGTTAAATTCCCGACAGATTTTGGTATCTCCCCGACAAATTTGTTGCTTGACATATCAATGACTTTGAACAATTCTCTGACCTTCTCATAGAATCGATTGGTGCCTTTATTTGTCATGGTGGTAGAATAAGTATACGTCTCATATGACCACGAATTGAAAGTCGAGTTTATCTGAAAATATGCTGGGTAATCTGCAAGTTCTTGCTCCGAACAATCTCCGAAAAGTTGGAGTGGCAGCTTTCCACTAAAACCATTGTAGGAGATGTCAAGGATTCGCAGGAAGTGGAACTTAGGACTCTCTATTGGGCCGATGAATTTGTTTGATCGCAGAATGAGAACCGCAAACTGTGGAAGATTTCCCAACCAAGAAGGAAACATATCGCTAAAATGGTTGTTGCTCAAATCAAGGACCTCTAGCCTAGTGCATCTAGCCAATGATCTTGGAACGCGGCCTTCGAATCTGTTTCGACTGAGACTTACCATCCTCAAGTAGCTTGATTTTGTCCATGTTGGTGGAATACTTCCATGGAATCTGTTACCTTGAAGATCAAGCACCAATAGAGAGTCACCAAAACTGTCCGAGCATTGAGGAAGTGAACCACTTAAGTTGTTGTTAGCCAAATCGAGGACTTGAAGAGAACTCAGATTGCAAACCACTTCTGGAATATTTCCACTGAATGAATTTTTTGACCCATAATAGTGCTTCACGGAGACTGGAGGAATAGGGAGTGGTCCTTGGAACAAATTAGACCTCAGGTCCAAAATCTTCAGATTTGTCGATCGAACGAAAAGTGGATATAATTGGTCAAAACCTGTGAGAAAGTTGTTGGAAAGATCAATACTACTTAGACTTAGTTTGCTCGCGTTCTACACCCATTCTGGTACTAGACCACGAATGTTGTTACTCGACAGATCCAAATCTAGCAGTGCATCTTGATTTCTTAGGAAACCTGGAAATTTGGCAAAGTTGCAGGAAGACAATCCTAGCCGGTGAAATTTTGGAAGAGTTGCATTGACACTGGTTTCTTTGATAAGCAATGGACCTTGATTTCCAGAGAGATACAACATAGATAAATGTTTGAGCTTCGCAAACATTTCAAACTCCAAAGTGCCACTGAAGTAGTTCAGAGAAAGATCAAGATATCCAAGATTCTCAAGGTTAAAGATTGAGTTTGGAATTTGGCCTACGAGCTTGTTGCCTTGAAGCACCAGTGAAGTTAGTCGCGTGTGGTTCCTAGCCCCAAAAGAAACCGGACCAGTAAAAAGATTATCGTCTAGAAAGAGGGCAGTCAGTTGTGTCAGATTTACAAGCCCCAAATGACCTGTCAATTGATTGGAGGAGAAATCTAGCTCAGAGAGTTGGACCATATTTCCAATTGAAAATGGGAGATTACCTACTAGATGATTATGTGAAAGAGAAAGGTAGTCCAGTTGTGTCAGATTTACAAGCTCCAAAAATTGGACCTGTCAATTGATTGGAGGAAAAATCTAGCATAGAGAGTTGGACCATATTTCCAATTGCATATGGGAGGTTACCCACTAGATGATTGTGTGAAAGAGAAAGGTAGTTCCAGTTGTGTCAGATTTACAAACTCCAAAGGAATTGGACCTGTCAATTGATTGAAGTAGAAATCTAGCACAGAGAGTTGGACCATATTTCTAAGTGAAGATGGAAGGTTACCCACTAGATGATTATGTGAAAGAGAAAGGTAGTTCAGTTGTGTCAGATTTACAAGCCCCAAAGGAATTTGACCTGTCAATTGATTGAAGTAGAAATCTAGCACAGAGAGTCGGACCATATTTCCAATTGAAGATGGGAGGTTACCCACTAGATGATTTTTTGAAAGATTAACACAAATGATATTTGTGAGGTTACCAAGTGAAGATGGGATGGACCCAGATAAGTTGCTCGAACTCGCCTCTAACACAGTCAGGAAGCCGAGGTTTCCCATTGAAGAGGGCAGCGCACCTGAGAATTGCGTGTCTGAGAAGACCAACTCCTCAAGAGGACTCCTCCATGTAAACTCGGGCAAGAAACCGGTGAGATTTTCGTTTCTATTCAAATTAAGAAAACGTAAATTTGGAAGCTTAAATATGTCTACTGGAAATTCTCCATTCAATCGACAGTCGTAGAGAACGAGGGACGTTAAAGAAGACAAATTTGCCAAGGTACTTGGTACCGCGGAGCTTATGTCTACCCAACCCAAATTAAGCTCTTCCAGGCGGGTTAAGTTACCAAGAAGGTTAGCTAGGCTGGGATTTTTGAGTTCCAAATAATAGTTTGGGAAAAAGTAAATATCAAAGTTGATACTGAGATCAAGGGCCGCCAATCGGGACAACTGTGAAACTTCTAGCGGGATCTGACCAGAAAAACTAGAAGCAGAGAGATTGAGATGAGTAAGGCTCGAAAGATTTCCTACCTGGGGTGGGATGCGAGAGTGTTGGAAGTAATTGTCAGCAAGACTAAGCATTTGGAGGTGAACAAGGCGGAAAAGGCTGCTGTTGGATCCTACAGAACCATAGAGACGGCTGCTACTCAGGTCGAGCCCAATTACATGACCCGTGTCCTCATCGCACAGAACACCATCCCATGAGCAGCAGTTGCTCTTGTCTCCTGCTGACCAGGATGCAACCTTTGGATAAGCAGAAGGATTAAGAGAAGCAGACTTGTTTATGATAAAGCTTTCCTTGAACTCCAACAAGGCTGAGCTTTCATCGTCATGGCACAGAGGCCGCATCAAAGGAGTAGAGAGGGTGGTTATAAGATGCAACAACGACAGTAAGCAAAGAAAGCGCAGGAACATGAAGAGAGACAGCGACAAATCCATGAATCGCTACAGAATTTGCTTATGACTTCACTCGTTGATAAGAATGGATATGAAGCTACGAGCTTTTATAGACTGGACAAAGACTCTTGTTGCACTTAATATCAAAACACGTTCTGGACTGGCAATTGCAAGCTTACAAGAGCAGTGGGCCAGACTACGTTCATGTAAGTCCATCGTGATTACTGTTTAGTCCCACACAGGCAGGGACGAAGCTTTTGGAGGGAAAAGGGGGCGGGGGAGGCCTTCCACACACAACCCCCCCCCCCACAACAACACTTTTTGCAATTTTTTTTAATACATCGCCAAAATTTCAAATTTTCGACAAATGTTTTTAAATATAACGGCAAAATTAGTAGTAATCTATGTAATGGCCTCTCAAAATTTTTGAAGAAATAAAATGAGAGAATGAAAAAGCTTGAGAGAGGAAATAACTACTTTATAAGTGGGTCCTCTAATTTGTTAAAGAAAAAAAATACTAAGAGTTCATCTTTTTTACTTTTCTCTCTTCTTCTATTTTTTTCTAAAATTCCTCTCCCTCCCCCGGTCTCTCCCTCCTCTTTTTTAGAGTGTCTTTTTTAGTTTTATTTCTCTCTCCCTTTTCTCTAAAATTCATTTCTTATTTCTCTCTCACTTCTGCCTCTCAATAACCTCTCTAGATTTTTTAGATTTTCTCTCAATGGTCTCTTTTTTTCTCTCTCTTTCTCTCATGCTATTTTATCTCATATGCAGAAAATAACAAAATTCATACTCAACTCTTAGAATACAACAAACTTTTCGTTTTGCACTCAAAAAAAGTCCTCTTCGAAGTTAAAATTCTAAATGTTATTACATTTAATTATTATTGTCTTTTTTTTTTATTGAAAACATGCTCATTTCATTATTATTGTTTAATTAAAATATTATTGCTTTATTATTTGTGTGTTCCTATGTTATTTTGTCTAAATTTTAACATTGCTTTGTGCCTTTATTAATAATATATGAGCCATTTATTATGAAGATTTTAAACTTTCGATTATATTAGGCCACACAAGGTTTTTATAATAATTAATGACTTTTACTCGAACGTCTAGTTCAATTAGCATAATTCATGCAAATTTGGCTTTAACAATTAAGTTAAAGTTTTATATTTTTTTTTTTTTTAAGTTTTAGAATATGTTATTACATTTTGATTATGCTTATTTTGATTATAATGAAAATTTGAAGGCCATGAGATTAGTCAAGGTACACGTAAGATGGCCTTGACACTCTATTAGAAAAAAAAAATTCAAAAAAAAATTATATTTAACCCTTCCTAAGGACAAATCCTAACTTCGTCCCTAGATGGAAACTCAAGACTCTAGCAAGCCTCGCAAGAACAATGGAACGTATTTAGGTGCAACTCGTGGATATGCAGGTGGAGGGGGATGTGGAGATGGAGGTGGTGGTGGTAGGTGTTCATTGAGGTACTTCTTGAAGAGAAAAAAGTAAAAAAGCTTTCAGTTCAGCTCTCCAACGGTATTCTATTTCAGGCATGCTGTCTTCTCTTTTTGGTGTTGCAGTAGCATAAAAACATAAGGCTTTCATATGAGCCAAATGCCCCTGTTTTTGTCTTTGGTTCATATATGAATCTTGTAATGTCCAATGAATTTAATGTTGATTATCAAGTTTTCCTTTCTCTCTTTTTCTGAGCAGATCATTTACCAAGTTAGTCTTATGCAAAAACCATACATAAGGTCTGGATCCATATTATTCTCATGAGTTTTGTTGTTATAATAAATCGTTCTGTACGCCTCTGATTTAGATAATTAATCCCGTAGCCACCTCATGAAGTTTTAATGTCCACTTTAATTCAGGATTTTACTGTTAAGTGACTATTATGGAGGTCATTTCAAGTCATCTTCGTCACCAAAAATTGCAGTAAGTGCATATCAAAATTTGTTGGAAATTCTGTGGAAAAGGACACAAATAGACTAACGAAGTTCAAGTATAAATGCAGAGATTTCAATGGTTGGAAGAGACAGAGAGCTCCATTGATATTTTGGGAAATCTAACGTGAAGAAAGGGCTATACGTAGGAGTCAAGTCTTTTGCCTTGTCCCAGAATTGACCAAAGTCTTCAGCTTTCTCAAAATAATGCAAGGATTGATGGTACCAGTTATGCGGACCACTTATTAATTATTATGATAGACTTTTTTATGTATCCGAGAAATACGGTTCCTTTGATCCCTACCCATTTGGAAGAAAGTAACAAGCGCACTTATAACATCAAGTTGGTCTGTGTGGAAAATATTAGCTAATTATGTTTATCGTACCAAATGTTTTGAATAGTTTGTGTAGCCAAATGCTCTTATTAAATAGGAGTACAATTCATTCTACGTAATTTGCAAAAGAAGACATCAAATTTCAAAATAAATCTTAAATAAATAGTAAGAAGTTTACATGGCGTTAAAATTTTAACAAAATTTTAATAAAATTTTATTTTATCAAATACACTTTCAAAATTTTATCTTTACTTTTATTTCTCATTTATCAATTTTAATACTCCTTTTTTTTAACATCAACATAAAATTTTAACAAAATTTTACTGAAACTTTACACCAAACATTATATTAATCTAAACAAAAATACAGAAAAAAAAAAAAAGAAGAAGAAGAAGAAATTCATTGATCAAATTAAAAACTAACGATGCAAAAGGGGGCGGAAGGTTCTCCGGTCTTCCTGCTTCCTTTTTTTTTTTTTTCCTGTATTTTTTGTTGATTAATATTAATGTTTGGTGGTAAATTTCAGTAAAATTTTGTTTAAAATTTTATGGTGATGTTAAAAAAAAAAAGGAGTATTAAAATTGATAAATGAGAAATAAAAGTAAAGATAAAATTTTAAAGTGTATTTGATAAAATAAAATTTTATTAAAATTTTGTTAAAATTTTAACGCCATGTAAACTTCTTACTATTTATTTAAGATTTATTTTGAAATTTGATGTCTTCTTTTGCAAATTACGTAGAATGAATTGTACTCCTATTTAATAAGAGCATTTGGCTACACAAACTATTCAAAACATTGGTACGATAAACATAATTAGCTAATATTTTCCACACAGACCAACTTGATGTTATAAGTGCGCTTGTTACTTTCTTCCAAATGGGTAGGGATCAAAGGAACCGTATTTCTCGGATACATAAAAAAGTCTATCATAATAATTAATAAGTGGTCCGCATAACTGGTACCATCAATCCTTGCATTATTTTGAGAAAAGCGAGTGAAGACTTTGACGTCAATCTCTGGGACAAGGCAAAAGACTTTTGGAGTCCCCAGTGACTCCTACGTATAGCCCTTTCTTCACGTTAGATTTCCCAAATATCAATGGAGCTCTCTGTCTCTTCCAACCATTGAAATCTCTGCATTTATACTTGAACTTCGTTAGTCTATTTGTGTCCTTTTCCACAGAATTTCCAACAAATTTTGATATGCACTTACTGCAATTTTTGGTGACGAAGATGACTTGAAATGACCTCCATAATAGTCACTTAACAGTAAAATCCTGAATTAAAGTGGACATTAAAACTTCATGAGGTGGCTACGGGATTAATTATCTAAATCAGAGGCGTACAGAACGATTTATTATAACAACAAAACTCATGAGAATAATATGGATCCAGACCTTATGTATGGTTTTTGCATAAGACTAACTTGGTAAATGATCTGCTCAGAAAAAGAGAGAGGGAAAACTTGATAATCAGCATTAAATTCATTGGACATTACAAGATTCATATATGAACCAAAGACAAAAACAGGGGCATTTGGCTCATATGAAAGCCTTATAGTTTTTATGCTACTGCAACACCAAAAAGAGAAGACAGCATGCCTGAAATAGAATACCGTGGAGAGCTGAACTGAAAGCTTTTTTACTTTTTTCTCTTCAAGAAGTACCTCAATGAACACCTACCACCACCACCTCCATCTCCACATCCCCCTCCACCTGCATATCCACGAGTTGCACCTAAATACGTTCCATTGTTCTTGCGAGGCTTGCTAGAGTCTTGAGTTTCCATCTAGGGACGAAGTTAGGATTTGTCCTTAGGAAGGGTTAAATATAATTTTTTTTTGAATTTTTTTTTTCTAATAGAGTGTCAAGGCCATCTTACGTGTACCTTGACTAATCTCATGGCCTTCAAATTTTCATTATAATCAAAATAAGCATAATCAAAATGTAATAACATATTCTAAAACTTAAAAAAGAAAAAAAAAATATAAACTTTAACTTAATTGTTAAAGCCAAATTTGCATGAATTATGCTAATTGAACTAGACGTTCGAGTAAAAGTCATTAATTATTATAAAAACCTTGTGTGGCCTAATATAATCGAAAGTTTAAAATCTTCATAATAAATGGCTCATATATTATTAATAAAGGCACAAAGCAATGTTAAAATTTAGACAAAATAACATAGGAACACACAAATAATAAAGCAATAATATTTTAATTAAACAATAATAATGAAATGAGCATGTTTTCAATAAAAAAAAAAAGACAATAATAATTAAATGTAATAACATTTAGAATTTTAACTTCGAAGAGGACTTTTTTTGAGTGCAAAACGAAAAGTTTGTTGTATTCTAAGAGTTGAGTATGAATTTTGTTATTTTCTGCATATGAGATAAAATAGCAGAGAGAGAGAGAGAAAAAAAGAGACCATTGAGAGAAAATCTAAAAAATCTAGAGAGGTTATTGAGAGGCAGAAGTGAGAGAGAAATAAGAAATGAATTTTAGAGAAAAGGGAGAGAGAAATAAAACTAAAAAAGACACTCTAAAAAAGAGGAGGGAGAGACCGGGGGAGGGAGAGGAATTTTAGAAAAAAATAGAAGAAGAGAGAAAAGTAAAAAAGATGAACTCTTAGTATTTTTTGTTCTTTAACAAATTAGAGGACCCACTTATAAAGTAGTTATTTCCTCTCTCAAGCTTTTTCATTCTCTCATTTTATTTCTTCAAAAATTTTGAGAGGCCATTACATAGATTACTACTAATTTTGCCGTTATATTTAAAAACATTTGTCGAAAATTTGAAATTTTGGCGATGTATTAAAAAAAATTGCAAAAAGTGTTGTTGTGGGGGGGGGGGTTGTGTGTGGAAGGCCTCCCCCGCCCCCTTTTCCCTCCAAAAGCTTCGTCCCTGCCTGTGTGGGACTAAACAGTAATCACGATGGACTTACATGAACGTAGTCTGGCCCACTGCTCTTGTAAGCTTGCAATTGCCAGTCCAGAACGTGTTTTGATATTAAGTGCAACAAGAGTCTTTGTCCAGTCTATAAAAGCTCGTAGCTTCATATCCATTCTTATCAACGAGTGAAGTCATAAGCAAATTCTGTAGCGATTCATGGATTTGTCGCTGTCTCTCTTCATGTTCCTGCGCTTTCTTTGCTTACTGTCGTTGTTGCATCTTATAACCACCCTCTCTACTCCTTTGATGCGGCCTCTGTGCCATGACGATGAAAGCTCAGCCTTGTTGGAGTTCAAGGAAAGCTTTATCATAAACAAGTCTGCTTCTCTTAATCCTTCTGCTTATCCAAAGGTTGCATCCTGGTCAGCAGGAGACAAGAGCAACTGCTGCTCATGGGATGGTGTTCTGTGCGATGAGGACACGGGTCATGTAATTGGGCTCGACCTGAGTAGCAGCCGTCTCTATGGTTCTGTAGGATCCAACAGCAGCCTTTTCCGCCTTGTTCACCTCCAAATGCTTAGTCTTGCTGACAATTACTTCCAACACTCTCGCATCCCACCCCAGGTAGGAAATCTTTCGAGCCTTACTCATCTCAATCTCTCTGCTTCTAGTTTTTCTGGTCAGATCCCGCTAGAAGTTTCACAGTTGTCCCGATTGGCGGCCCTTGATCTCAGTATCAACTTTGATATTTACTTTTTCCCAAACTATTATTTGGAACTCAAAAATCCCAGCCTAGCTAACCTTCTTGGTAACTTAACCCGCCTGGAAGAGCTTAATTTGGGTTGGGTAGACATAAGCTCCGCGGTACCAAGTACCTTGGCAAATTTGTCTTCTTTAACGTCCCTCGTTCTCTACGACTGTCGATTGAATGGAGAATTTCCAGTAGACATATTTAAGCTTCCAAATTTACGTTTTCTTAATTTGAATAGAAACGAAAATCTCACCGGTTTCTTGCCCGAGTTTACATGGAGGAGTCCTCTTGAGGAGTTGGTCTTCTCAGACACGCAATTCTCAGGTGCGCTGCCCTCTTCAATGGGAAACCTCGGCTTCCTGACTGTGTTAGAGGCGAGTTCGAGCAACTTATCTGGGTCCATCCCATCTTCACTTGGTAACCTCACAAATATCATTTGTGTTAATCTTTCAAAAAATCATCTAGTGGGTAACCTCCCATCTTCAATTGGAAATATGGTCCGACTCTCTGTGCTAGATTTCTACTTCAATCAATTGACAGGTCAAATTCCTTTGGGGCTTGTAAATCTGACACAACTGAACTACCTTTCTCTTTCACATAATCATCTAGTGGGTAACCTTCCATCTTCACTTAGAAATATGGTCCAACTCTCTGTGCTAGATTTCTACTTCAATCAATTGACAGGTCCAATTCCTTTGGAGTTTGTAAATCTGACACAACTGAACTACCTTTCTCTTTCACACAATCATCTAGTGGGTAACCTCCCATATGCAATTGGAAATATGGTCCAACTCTCTATGCTAGATTTTTCCTCCAATCAATTGACAGGTCCAATTTTGGAGCTTGTAAATCTGACACAACTGGACTACCTTTCTCTTTCACATAATCATCTAGTAGGTAATCTCCCATTTTCAATTGGAAATATGGTCCAACTCTCTGAGCTAGATTTCTCCTCCAATCAATTGACAGGTCATTTGGGGCTTGTAAATCTGACACAACTGACTGCCCTCTTTCTAGACGATAATCTTTTTACTGGTCCGGTTTCTTTTGGGGCTAGGAACCACACGCGACTAACTTCACTGGTGCTTCAAGGCAACAAGCTCGTAGGCCAAATTCCAAACTCAATCTTTAACCTTGAGAATCTTGGATATCTTGATCTTTCTCTGAACTACTTCAGTGGCACTTTGGAGTTTGAAATGTTTGCGAAGCTCAAACATTTATCTATGTTGTATCTCTCTGGAAATCAAGGTCCATTGCTTATCAAAGAAACCAGTGTCAATGCAACTCTTCCAAAATTTCACCGGCTAGGATTGTCTTCCTGCAACTTTGCCAAATTTCCAGGTTTCCTAAGAAATCAAGATGCACTGCTAGATTTGGATCTGTCGAGTAACAACATTCGTGGTCTAGTACCAGAATGGGTGTAGAACGCGAGCAAACTAAGTCTAAGTAGTATTGATCTTTCCAACAACTTTCTCACAGGTTTTGACCAATTATATCCACTTTTCGTTCGATCGACAAATCTGAAGATTTTGGACCTGAGGTCTAATTTGTTCCAAGGACCACTCCCTATTCCTCCAGTCTCCGTGAAGCACTATTATGGGTCAAAAAATTCATTCAGTGGAAATATTCCAGAAGTGGTTTGCAATCTGAGTTCTCTTCAAGTCCTCGATTTGGCTAACAACAACTTAAGTGGTTCACTTCCTCAATGCTCGGACAGTTTTGGTGACTCTCTATTGGTGCTTGATCTTCAAGGTAACAGATTCCATGGAAGTATTCCACCAACATGGACAAAATCAAGCTACTTGAGGATGGTAAGTCTCAGTCGAAACAGATTCGAAGGCCGCGTTCCAAGATCATTGGCTAGATGCACTAGGCTAGAGGTCCTTGATTTGAGCAACAACCATTTTAGCGATATGTTTCCTTCTTGGTTGGGAAATCTTCCACAGTTTGCGGTTCTCATTCTGCGATCAAACAAATTCATCGGCCCAATAGAGAGTCCTAAGTTCCACTTCCTGCGAATCCTTGACATCTCCTACAATGGTTTTAGTGGAAAGCTGCCACTCCAACTTTTCGGAGATTGTTCGGAGCAAGAACTTGCAGATTACCCAGCATATTTTCAGATAAACTCGACTTTCAATTCGTGGTCATATGAGACGTATACTTATTCTACCACCATGACAAATAAAGGCACCAATCGATTCTATGAGAAGGTCAGAGAATTGTTCAAAGTCATTGATATGTCAAGCAACAAATTTGTCGGGGAGATACCAAAATCTGTCGGGAATTTAACGGGGCTTCAGTTGCTCAACCTTTCCAATAACCTTCTCAATGGTCACATCCCACCATCTCTAGGGGATCTTATAGAGCTAGAAGCAATGGACCTTTCTCGAAACAAGTTGGCAGGGGAAATCCCCCAACAACTGACAAAGCTTACACTCTTGGCAGTCTTCAATGTCTCTTACAATCACCTCACGGGACCTGTACCACAAGGTAAACAATTCGATACATTCGGAGACAGTTGTTTCGAGGGAAATACTGGATTGTGTGGGGGACTCTTGACAAAGAAATGCATGGATATAAATGTTTTACCACCTTCAGAAAGTCAACACTCGAGTTCTCCATTTGAATTTGGTTGGAAAATTGTGGTTATTGGGTATGGAGTAGGGGCAATTGTTGGGGTGATCATCGGGCAGGTCGTCTTTGCGTGGAAACAGGACTGGTTGATGAAGACCTTCAGAATAAGACAACCAATACAAAGAAAGGCTAATAGAAGGAGACGGAGATACTGAATTCAATACAACCAGTACAAGTATTGTATGTGAAATGTTAGCAAGAGGTATGTTAGGATTAAGATCCTCTATAATTTCCTGTCTGAATTGTAGAGAATTTTGATCCATTTGTTACTCAGTGCAGCCCGTGCTTCCAGAATGAAATGCTCCAGCTTTTCTGGCCAGATATGTCGGCTTGGGCACACAACTCATTGGACTTCTCCTGCTATATGATCCCAAGGCAATTATGTGATAAAGTACGGAGAAACCAAATTTACCTTATTAGCATGTTTGTTTTTGTTATGGTTCGGTGCTATCCTTGGTGTGATCATTGTATTCCTAAGCTATAAGTGAGGCTGTCAATAAAAATTACAATTACAAGTCTCTCTATACTAACACGACCACTACCAGGCTGCTTGCTGTCTGCCATTACCACCACTACAATCACTCCCACACAGCTGCTGTCTTTTGAAAAATAAAAACAAAAACAAAAACAAAAACCACAAAATGTTAGCCCACAGTTCTGGTAGCTATCCGTAAGCTGTAATGTGTAAACATCAAGTAGCGACTTAGTGTACCTGATCCTGAAGCAAGTATACTCCACTTGATAATTCAACCTAGCATGAAACGGAATTGAACCATTGTGCACCCTACTCACACTCGCAAGTGGTAAGTGCATTACATTCATTCCTAACAGCTTCAAATAATAGTGTTTAGGAGGACCTACTTAAGTGGAAGTGGAAGGCTGTTGGATTTATAAACCTTCTTGGTTTTGTGTGTTACAGTCAGTCCCCTGATTCGATAGATCTAGTGGTGGCAGGCTTCAGTTTTTTGATGGTTAGCTGCTGAGTTGGGAGATGTCCAGAACTTGAATCCCCTTTGGAGAGCATTCTGTCTAGGCCTTTCGGAGAATGGAAAGCACAATCAGTGAAATCATGGCGAATGAAAAAGAGGCTTTGGGGGCTTCTCTCAAGGAACCATCGAATCACTTCAACCATGACGTGAGAATCATGAGGAGGGCTGTCATGGCCTAAACTACTATGACGGGGCTTGACTAGATTTTCTTTAAGTACTGAGATCAACTTGCCAAAAGGCTAACTCAAGATTGGTCCTGGGAGAAACAAGCAAACCTATAGCCTAAGTAGGTCACAGGAATACTCAGCATAGGCACTAGGATGTTTCTCTTTTCCCTCTTTTGTTGGATGAATGTTTCTCAATTACCTTCCACAAGCTACGAGATTGTTGACAAGAACAAGAAATGTACAGCAAATCCGGGTACTAAGAAAGGCCACAAAACTTGGAGACAATGAAATAGTACTTATCATTCCATGATCAGCTTTCAAGTCTTCTGCGAGCATGAAACTCAAAGCATTGTGAAGCAGACACGATACTCAAAAAGTAAATAGAGAGTTAATGGCAAATAATTAAAATCAATCCAATAAATCATCCATGGTTAATTTTGCAGTCTTTCACATAGCATGAAATCCAAAACTTTGTTGAGCATGCAAGCATTCCGTAATTAATTGGATAGTTTCTCAATACCTAATCAGATACCAAGCTCAATCAATCAAGATACCCGTACAAGCACCTTGTTCTTCTTTCCCGCAGAGAGAAGGATAACCTTCCCATCAACAATGTCCTCTGCCTCAATTATCTTATTCTCCCCATCCACTCTATTGTTATTCAAGTACAGACCCCCCTGCTTCAGCAACCGTCGAGCAGCTGATTTGCTCTCCAACAAACCGGCCGAAACGGAAAGATCTACCAGCGAGAGATTCAACACCTCATTATACGCCAAAGAACAAGATGGCACATCCTCCGCAATCCCCTCAATCGTCTGCCAATCCAACCTGGTCTCTGTCCCCGGCCTCAACGCCTGGGTTGCCTTAATCGCCTCAGTCAACCCCTCCTCCCCGTGCACGAACCGTGCAACTTCCTCAGCAAGCCTCCGCTGCAGGCTATTCGGGACGTACCCGGGTCTCCCCATCTCCCTCTCCAGTTCACCAATCTTTTCCATCTCCAAAAACGTAAGAATCTTCAAAAACCTCACCACGTCCGCATCCGGCACCGAGAAGAAGTACTGGTAAAATTTATACGGCGAGAGCATCGACGGGGACAACCAGATCGCACCGTCTTCCGATTTTCCGAACTTGGTTCCGTCACTCTTTAACAGAAGAGGAAATGTCGCTCCATATGCCCCTTCAACCTGCAAAATCTTCCGAATCAGTTCGGTCCCGGCGGTTATATTTCCCCACTGATCACTCCCTCCTATTTGTACACTCACTCCCTCCTTCTCGAACAAGTACAAGAAATCATAGCCCTGCAGTAGCTGATACGTAAATTCCGTATAGCTCATTCCCTGCTCCGATTCCAACCGCTTCTTCACGCTCTCCTTCGCCATCATAGTCCCAACCCTCGCGTACCGACCCACATTTCTCAAGAAATCCAACAACCTGACCTCTTTCCACCAGTCGTAATTGTTCAGGATCACAAAGTTCTCGGAATTAGTGCAGAGGATCTTGGAGATGGTGTCGTGGATTCCGACGGTGTTCTTTTGAAGCGTGTCAGCGTCGAGCTCGGGTCGTTCTATGGACTTGCCGGAGGGGTCACCGATACGGGCGGTGGCGCCACCGATGAGGGCAACAGCATGGTGGCCGCAGCGCTGGAACCAGGAGAGCACGATTAGGCCGAGAAGGTTACCGAGGTGGAGGCTCTCAGCGGTGGGGTCGAAGCCGCAGTAGACCTTGACGGGGCCGGACGAAAAGGCGTCATGGAGATTGGGGCTCGTGAGGGACTCGAGGAGGCCGCGTTGCTGGAGGATGTCGATGACGTTGCGGCGGCCAGAGGACGGGGATTGCGATTGTGTGGAGTAGCAGCAGCAGTAGTTGGCTCTGATAGAGAAGGGTAGTTTCGGAATTTTGCAAGAGGCGATGGGGTTTTTGAAGGGGGATAAGAAGAGGAGGGCTTTGGAGGCAGAGGCTATGGCTACGGTGGCCATTTCCGGTTACAGGTGCGTTTGGTGGTTGGAAATGGTTGGAACCTAACAAATCGAGACCCGAAAAATGTTTTTATAGTAAATTGAAGCTTATGTTTGGATGCGAACATTTTTCATAAACTCTAACCACGTTTCACAGACTATTTCCAAAGAAACTATTCTGCTTCCCAAAAAAAAAAATCACCAAAAATTTTTTTTACCTATCCAAACACAGAATCGTGTGTGTTTGAAAGTTTTATCTGCTCCTGAGTCTATTTTGGAGGAGAACGAGACTAATGCATAAATGAGTACGCGGGTACTTTTAGAAACTGTTTAAACATGATTTGTACCATTGCCAATTAGAGTTGCATATTAAAAAAAAATTAGTTTGAAATTTTCCCCCCAAAAAATAGATTTATACTATTTTTATTTACTTTTAATGTTGGAATTAGAAAAGGGCCAACGTTTTATACTATTTGCAAAACCGCCTTTAAAGGAGACAGTGCAGCTGCGAAACAAGCTCCTTAAACCGAAAGTGTACCGTGTTAATATTCAGGAAAATGTTGGGGACCATCTATTGGTATCTTCCTAATACAACCTGACATTGTTTGTGAAACGTATATGTTGAGACTCACCCCGACTATATGACACAAATGTCACAAATATGTGACTCCAGGGATGGGACTGTTCATACAATTTATCCAAAAAAAAAAATTGTGGCCACTAACCTCTTCTATGACCAAGAATTGTGATTAATATGGACCCAAACCTTACATATGAATTTTGTTGCCTTTTGGTTTATGCATACTAGTAATTCGGTAAATGATCTGCGAAAAAGAAAGGAAAGATAAAAAAAAAAAACATAGAAATGAACATTAAATTCATTGTATGTTGCATGATTCATATATGAACCAAAGACAAAAACAGGGGCATTTGGCCTCATATCAAGAGCCCTTATGTTTTTTATGCTACTACAACAGCAAGAAGAGAAGACTGCATGCCTGAAATAGAACGCGTTGGAGAGCTGAACGGAATTCTTTTTTACTTGTTCTCCTCACGAAGTACCTCCACCGCCACATCCACCACACACCACCACCGCCACCATGTCCGCCTCCACCACCACCACCACAACCACCACCGCCACCATGTCCGCCGTGTCCTCCACCGTGTCCGCCATGTCCTCCTCCACCTCCCAATCCAACTGCATATCCACTACTCGCACCAAAATTTCTTTGCTTGCGAGGCTTGTTAGAGTGCTCTCCAACTTCACCACAAGCAAAGATGACCATCGAAATGATAGAAAGGGACATGATGATCATTCCAAGCAACAGAAGGCCACCTGAACTCTCCGACAGAATACTCGCATCATCTGCATGGGCACCAACTTGAGCAGCGAAATCTCTCGCCATCTGTGGTGTTTCGCTCTCTTGCTTGCTGGAGGATATGGAAGTCTCCCAGTTTATGCCATTCAAAATCAAGTTTGTCACCCGCTTGTCAGTGAAAGCGTGTGATTGAGATTTCTTGTCTCATTTGTCTTATCCCAGAAACTTTGCACTTATCCTCCAAAACTCAGAGAAGACTTTATAGGGTATTGACGTTATTGGTTTGAAATGTGAGTTATCATGGATATTCAATATGTTTCTTATTATATTTTGTATTTTCTTTATAAATAAATTTTTTTAACTTACAGTATATTTGGTTATAGATGTTATAGTAAAAACCACTTAAATCTCCATCTTCTAACTATTTATCCACTCTCCACATTATCTTTTAATTGCATGTATTGTATTTATCTTTTCTTTCAATTTATACCATAATTTACACTTAATACTATTTAATTTTATACCATTTCTAACACAAATATTTTTAACAAATAAAATATTATATTTTAAAATTTGTACATTTCGATCAATTCACATCACTATAGCTTAATAGCTAAATCAAATCGAAGCTATAATTGATTATTTTTAAAACATATGGAGCGTAATAAAACATTTTAAAATTTCAGGAGTTGATTGATTTTTGTTCAAAGATATGACTTAATCAAACTTGGAGTTTCATTGAATTTTAAAAGAAAGTAGTTGAAAGTAGAATTTCATAAGAGATAGTGGAAAAGTAAAAAGAAAAATAATTTGGGTAAACTTGTTATGCTTACAGTAATCGGCAGAGGTGATTCAATAGAGAAAGAAAAAAAGAGAGATAGTTTTGAATTTTATTTTATTATTTTTTTTATCAAAATTTTGAATTATATCTATAAATAAAAATGTTAAAATATAGAGATTTTTTTACCAAGATTTTAGTTTACAAATATACAAGTACATGAGATAAGTCACGAAGATCTTTCTCAGCAGTGGGGTCTAGGAATGAAATAGCCCACGAAAGTGGACTGGGCACTTCCACTAAATGTCTAAAATCTCTGACCAGTAATAGTGATTAGTAATTGACATTTCCTGTTGAATAGTTTTTTGGGAACAAGTATACGCAAATAAATAAATAAAAATAGCATCTCATATCTTTGCCTAGAAAGGGAGTAGTCTCCGACTTGCTGGTTCAGTCCTGCACCGTGCACTCCTATGCATTACTAGTTCGCGCTACATGTAACTGTAGCCTAAAAGGAATAGATCATTTAGAAAGCTAATAACTTCAAATAACTTGCAATTCATTGAAGCATCGTGGGCAGTTTATCACATGAGTTAAAAAGGGGTGGAAGCACATACAGTGCTGCTCTTACGAGGAAAGCATGTTCTATACGTGAATCTACCACTTCTTATATATGAATCATTAAATTAATAAGAAAAGCTAAAAAATATTATTTAAATTATATTTACTTTTGAGATGATAAATTTTATTATTTAAATTATATTCTCTTTTGACGCCATAAAAAACAATGTCATGTGATAACTTCACCCTCTAGGGCGCCTCTAAGCTTGTCATCCTCTCCAAATAGAAAAAAGACGGGATAACAGCTGATGTTTTGTTTGGTTTGGAATACGCTTTTTTGTAATGTTTAAGAAAAAATTTTAAGATATGTTTTTGACCTTTTTAGGTGTTTGTGAGAATGATGAGTTCTGTAGAAATGATGTTTAGAAAGAATTTTTTTTTAAAATTTATTCCCTTGGATAATGTGAGAGTGAAAAAGTATGTTTGAATAGAAGATTAAGATTTTATTTTTAGAGAGTTTTTATGGATTTTTGTAATTTTTGTGTTTTTCACAAAATTGAGGCTAATATTAGATATAAAATTTTATTGAAGATTGAAATATTTTTTTGTGTAAAAAAATGATAATTTGATTGAAAAATATTTTTAAAATCATTGAACAAACATGACGAATAACTTTTATGCGCAGAAGGACATGGGCCTCAAACAAGGTTTATAAACTTTTAGCTGAATAGATGGGCCTGGACCAGTTTTCATCTAGTTTCGAACCCAAGACCATCTGACTGTCCAATTCTTTAAAGAAACACGAAATCCTAAATTAAAGTAGAAATTAAAACAACATGGATGCAGCCATGGGATTAATTATCTAAATTAGAGGCTTACATAACGATTTATTATAACATCAAAACTCATGAGAGTAACATGGATCCAGACCTTATATATGGTTTTTGCATAAGTGTAACTTGGTAAATGATGTGAAAAGAAAATAAAAGAAAAGGAGACTTGATAATCAACATTAAATTCATTGGACATTACAGGACTCTGATATGAACCAAAGACAAAAAAAGGGGCATTTGGCTAATATGAAAGCCTTAGTTTTTATGCTACTGCAACACCAAAAAGAGAGGACAGCATGTCTGAAATAGAACACCTTGGAGAGCTGAACTGAAATCTTTTTTACTTTTTTTCTCTTCAAGAAAGTACCTCAACAGCCACCACCACAGCCGCCACCACCACCTCCACAACCGCCGCCTCCACAATCGCCGCCTCCATCTCCACATACCCCTCCACCTGCATATCCACAAGTCGCACCTAAATATGTTCCATTGCTCTTGCGAGGTTTGCTAGAGTCTGAGTCGCCATCGTTACCACAAGCAAAGATGACCAACGAAATGATAGAAAGTGACATGACGATCATTCCAAGTAACAGAAGGCCACCTGAGCTCTCCAACAGAATACCCGCATCATCTGCATGGGCAACAACTTGAGCAAAGAAATCTCTCGCCATCTGTGGGCTCTTTCGTTCTCTTGCTTGCTGGATATGGAATTCTCCCGATTTATGCAAATACAAAATCAAGTTTGTGACTCGGTTGTCTGTGAAAGCGTTTGATTGAGATTTCTCGTCTCGTGTACGTGTCTTAGCCAGAAACCTCTGCCCTTTTCCTTCAATTTGTAGTTGTCAAGGCAAACGAGATAAGCCAAGAAGATCTTTCTCAGCAGTGAGGTCTGGGAAAGAAATAGTGTACCTTGGGCTCAAAGGGGGAGGCTGAGAGACTTGTCTCCAGACCCTGTCCTCCAACTTGCTGGATGTTCAGACCTGTAACTCCACACAGCACTGCGAGTAACTTTAGCCTAAAAGGAATAGACTAGATTGGAAGCTAATAACTTCAAATGATCTGCATTCTGCAATACATGGAAGTTATCGCGGGCAGTTCATCACAGTAATCAAAAGGGGTGCTCTTATAAGGAAAAACAGTTTCCATTAAAAACAGCTTGATTGGACAACTTCACGTCTTCACCCACCAATTTTATTATCCTCTCCCTCCCTCTCCAAAGGGAAAAAGGACGAGACAGATCACAGGAACTGATAACATTTATGACCAGAAGAGGAACTGATATAAATAGGGTTTCGAGACTTTTAGCTGAATATATGGGCCTGACCCATTTTCATCTGGTTTCCATCCCTGTCCAATTCTCTAAACAAACCTGAAATTATAAATTAAAGTGCACATTAAAACAACACGAGGAAGTTATGGAATTAATTATAGAATTAGAGGCTAATTACGGAGCGATTTATTATAAGATCAACAATGATGAGTGTAATACAATTTCTACCTTATTTGGATTTAGGGGTTGATTCAATTATTTAAGGTTTATAGTTACACTCCTAGCTCGATTGTTATCAGCTATTCTAAATGTAATTTTTTTCTTCCGCATGTAAATACCGGAATAAATAACTCAATTAATTCTGTGAGGCCATAGTTCTGAATTTAGAATTTAATTTTTTTCATTAATATTTTCATGAATTTTTTTTTTCAAAATAGCATCTTTCGTTCCACGTATGCGAGATGAAAGATATAGTTTATCTTAATTAATTTCGTTAATAGTAAAATCTTATTTTCTAATTGTCTAAGCACATAGACCCCTAGAATTTGAATAATATAGAAAGAGTTTCTAGTAATGGCAAAAAAAAAAAAGGAATAGAACAAATATAAGATCTTTAATCTAAACTAATGAGTTGCTGAATCTGATTTTCGTAAAATCTTGTGTTGTTTTCTTTTGAAGGCATTTTGGTAATTGAAATTAAGATAGTTTTTGTGTTGTAATATGCTATAATTTTTTATTTTATTATTATAAAAAGAGTCTAGAGATTAATACAAATAGGGGGTGACTTGATTAAAGATATTATCTATAACATTCATGTGATTTCATTTTGTGATAAATTGGTTAATAAGGTTTCAATTTCAACAAATTAATACTTGAAATCACATATTTGTAACATTTCACTCCTTTCATCATGATTCCTTTAAACCACAAACGGAATTTGCTAACTGACATTTTTTAACACGTACCAATCAAAGAATGACACGCCCACATAAAAAATTCATTTTGTTGCCAAGTCCCCGAAAATGTCCAGTTAGCCGCCAAGACATGCCATAAAGTAAAAATCACCATGTCACAGCATCTAGGTCACTTAAAATGTTTGACACGTTAATAAAAATACTCACCACTATTAAAAAAGAAAAAGAAAAATATTTTGTCTCATGCAAAGAGGCCCACACCCCGATCCCTTTTTCGACCCTCGAATTCTCTTTTCCCACACCAACAATCTCTGACTCCCGAATTCTCCCCCACCAGATCGAAAGCCCCGGATTTGGAGAAGATCCAATCCGGTGACCGACCACGACGATGGCTTCAAGAAATTCCGTTTCTTCGTCGGGTGGTGACGTGTTAAAAAAATGCCATGTCAATGAATTCTATTGGAAATCTAATGGAAGAACTGAAATGTCACAAATATTTGACTCCAGGGAAGTGACTGTTCATACAATTTACCCCAATTTTTTCGTCACCACTAACCTCTGACATGACCAAGAGTTGTAATTAATATGGATCCAGACCTTACATATGAATTTGTTGCGTTTTAGTTTATGCATACGAGTAACTTGGTAAATGATGATCTGATCAGAGAAAGAAATTAAAAGAAAACTTGAAAATGAACATAAATTAAATTCATTGTACATTACATGATTCATATTATATATATATGAACCAAAGACAAAAACAGGGGCATTTAGCCTCGTATCAATGCCCCCATGTTTTATGCTACTACAACACCAAATAGAGAACAAAGCATGCATGAAATAGAAGACGTTGGAGAGCTGAACTGAATTTTATTTTTTTACTTTACATATGCAAGTACCTCCACTGTCGCTAGTGCACCACAGCCTCAACAACCGCCACCGCCACCACTATCGCCACCACCACCACCACCACTATCGCCACAACCGCCACCGCCACCACAACCGCCGCCACCACTGCCACCACAACCGCCACCACCTCTACTACCATGAGGCTTGCTAGAGTAACTATCTTCACCACAAGCAAAGATGACCATCGAAATGATAGAAAGGGACATGATGATCATTCCCAGCAACAGAAGCCCACCTGAGCTCTTCGAAAAAATACCCGCATCATCTGCATGGGAACTAACTTGAGCAACGAAGTCTCTCGCCATCTATGGTGTTTCGTTCTTTTGCTTGCTGGAGAATACGTAACACTTATTTGCCCACGCTAAGTAGTAATATGGTTTAAACAGGAATTTTTCAATATGGAATTAGTCTTCCAATTATGCCCCTCAAAGTCAAGTTTTTGAATCGGCGTTTGATTGAGATTTCTTGTCTCATGTGCCTCTTAGTTTACAAATATCTTTTTTTTTTCTTAGCTTTTAGTTTACAAATATCTAGTTGCGTACATGAGATTATAAGTCCCGAAGATCATTCTCAGCAGTGGGTTCTGAGAAAGAAATAGCCCTCCAAAGTTGATTGGGCACTTCCACTAAATGTCTAAATCTCTGACCCGTAATATATAGTAATTTCTAGTCTTTGTCCAAATAAATAGCATCGATCTCCTATCTTTGCCTATGAAGGGAGTAGTCTCCGGACCCTGTCCTCCAACTTGCTGGTTCAGTCCTGCACTGTGCACTCCTATGCATTACTAGTTCGCGCAACATGAAACTTTAGCCTAAAAGGAATATATCATTTAGGAAGCTAATAACTTCAAATGACTTGCAATGCATTGAAACATCGCGGGCAGTTAATAATTACATGGGTTAAAAGGGTGGAAGCATATGCAGTGCTGCTCTTCTAAGGAAACCACGTGACATATGTGAATCTACTGCCGATTATCTCTGAATTTATCTCTTATTTCAAAAGATTAAATGATAAGAAGAGCTAAAATTTATTATTTGAATTCTATTTACTACAAGAGATTTGTACTTTAGTTACAAATTTATCAGCAACGAAATTAATTTCGTAGCTAAAACTATACTTTTCGCAACATAAATATTGTTTCGTCACTAAAAGATAGTTTTAACGGCGACTTTAAGCGACTACTTTGTCTAAAAGTAGCGACGACTATCAGTGACTATGAACGCTAAAAATATCTCTTGAAAATTATTGTCGCTAAACTTAAAACACAGCGACTAAATTCTATATTCATCGCTAAAAGCTTTATCAGCGATGAATTCAATTTTGTCGGCATATTTCAAAACGGGCGGAGAACGAGGGAAAACATGAGTTACCCAAATGTTTTAAGGGGGGAAGACAAAATTTTAAAGTGCGCTTTATTTCCTCTATTTTCGCAAAAGCACTAATTTTTTTGGAACTCCACTTTCAGATTTGGAATGGTACTGCAGTTCTCTCTCAGCACATGTAGAGCTTCCATCTCTTTCAGCGTTTGTAGGCGTGTTTAAGCTAAGACCGACTTGGGTAAGCTCTTCACTTTGCCTCTTTCTTCCCTCTTCTCCTTTATTTCTTTATTTTTTTCGATCCTTGCTGTATCTTTCCCCTTCTTTTTTCTGTTGTCTTGTTTGTGGGCACGAAGACCCATTTCGTTGAGGTGAGTGATCCGAATCAGCTCATGCTGGAGCTTTGTGGGAGCAAAATGGAGCTTGGACTAAAGTCTGCAAATGGTTGACCAAAACCCAGTTTATTGGGTCAAGAGTTTCAAAAACCCAGCTTCTAACGGCTCGGAATGGTGAGCAACAGGGGCTGGAATTTCCAACACCGCGCATGTCCTACGCGCAAAATTCCAATGCCCAGCCCCACGTGCGCGGCCTTGAGTGCGGGACACTAGCGAAGTTCCAACACCCCCACGCGCATGGGGGCGAGGGACGTGCGCGACAAAATTCAACGTTCATTTGCCTCACCACCGTGAACTCGACCCTCCAATCTACCACCTGATCCCTCCATTTAAGTGACTCATCCAAACCGTTTGGGAGAAGCCCAGATCTACCCTCCAAGTACTTTGTGCTCGTATGTGGGTTTTTGACGCTCGTTGGAAGGAATGAAGCGAGCTACTATTGTCAGTTGTAGTGTGGGTTGTGATTTGGTGGTTGGAAGATAAATTTTGGCTTACTGTCGTGATTGTGATTTGGTGGTTGGAGGATAAATTTTGGCTTGTTAGTTGTATTTTTATTGCTTGTTCATCCCATTTACGTATACAACATTTTGTTCATATCAATAAAATTGTGGATTCACCATATTGGTTGTTAATCGTGTTGCTTGAGCATTTTTTTTTCAAGATCCATCTTTCTATGAAAATTTTTGGTATCAAAACAGGGTCACTTGATATGAAAAAAAATCGACCGAATTAACAATCAGGGGAGCTTAAAATGGATATAAATGTATTGCGACCAAAATGGCACCGTAGCTAATTTCGAATGAATAGTGATGAAGATGGCATTAGGGAGAGAGAAGGGCGACGTGTGAGATTGTTATCTGGCAACTTCGAATGAAGTCGCTAATTATGGAATGAACAATGATGAGAGAAAACATATTGCTGGATATGTGTAGTGATGCTGTATTTGCGACGAAGCTTCGACATTTGATTTTTAGTCGTTAGTTTGTTGTCGCGACGATTTTTCTCCTTTTACCAACAACTGACGCTGGTCGTTTTAGAGCAAAATTCTTGTAATGATTCTTTAATACTCTCCTTCAGTATAGACTTATGGTGAGTCAGACTCTCTCTTAATTAGTAAGCTTAACACGTGTAACGAAATCTTCATCTCCACAACTGCCGCCTCCACCACCACAGCTGCTGTCGCCGCCACCTCTGCAACTGCCACCTCCATCTCCACTTGCGCATCCACAAGTCGCCCCTAAATATATATGTTCCATTGCTCTGGCGAGGTTTGCTAGAGTCGCCATCTTAACCACAAACAAATTAAGATGACCATCGAAATAATATAAAGTGACATGACAATCATTCCAAGCAACAATACTATAGTCAGTAGGCCACCTGAGCTTTCCAACAGAATACCCGCATCATCTGCAGGGGCACCAACTTGAGCAACGAAACCTCTTGCCATCTGTGGGCTTTCGCTCTCTTGCTTGCTGGATATGGAAGTCTCCCGGTATATGCAAATACAAAATCAAGTTTGTGACCCGGTTGTCTGTGAAAGCGTGTGATTGAGATTTCTCGTCTCACGTACGTGTCTTAGCCAGAAATTAATCTCTGCCGTTTCCTTCAATGTAGTTGTCAAGGCAAACGAGATAAGCCAAAAAGATGATTTTGAATTTTTTTTAATCCACAATTTGGAATTATATTTACAAATAAAAATCTTAGGATGAAGAGAATTTTGGCTAAAATTTTAATTTACAAATATCTAGTTACATGAGATAAGTCCGAAGATCTTTCTCAGCAGTGGGGTCTGACAAGCCCTCCAAAGTTGATTGGGCACTTCCACAAACTGTCTAAATCTCTGACCCTTAATAGTAATGACATTTCCTGTTGAATAGTTTTTTTTTTTTTTTCTAGATTTCTGTTGAATAGTTATTTGGGAACAAGAATGTGCGAATAAAAAAAAAAAAAAGCATCTCCTAGATCTTTGCCTAGAAAGGGATTAGTCTCCGGACCCTGTCCTCCAACTTGCTGGTTCATTTTTTTTTTTTGTGAGCCTCCAACTTGCTGGTTCAGTCCTGCACTGTGCACTCCCATGCGTTACTAGTTCGAGCTACATGTAACTTTAACCTAAAAGAAATAGATCATTTAGGAAGCTAATTATAACTTCAAATGACTTGCAATTCATTGAAGCATCGTGGGCAGTTAATCACATGGGTTAAAAAAGGGTGAAATCATATACAGTGCTGCTCTTTCAAGGAAAGCACGCTCTCTCTTAATTAATAGACTTAACACGTATAACAAAATCTCCATCTCCACAACTGCCACCTCCATGATCTCCACATGCATCCCCCTCCACCTGCATATCCACAAGTCGCACCTAAATATGTTCCATTGCTCTTGCCAGGTTTGCTAGGTCGCCATCTTTACCACAAGCAAAGATGACCATAGAAATGATAGAAAGTGACATTATGATCATTCCAAGCAACAGTAGGCCATGCCTGAGCTCTCCGACAAAATACCTGCATCATCGGCATCTGTGAGCTTTCGTTCTCTTGCTTGCTGGATGAAGTCTTCCGGTTTATGCAATACAAAATCAAGTTTGTCATGACCCGGTTGTCAGTGAAAGCGTTTGATTGAGATTTCTCGTCTCACGTACGTGTCTTAGCCAGAAAACTCTGCCCTTTCCTTCAATATTAGTTGTCAAGGCAAACGAGATAAGCCAAGGCGATCTTTCTCAGCAGTGAGGTCTGGGGAAGGAATAGTACTGTACCTTGGGCTTGGGCTCAAAGGGAGGGGCTGAGAGACAGACTTGTCTCCGGACCCTGTCCTCCAACTTGCTGGACGTTTAAAGTCGGTGGGTGAAGTTGTCCAGTCAAGCTGTTTTTAATGGAAACTGCTTTTCCTTATAAGAGCACCCCTTTTAATTACTGTGATGAACTGCCCACGATAACTTCCATGTATTGCAGAATGCAGATCATTTGAAGTTATTAGCTTCCAATCTAGCTAGTCTATTCCTTTTAGGCTAAAGTAACTCCACACAGCACTGCCCAGATTGGAAGTAATTCCAATTTAGTCTATTTCTGACCCGAAGAGGAACTGATAACTTTTGTTCACTGCGTATCATCAACAAAATTGATTGAGTTTTACAAGGAGAGAACGAGTTGGCATTCATTATCTACAGAGAAGAATGGGCCCCAAATAAGATTTCGAAACTTTTGGCTGAATTTATGGGCCTGGACCCGTTTTCATCTGATTTCCAACCCAAGACCATCCGACTGTCCAATTATCTAAACAAACCCGAAATCATAAATTAAAGTTGACATTAAAGCAACAAGGGGCAGTTATGGAATTAACTGTATAAATTAGAGGCTCACGAAGCGTTATTTTATTATAAGAACAACATTCATGAGTGTAATATAATTTAGTACCTTATTTGGATTAGGGGTTGATTCAAATATTTAAGGTTTATCATTACACTGTTAGTTCCATGGCTGTGCCATAAATATATGTTCTGAATTTAGAATTTAATTTTTTTAATATTGAAATATAATTTTTTTTTTTTTTGTACGAATAGCATCTTTTTTCTAGAATTTGAATTATATAGAAAAGAGTTTTTAGCAAAGGGATAAAAAAAAAATAGAACAAGTATAAGATCTTTAATCCAAACTAATGGGTTGCTGAATCTGATTTTCTTAAATTTTCTGAAATAATCTTTAAAAAAAAATAATTATTTCTAAAATTCATATATTTTTTTGGGCTGACTGGGTCCACTGGTAAATTTTGGTTGAGTTTTCAAAGGCGTCGCAGGCGGCTACTGATTGGGCCCGAGGCTCCGAATCCAAGTTCGTCTCGGATCGGGAAGTTTCGTAGTTTGAGCCATACTCTTGTGTTCGTAAAAACTAAAAAATTACGAAGCCCCTCTCTATATAAGACGTTGCTTTGCGCCTCCACGGTGACCTCAGACGCTTTCACTGCAAAAGCTCCCCTACGACATCCTCAAAAGCTCCGGTAAATTATTATGTCCTCAAAGGTCGCGCTTTCTTCTTCTTCTTCTTCTTCTTTCCAAATCCCAGCTGGGTTTATCAAATCTACGTTTACCTGTTCTACGCTTTTTTTCTTTTTAATCTTTGGCATTGTCTGGTTTCGTGTGCGTTGACTGCCAGTCTCAAGTTCTGATGCTGATTGTAACTCCTGAAAAAAGTTGTACCGAATTACAATTACTGCTATGGGAAAATTTTCGCGATCAGCGTTCAATGTCTCTCTCCTCTAAACGAATTACAATTACTGCTATGGACCGTCCGAGTCAGTTGGACACAACTTTCCACCTAAACGAGGATAAAAATAATGAGATATTCTTTTGTGACTTAAATGCAATTCATGACCATGTACGCGCAAATTGCAGATATGCTTTTATGATCAATTTTTATATTCTTGAGGTAAAATTTAAATTCATAATATACCTCTTGGCTCGCGTCAGTTCTAATCAGATAACACCATATCAGTATTGACTGTTAAATTTTCAAACGACATATGAATAAAAGAACATACTGTAAATTTAAGCTTTTTTATAACTTAAAATACACTCTATGGCTATGTAATATGTACAAATTACATATATGTTACTGTGATAAATAAAGTTATTTTTATATTTTTGAAGTAAAACTTAATTTCATAATATGTCTTTCTGTTCACGTTAACACCAATAGATAATACTATGTCAGTATTGACTGTTAAATTTTTAAAACGACACGTGAACAGAGTAACATACTGTAAATTTCAGTTTTAATTCAAGAGTATAAAAATAACTTTCTCAACAACAGCGACATATCTCTAATTCGCGTATAACACAGTATATGAAAATTTCGTTACAATTATTATGCCCGAAAGAAAGAGTACGTTTCCAACAATGGGACCCTCCATGTGGAGACTGGTACCCAGATAAGGGTAACCACGGAATCTTGTCATTCTCGATCCGACCGTTCATTTAGGATATTTATTATCCTGGAGGGGCCCGCAGTCAATTATTTCGAGCACAACTGACCGTCACCGACAGTGGGGGTCTTCTCAATTATTTCGACACCAAAACACAAGATAAGATATTGATATGAACAACTAGCAATTCTAATAAAAAAAAAAAAGGGCATTTGGCCTCGTATCAATGCCTTTTTTTTTTTTTTTTACTTTTTCTCTTCAAGAAGTACTTCCACTGCCGCTACTGCACCACCGCCTCAACAACCTCCACCACCTCCACAACCGACGCCACCACCTCCACTACCACCACCATCATGACTATGACCACCACCACCAACATGACCATGACCATGACCACCACCACTATGACCATCACCACCTCCACAACCGGCACCAGCACCTCCAAAAAAACCATATCTATGGCTCTTGGGAGGCTGGCCAGAGTTGCCATCTTCACCACAAGTAAAGATGACCATCGAAATGATAGAAAGGGACATGATGATCATGATTCCAAGCAACAGAAGACCACTTGAGCTCTCCAACAGAATACCCGCATCATCTGTAATTGCAAGGGCACCAACTTGAGCAATGAAATCTCTCGCCATCTGTGACCTTTCGTTCTCTTGCTTGCTGGATGAAGTCTTCCGATTTATGCAATACAAAGTCAAGTTTGTCAGTGTCAGTGAAAGCGTTTGATTGAGATTTATCGTCTCACGTATGCATCTTAGCTAGAAAACTTTGCCCTTTTTTTTTTTTTTTCTAAGTCTCTGCCCTTTCCTTCAATATGTAGTTGTCAAGGCAGTTGAGATAAGCCAAGAAGATCTTTCTCAGCAGTGAGGTCTGGGAAAGGAATAGTGTACCTTGGGCTTGGGTTCAGTGGCGGATGTAGGAGGGGGGCTGAGAGATTTTTCTCCGGACCCTGTCCTCCAACTTGGTGGACGTTTAAAGTCAGAAAAAAATTTGGTATTTTTTTTTCAGTTCTTTTTAGATTCTTCTAAAATAATTTAACAGTTCAGAATTTTTTAATATATAAGATTTATTTTTAAAATTAATTTTAAATCGTTGAATTCTTTTCAAATAAATTTGAGAAAAATTTAGAAAAGACAACAAACATTACTGTTAAAGTCAGTCGGTGAAATTGTCCAGTCAAGCTGTTTTTAACGAAAACTGCTTTTCCTTATAAGAGCACCCCTTTTATTTACTGTGATGAACTGCCCTGATAACTTCCATGTATCGCAGAATGCTGATCATTTTAAGTTATTAGATTTTCAAACGGCATATTGACTAAGGGCGTCCTGTAAATTTAAGTTTTAACTCAGGGTATAAAAATAATGTTGTTAACAACAGAGACATATACGTAATTCACGTGTAACACAGGTACATGAAACGCATTTAAGCCTTCTTTTATTATGACCAAAAGAAAGAGCACGTTTTCAAGAATGGGACCCCCATGTGGAGACCAGTACCCAGATAAGCGTAACCACGGAATCCTGACATTCTCGATCCGACCGTTCGTTTAGGATATTTATTATCCTGAAGAGCCCACAGTCAATTATTTCGAGTACCAACTGAACGTCACCAACGGTGAGGGTCTTCTCAATTATTTCGACACCAAAACACAAGATAAGATATTGATCTGATCAGCCAACAATTTTAATGAAAAGAAGGGAGGAGGAAATTTAACAGTAAGATCTGCATATATAATATAGCGATATGTAACAGCCTCTTATTATTAGAAAATATGATTTTATATAAATTTGGAATCCGTTATACCTCATAAGTTGATTTTATAAAATGATCTTTAAATTAATTACAAATATTCATTCTTAATTTCTTAATCGATATAGGACTCTTACACCACGTGAAAAGAGTCGTATATGATATTCGGAGACAAAATTAAAAATCACCATGTCATTTCAAAAGTTTGCCACGGCAATTAAAATACTCACCACTATTAAAAAAGAAAAAAATATATATTTTGTCTCATGTAAAGAGGCCCCCACCTCGATCTCTTTTTCCCTCAAATTCTCTTTTCCCACACCTATCGCTGACTCCCGAATTCTCTCCCAATGCCCCCACCATCGAAACGCTAGATTTGGCGAAGATCCAATCCGGTGACCGACGACGACGATGGCTTTGAGAAATTTCGTTTCTTCATCAGGTGGTAACCTGTTAAAAAAATGCCATGTCAATGAATTCTATTAGAGATCTAATGGAAGAATTGAAATGCCACCATTTGACTCCAGGGACGAGACTGTTCATACAATTTACCCAAATTTTTTTGTCGCCACTAGCCTCTTATATGACCAAGAGTTGTAATTAATATGGATCCAGACCTCACATATATAATTTGAAAATCAACATCAAATTCATTGTTCATTGATCAAGGATTTTTATATGAACCAAAGACAAAAACAGGGGGCATTTGGCCTCGTATCAATGCCCTTATTTTTTATGCTACTGCAACACTAAATAGAGAACAAAGCATGCCTGAAATAGAACACGTTGGAGAGCTGAACTGAACTTTTTTTTTTTTTTTACTTTTTCCCTTCAAGAAGTACCTCCACAACCACCACCACCTCCACAACCACCACCACCTCCATCACCACCTCCAAAATCGGCACCACCATCACCACCTCCAAAAGCGTCACCGCTACGGCGCTTCTTGCCATCTTCACCACAAGCAAAGATGACCATCGAAATGATAGAAAGGGACATGATGATCATGATTCCAAGCAACAGAAGACCACCTGAGCTCTCCGACAGAATTCCCGCATCATCAGCATGGGCACCAACTTGAGCAACGAAATCTCTCGCCATCTGTGAGCTTTCATTCTCTTGCTTGCTGGATTAAGTCTTCCGGTTTATGTACGCAATACAAAGTCAAGTTTGTTATGACCCGGTTGTCAGTGAAAGCGTTTGATTGACGTTTATCGTCTCACGTACGCGTCATAGCCAGAAAACTCTGCCCTTTCCTTCAATATGTAGTTGTCAAGGCAAACGAGATAAGCCAAGAAGATCTTTCTCAGCAGTGAGGCCTGGGAAAGGAATAGTGTACCTTGGGCTTGGGCTCAAAGCGAGGGGCTGAGAGACTTGTCTCCGACCCTGTCCTCCGTCTTGCTGGACGTTCAGTCCAACAAAATTGATGAGTTTTACAATGAGAGAACAAATTGGCACTACTTAGAAAAAGAACAAGTCGGCATTCCTTATCTACAGGAAAGCGTGGGCCTCAAATAAGGCATCGAGACTTTTAGCTGAATATATGGACCTGGACCCGTTTTCATCTAGTCTCCAACTCAAGACCATCCGACTGTCCAATTGTCTAAACAAACCCCAAATCATAAATTAAAGTCGACATTAAAACAAGAAGGAGCAGTTATGGAAATAATTATATAAATTAGAGGCTCACGGAGCAATTTATTATAAGATCAAAACTCACGAGAGTAATGCAATTTAATACCTTATTTGAATTAGGGTTGATTCAAGTATTTAAAGTTTATTGTTACACTCTTAGTTCTAGCTGTGCCATAAATATATGTTCTGAATTTAAAATTTATTTATTTTTCATTAATATTTAAATGGAAAATTTTTTTGTACGAATAGAATCTTTGTTCTACGTCTGTTTTATTACGAGATGAAAGAGATAGTCTATCTTAATTAATTTCATTAATATAAAAAGCCAAGATTTTGTAATTGTTTAAGCACAAAGACCCCTAGAATTTTAATAATATAGAAAAGAGTTTCCAGCAAAGGGAAACCAAGGAATAGAACAAATATAAGGTCTTTTAATACAAACTAATGGGTTCCTGAATCTTATTTTCTTAAATTTTTCTAAATACTCTTTGAATAAATAATTATCAACAGAATTAGTTTTCTAAAATTCATATATTTTTTTGGGCTGACTGGGTCCACTGGTAAATTTGGGTTAGAGTTTTAAATGGCGTCGCAGGCGGTTACTGATTAGGCCCAAAGGCTCCGAATCCAAGTAAGTCTCGGACTAGGAAGTTTCGTAGTTCGAGCCATACTCTTTTGTTCGTAAAAACTCAAAAATTAGGAAGCCCCTCTCTATATAAGACGTTGCTTTGCGCCTCCACGGTGACCTCAGACGCTTTCACTGCAAAAGCTCCCTTCGACATCCTCAAAAGCTCCGGTAAATTATTATGTCCTCAAAGGCCGCGAAGGCTTTTCCCTTCTTCTTCTTCTTTCTTCTTTCCAAATCCCAGCTGGGTATATCAAATCTACGTCTACCTGTTCTACGCTTTTTTTCCTTTTTGTTTTTAATCATTGGCATTGTCTGGGTTCGTGTGCGTTGTTGGGGTTGTTGCCAGTCTCAAGTTCTGATGCTGATTGTAACTCCTGAAAAAGCTTGTACCGAATTACAATTACTGCTATGGGAAAATTTTCGCGATCAGCGCTTAGTATCTCTCCTCTAAATCTTTGGGAATTGTATCAAACTGCAAATAATTTCTTCTGAAAACTTTTTCTCTGAATATGCTGGATCTTGTGGGGATGTTGGCTGTTTTAGAAAAATTATCTTTGTTTAAATAAAGCAGAATAGGAATTTGCTGCTGTTTATGAAGAAGGTCTGATGTCGAAAGTTTTCTACTTTTAGATGTTCTTAGAGAACTCTTATGCTTTCTGTGTACTGGTAAAGTTAGGAGATACATGAAATACAGCAGCGCAAGATCAAAGCTATATTAGCAAATGGGTGGAAATTTGCCCCAGTGAGATACAAGTTATGTTCTTACTTGTTTTTCAGAATATTGCAAGCTGCGTGCCAAAGCTTAAGAATTTAATTGTAGTTTGTGGGTCATTCTATTTGCCAGGAAAAGCAGGGAAATATTTCTTTGTTTAGGATATCTCCCCATGCTTAGAAAAACAAAAAAAACAAAAAACAAAAACAAATCAAAATCATCTATTCAAATAAATGTAGGTAATTTTAGCTTTAATCTAATTAATTCTTTCTAGAGGAAGTATCAAGTAACGCAACTCTGGTCAATGAACCAAACACATCTTGCTATGATGTTAAGCACGCAAAATTAAAGGTTCTATGAGATTGGAAAGCTTCTCTGCTTGTGAGAAAGAAAAGAAATGACTTTGTTTGAGGTGTCTTTTGGTATGTTCCTCTGTCTTATTAAACAAAGAGTTAGGATTGCCTATCTCAGCCCCCTACCTTGTTGACACGCACGCAATGCACTACCCTCCTTCCCAAAAGAAAATTTGGGCATTTTGTTAGAGCAGTTGCATTAAATTATTTACCTCTTGAGTTGTATGAGTAGTCTTGTAGTCACTTGTTACAGTCTCTGCTTCAATGCTGCACATTGCTTGTCATGCATGATACATCAGGGGTTGTGTTTGTTCTTGATGGAAACTCTGGCGTAGTATGATCTATACAATGTTCAAAGCACATTAAATGGTGAGAGAGAGTGTTATTTTGAAGATGAATATTGTTGACATTAAGATTAGCAAACAGTAATCTGAAATGGAAGTTGAAGTTTATTTGGAGCTTCATTTATGGATTTCATTCATTTTAATCCAATTTTTGTTCAGAATGCCACCATTTATTATGTTGTCAAGATGTTGAAGCACGTCCTGAGGATATATTCTTGTATATGGTCGGCTGTGGATCCACATCTGCTGGAGTTAAATTCTGTTTCACAAACTCATGCTATTGGTATCCTTCTTCTTATGGATCAGGCGTTTGGTTACTACTCGGAGGGATTATTTTCACCCGTTGAGACCACCTTAACATTCTGCAATGCCAAAGGACAGAAGAGTTCGCTCCACACTCTACCGTCAATCTAGGACATCTTCTATTCCTTCCAGTTCCAAGGATACCAAGCACGAAGAATGCGAATACCTTGTTGGACCAGATGAGGATGTGAAAGAATGGGAAGAAGTTAGGTGTCCCATTTGCATGGAACACCCTCATAGTGCTGTCTTGTTGAGATGCTCATCTTCTAGCAAGGGTTGCCGTCCCTACATTTGCAACACAAGCCACCGCCACTCAAACTGCCTCTCGCAGTTCTGCACTTCTGCCGATGAACAGCAAGAAGCTTCATCCTCAAGCAAATTTCGATCACAAACAAAGCTTGTATGTCCTCTCTGTCGAGGGCAAATCAGTGGTTGGGTTGTTATTGAGCCTGCACGTCAGTTCATGAATTCTAAAGCAAGGAGCTGTCCTCATGAGGCCTGTGATTTTAGTGGGACTTACGTACAACTCAGGAATCATACAAGGCGAGAGCACCCGGAAAACAGGCCATCACAGGTTGACCCTTCTCGCCTGCAAGAGTGGATGAGGTTGCAGCGTCAAACAGAAATGAGAGATGCGCTCTGTGTATACTTATCACAATTCCAGGACATTACAGAAGATATTCCAATATTACGTCTTGACTGGTTTCTGAATGGCTTTGTGGTTTCTGAGTCGCTTCCGCCAGATGAATCTCCACCTGAGGCCTCTCCTCTGCGGAGATCACATTCTGCTTAGTCCAGAACGTTATAAACAGATCAGATCCCGTGGGAAGGAATTAAGTAGTCCTTTGTTTTTTTGAATTTTTTTAAGTGATACGCCTTCTAAATCTTTTTGAGTTGTTGGAGTTAGGGAATTAAATATATGTAATTTAATTTTGTATTGGGCAATTACTTACGGGAAGTAGAAAGTCAGAATATGTTAAAGCTTGAATTTTTTTAAGATACATGGAAATTTTGGACCATAAGCGCAATTGTTTCCTTAATTTAACCTGCATGTTAGATATTACTCATCAAGAAATACGCCAACCATCCTTTTATCCCTTTTCTTGATGAGCATCTTGATTTAAAGGACAAGGCGAGTGTACGCTACGGAATATTCATTTCGGATTCACGCAAGCAATGATCAACCCTCCGTAACTCCGTTTAGGAGCAGATAGTTAGGGCGGTTTTCGAAAGTGACTCCCTCTCTTAGCTATTTCGGGCATTGTTGATTCTTCCATTTTGCTCCTGGGCTTCCCTAGTGATACTATTGAAGTCATTTGTGAGATGACGTCCCCCAATCCATGGTGGAGCTTTGCTAAAGTTTCACTCCAAGTTAACTCTGTTGTAGATAGTTTGACCAAGTACGCGGCTTTAGGCACTTTTTTAGGGTTATTCATCTTCATGTTTTACTGCTATCCTATTTAAGATTTAGTGATTTTTTTAAACCCCGCAGGACTCTTTCAGTGTTTAAGTTTGAATGAAATACCGTTGAAAAAAAAAACATTTTTGGTTTTTTGGGATAAAAGGCAGTTTTTCATGCAGAGCTGCATTTATCATCAATCCGGTAATTTGATCTACACCCGAAATTTTTCGTGACCCAATGAACCGATACAAGGGGGCTCATCACAAACCATATGACGGCGAAGTTTTCTTCATTGTCCACGTGGTCCATCGATGTGCCACTTCTAATGATATTTGAAATTGGGAGGGGGAGGAAGAAAACTACATCTGGGTTAAGCCAAGCATGACATACTAGTGGACATCAAATTCTATAATTGTGACTTGTCTATAAGACCAGAGTATCTTTTGATGAAAACTTTGAATCAGGACAAAAAAAGAAGGTAAATGTGTTGGGTGGTCTAGGAATTTTTCAACCTCAAAAACTAATTCAAGAAGTGAGACTTTCTCTCACACTTATAAACTGACTACTAGTCCCTTCCACAATCGATATAAGACTAAAAGCTGCCTCTTTTTCTTCTATTTCTCTCTTTGATTCGTACAACTTAAAGAACTCTTTCTTAAGATTATAAGTTAAAAACCCTAATAGACTTTAGGCCTTATTAAAAGACCCCTAATTGGGTTTTCCTTCACATAGAAGGAATTAACCCAACAAAATGAAATACAAACATCGCTCGAGACCCAGTGCATGCTAGAGAGAGAGAGACTACGCATGGGATATGTTTCCCAATAAAGGGCCGTTCGCCCTCATCAAGAAACCTCCAAGTCGAATAAAGGTTTGGAAATAGAATTTACAAGGAACGTTCCACCTTTTTTTTTTTTACGCAACATGAATCATTCAGAATTGAGCAGAGTCATCACAGTTTACAATAGCAAGCGGCACATCGCCTAGGTGGATATCCCCACACCTAACAGAATCTAAACCCCATTTAGCTAGATAATGAGCCATACAGTTTCCATCTCTAGGTATCCAAGCAATTTTCCAATCCACTTGATCCACAAGAAGTTTCCTGATGGTGATTACTTCTCCTTCATTCCACCAGTCAATGATACCATCTTTGTTAAGAATTTGATCTACCAACAATAAGGAATCTCCTTCTCGATCATAATGTCTCCACTATTCATCTCTTCAGCCAAGGAAAAGGCCAGTCTAGCAGCTACTGCTTCTCCTTTTAAAGGATCCGATCCATTCTTCCTGCAAAGGCGAACTTTTAGCAGCTCACCCAGGTAATTTCTACAGTCTGCTGCTGCAGAGAGCACATTGTGTTTAACAGCTGCATCAAAATTACTTTTTTCAGGGAGCCTTCCTTGGGGGGTGCCAAGATCTAATTTCAACAACATCTCTCATATTCCAAGCATCTTTATGGGCAGTAAACCTTTTCCCTCTACTTTCACGGATGGCAGGGAAAGGAGAGTAAGTGTTTGCCAGGCAAACAGATAAAATAGAGAGATTAATAAGAATGGCCAGAAGGAGAGAAAGAGATCAGAGAGCCTTTCTGCGGAATGGAAGCATACTACTGGAGAGGCTGGTGAGCTCTTGTGGAGTACATTATTCAAAACTGGCAGAAAAAAAGAGAGAGGGAGAAAGCCTTTATACAGAATGGAGGCAGAGCGTTGGAGAAACTGGTTGCGTCTTGTAATGGCCGGCCTATTCCATATGGTCACAGAACGTCTTCAACAACATAGCTATCACAGCTAAGATGGCTGCTAACAAAAAATTTCTGAAGCTCGTAGGGTGCTGCCTCGAGACTCTACTTCCCAATTTAGAGTACAAATGTAATGAGAATGGAACTCTTGCCGATTGAATTTACATCTCTGGTGATCATGGAGCTCCAAATCAACAGCAGCCGATGGCCTGGCAGAGCATGTTAAAGATTGCAAGGGATATTGCTCATGCAATAGCATATCTCCACACAACCTTCTCCCGACCTATCATACATAGGGATATAAGAGTCACAAATATTTTGTTAGACCAGCATGATATTCTCAAGTTGACTGATTTCTCCTTTCCATATCAGTCCCCAAAGGTGAAACACAATGCCCAAACTATTTGGCTACCAGCAGGGTAAAAGAGAAAACTGAAGTCTATAGTTTTTGTATGCTTCTAGTATCACTTTTAACAGGACAGCGTCCTTACAAGCTGATGAAGATGAGACCTTAGAAAGTTTCATAAAGAAGCAAGCAATAAATCAGATTGTGGATCTGACAAGCATTGGATAAAGGAGCAGATATGGAGCAACAATTGCAAGCTGCCCTGCAGCTCACTCTCATATACATAGATGAGGGTCCAGAGGTGAGACCAACTATGGTTGATATTACAAAAGAACTAGGGCGGATTCAGAGCTTTGTTTCGTGATTACCCAATAATCTCTTAGAAAAAAAAAAAGAGTAAAGAAAAAAAAAAAAAAAAAAAGGAAAAAAAAAGTCAATCTGGATGTGTCAACACTCAATAGATTGAGAAGAGATACGATGGCATCATTCGCTTTTTGTTGTGTACATGTATCATATGTTAGACATAGACTGATGGAGGATATAGAGTGAGTAGGTTAGATGGCTCAGACCAAACATTACAAGATATCCCAAAGCTATTAAGAAGCAATTAAACTAAAGTACAAAGGATATACATGCATAGCGCACACATCATGATAAAATGCAATATGCATAAAGAAATTTTACATGAGAATTACACAGAGCCAGTTCAAAAGTTTCCAAAATTTCCGTAAAGGTCCATTACCGGGAAGAGAGTCTCAGCACGGTCCTTGATTGAAAGTACTATGCAAGCATGTATTGTAATGCATATTGAAGTTTACAAGCATGTTTCTGATTGGCCTTCTAATGCAACTGCAGGTTGAGATGATGCCTAGTTTGACATCATCTACCACAGTTAGCAAATTTGTGTGTCGACTCTTCAGAGATTATGGTGACAATTATTTCATGCAACCATCATGCAAGTTGATACTATGGAGCGTGAATCATACAACTAACCTCTTGCTCAATCCACTTGTTATATTGGACAAAGAAATTCAAAATATTGAATCTTGATGTGCTTTCCATGTACTGAAAATTTTGGTTTTAGACAAATTGGCATTTCTATAATTTTCTACTTCATTGTAGAACATAGACACAACTCAGATTGTGATACCCCAAATTTCAGATGGAATGACAGAGAAAGAAAAATGAGACTTTGGGACGATAAGAGAATCAAGTCCTACATTGAGACCTTACAAGCTAAAGCGGCCCAGTAACCACCAATGTGGCTTGGTGGGCCTTAATGTCATTTTCAAGGATTTAAAGAGGGAAGATTGTGATACCTTGAATCCCACATGGAATGAGAGAGATAGAGAAATGAGACTCGAAGACAATAAGAGAGCCAAGCCCCACATTGGGATCTTACTTGATAGAACTAACCTTTATAATGAATCTAAGGAACTTCAAAAGAAACTTTGACTAGTCATTTTGAAGTCAAAGTACACATGAAGGTAACACTTCTTTAGCTCATTACAAATGGTATTAGAGTGGCCCGGTAACCACCAATGTAGGCTTGGTGGCCCTTGATGTCATCTTCAAGGATTTAAAGGAAGAAGATTGTGATTCCTTGAATCCCACAAGGAATGAGAGAAATAGAGGAATGAGACTTGAAGACAATAAGAGAGTCAAGCCCCATATTGAGACCTTACTTGGTAGAACTAGGCTTTATAATGAATCCTTGATGAGTCATTTTGAAATCAAAGTGCAGATGTAGCATGCGCTTATTTAGGTTGTTATACAAATAGTCCAAATAAGTATGAGATCACATCAGGCAAACAAACATTTTACTTGTTGATAAAGTAATAACAAAGACCGTGGTCTAACTAGTTTATAAACAAAACACCAATGACTCAACTGGTTGTGAAAGTTCCTATCTTCTGCTAAAAAAAGCCAGGCATATATGATGGGACCCTGATATGCTTAGACATGGAAGCTCAAGATTCCTATAAGAACAAAACAAAAAAACCAAAGTAACGACATTTGCTCCCTCCTCTAACAATAACATATTCTTCAACTAGCACCAGTTCCGAAATGATTCTACAGGAACAACATGGTTGGGAATTTTAAAACCTTCATCAACGAGAGCATGAAATTAACAAAGCTTTTTTAGACAGCATTTTTTTTCTCAGTTTGTTTCCTTAAACTGCACGATACATTCTCAGAAATGTTTGTTTTCACAATTTCTGGTACCATGGACTAGGAAATCACTATAAGATATGATGAGTTAAGTCAAAGAAAAGAGTTAGACGTAACACAAAGCAGTAACCCAAGACACAGCAGGAAGACAGGAAATAGTCCTTTCCCCCTCTGGTTTAATTTGTTTAACATAATTCAACAATTACTAAGTACTTTGCTTGAGAAAAACACCATTTCAACAAACAGGGAGCAAATAAAACCCTGCAGAAAACCACACTTTACACTTGTAAGTGAAAGAATTTTGACCCCTGTGAAAAATTGCAAGGCAACAGAACATCTTATCTGCTACATTTCCAAGGAATCAAGTGAGCATTTCATAGGCAATCAACTTGAATACCATGATAATCAACCAAACGGTCCTCAATGCTGTGAACAAATAAGGCAACAATGCACATAAAGCTTAAGACACATTAACATGTTTCATCCACCTTTTCTCAGCCCTCTCTCTCAAGGTTGTTGTATGACTACATGTGGGCAGTATCCTGTCTTCCTCTTTTGATGATTCCTTTATTTGCACTTCATGTGGTAATTTAGAGACTTGGGTCCCTCTCCTTCAAGAAAACTGTTTTCTTATCAAGCATAAACAAAAAGCAGGAAGCAAAGCAAGACACTTACCCTCGCTAACAATCAAGATCCATGATGTCAATAGCAATTCATCTCTACATCCTAATTTTGCTTTCACCATCTGGGACAACAGTTGCTGCAACTTGCTCCTTCTAATATTTCCGACAGAAACAGCCATAGGGCCACTGAAGATTGAATCATTCAAGAACTAGCAAAAGTTTTAAGAAGTGAAGGCACAAACAGAGAGACAAAAGTCAAAGTCAAGGCCAGAGCTTGGGCTTCTCCACCAAATAGGAAGAGGAACCTTCTCATTGTATGTCAGTAGTTTTAGATGGGAAATAATTCTTAGTGAAAATAAGATTGAAGATACCTCTGAGTTTTAAGCTATATTTCTGATAAGCCAGTCCGACATAGGTAGAACAGTTCACAACGTTTGTCCACAATCAGCTATGTGCATTATCCACAAACACCACATACCAGGTTTCACAGCGTAGTATGTTCTTCCAAAGATGCCTGACCTTCCAATTCAATAGCTCAGGTCATCAAACATCGAGTCAGGAGGGGGCTAGGTCTTGGCGTCAAAATTATAGGATTACTTACATACTTAAGCTGTAAAATTGACTTGGCAGGGGGAGGATGCTTTGGCAAGAACTTATTAAGCTCAACTGCCAAGCCACTCATACGTATTGTCGCAAATGTTTTGAGTACTTGAAGTGTCCCACTTTGACAAGAAGCAATACCCATTTACTTTTTTCTATGGCATCAATCTAGTGACCTTTCTGAAACAGACATTCAGAAAGGTGTATCCAGATGCACTCAAAATGACCCCCGGACTCTCTGCCAAACATTTCATTAAACAGGTACGGTACCTGAAATTAGCTAGAAATGCCAGAAACAAAACCAATATAAACCACAGTTCCCAGAAGCGAAGAATGTAGCTCAAAGTGCACAACAACCAAATCGCTCCTACACAAAAACAAATTCTTTTGATTTTATTTTCACAAGTGAGGGGAAAAAATGGAAATGTTGTGTGGAGGCGTTTCTGAAGGAGTGCGAGCCACCATCAATTCGTGTAAAACCGTTTAAAACAGTCAAAAGCACACTAACGACTGGGGCTAACGATGTTAGAGTCAGGTGAGAGTCCTTCACGCTTTCCTTCTCCACGCCACACCCCAAAGAAAGGCATGGACCTCACAGAAACCTTTCTTGCTCCCTCTCGCCGCCGCCTTCCGCGATATCGCACCTCTGTCCCAAACCAACGAAACAAGAAGAGCCGAACTTCACAGTCCAACAATTGTAGGTGACTCCGTTGGACCTGATCAAAAAGTTCCGCCTAAAAGTTTCATTATTCCACCCTTTTGTTTTGCAAACGGTTCTTTTTTTTTGTTTCTAATAATCCCTGAAATATGTTGCAAGTGCTTCAAAGGCCTGCAGTGATATCTATTGAAAGGAACTTACTTTTTGCATAAGTGCTTCAAAGGCTTTTTATAACCTTTGAAAAAATCAGTCACCAAGGATGAAAAAGGGAAACAGGTTGTCCCTTTCAGCGTTGGCTTCTTAGGAAGAGTCGAGATCGGCGACAGCGATGGCCGTTGCGACAGCCCCTTTTTCTTTTCATTCCCTCACTCTTCGAAAGACAAACACTTGGTGCCTGAAACACTTTCGAACCGGTCCCCACATCCTCACCTCTTTCTCATTCCCAACTCGGCTCCCAATGACGTGCTGTCTTTCGCTCTCTCTGAGTGGTCGGCAGCGAAGGCTGTTCCCTATGTTGGCGAGGTATTTCAAGTCATCGAGCGACGGTTTCTTCACGGAGTCATAAGGGTCATTGTTTGAAGGCCGCTTTACGGTTCCGTCGTTCTTGTCGTCATCGTCATCACCTGTTTGCGTTCGGTTAATATGCTGAGCTTTCTTGTGCTGAGCGGTGCTGATGTACGGTGGAGATTAAAACTTCACAATCTGACCGCTCATAACACGCCACCGCATTTAAAATGAAATGATCCGCTGAACCGACTACCCATATCTCCGGACCCGTTTCCAATTGCGACCCGACTACCCAGACTGCCTTCGTCGCCCAGCTCGCACCACAGCAAAACCAGATGGAAGAGTTGAAACCAATCATCTCCACTTACTCAGTACACGGATCAGCAAACCAGAGATGGAAGAGTTGAAACCAAGGCCCGCAAACTCCTCTCCTCTCACTCCATTAGGCTTCCTAGAGAGAGCAGTCTAATCTCAGTGGGTCTCTCTCTTTCTCCCTAGATTTCGAGTTGTCGTCTTCGTATCCCTCTTCTCCACCACCCTCTCTTATAGTTATTCCGACTGCGAGAGAGCATGAGACGTCCCCAGAACGTCGTCCCCGCGCTGGTTACTGGTTAGTTGTCAATCTATCTACCTCTTTTGTTGTTTTTTCATTGCGTTGATTCATTGTCCTGTCCCCCCACATTCAACGGAATGACCTTTAGTGGGTGCTTCATTCTAGAATTTAACCCATCTAATCCCCTTTTAAATACTATAGCAGACAACATTCCCCTTCTGTTAGATACACATTTTGGTTTGTATCACCTGAAACCTTTCTTGACATGAAGTTGGCTTCGCGTAATATGAATTTTCAAACCGGGTCATCATTTACACGGGTCGGGTCAACCTCTAATCATGTCGGAAAATGGATGTCCTCAATTTAAATGCGGTGGCGTGTCATGAGCGGTCGGATTGTGAAGTATAAATCTCCACTGTCCATCAGTACCGCTCAGCACAATAAAGCTCAGCATATTAACCGAATCTCAGCAGCTAAGCTGTAACTGAATCGATCTATTCCTGAATAATTCTAATTGGGCTGGTTAAACTCAACTCGAGCTTAGTACATACGTGTGTTTGAATGCTACACTTGTAAGGATTTTAAATTTGTGGAGTATTAGAATCGGTAAAAAAAGGGAAAAAGAAAATGATTTAAGTGAATTTTTTATATTTATTATAATAAAAAAGAATGATTTGATAGAGAGATTATATTGTAATTATTTTATTATGTGTACAAAATTTTGGGAGACAAACACATCTTGGAGACGAGTCGAGTTCGAACACCATTTCTAGCTCAAATATTAAAAGAGTAGACTCAACTCGATTCGATTTAAATTCGTGAATAAAACTCATATAAACTAGACTTGGCTCATTTAAGCTAATTTAAAAACTTGGTAAACTTGTATATATTATAAGATTCTTATATTATATTGCCATATGAATAGATGAGTATTATTATAAGGATTTGTTATACCCTCAAGTGTTCATGATACGTAGTGTATTATGTACTATGTGTTTATCTCTCTTCACATTCAATAAACACAATGTTATTTTTGGTAACTAGAGGTTAAAGGAGAATGGAATCTGGCACTTGTTAATCTGCTAACAGCATTGGCGTGTAATACTGTTGTTGACTGGTCACTCGCTCCACGCTGTTCATATGTGAATATTTTGCTCTGACTTGCAGAATAGCTTACAGAGGCTTCCAAAAAACATTTTTGAAAGAAGCTGTAGCCTCAGGCGTTTTGACTTGCAAAAGGGAATGTGCTCCTTATTCTTCAAAGCTGCAGAGTTGTGTTTGGTTGGTTCCATTGCTGGAGGAGAGCAAGCTGCACTTTTGAACCTCTCTGCTTGCAATCAAAAGGGAAGGGAAGCAATTCCTGTGCATGTCTCCCTGTTGTTGATGTAATTTTATTTTTTTTGAAAGAAGCTAACCATTGTTTAGATGATTGATTCTAATAAAGCATCATCCATGATCACAGGAGATCTGCAATGATCCCAACAATGAGTACCAATGCCCTCGGTGAAGGATCATACGTGGGATTCTTTACAAGCATACGTTACCAGCTCTTATGTGGATTGGATTGAGCACTAGCTGATCATTTTGATGCAGTAAAAGTGGCGTTAATTATTTTGGCACAGCAGTGAGGTTTGTGTTTCTTTACATCATGTTCCTCTTAAATCTCTCAGTATTGGAGACAACAACTGCATTTTGTGTGGGAACATCATGCGGATGTGAGAATCAACTGCATTCTTTCAACGAGTTCTTATACATGCTTTGAACTGGACAAGTCCCTCAGTTATGTAAACTAGTCCATGTCTCTGTGATGTGGAACATTGATGTGTGATATAGATGGAAAAGCATTTGATGCTACTTCATCAACAATGGTTTTCGTTTCTCTTGAAGCGGGCAAGACTTTTGGAATGGAGGTATTTTGTAGCATTTTAAGTATTTTAATATCATCACATTTTCTTGAATTCGATGAACTTTAGTTTTTTGGGCGCCAAGTATATTGATGAACTTCTATATGTTGCATTCTCCTGATTTCTTAAGGATGCATATGCATTCGTCAAACTCTACGGAAAAAATATTTAACCTCAATATGATTGCATCCCCATGGAACATTCAAACTCCTACTGCATGTCATGGTATTCTTTGTTTTAGTTGCAGTCAGTCTATAGGTGGACAAATTCTATTAATTGATGCAGCACATTGTTCTATTAATTGATGCAGCACCGGAGACCAGTAAAACTCCTAAGAGAAACTAGTCAATGTGCTCCTTATAAGGTTGTGGTATCCCTCACTACTCAAGGCGTCTTTTGGAGTTGAGTTAGACCCACCTTTCACATATTGTGTAAATTATAATATGGTATCAAAGCAGGTTCCTAGTTTGTGGTCCACCGTTTCACCCGTTTCCACGTGTTGGCTTGGATGTATTCCCGCCACACGTGAAGGGGCGTGTTGGAAGTCCCACATTGCTAGAGAAACTAGTCAATGTGCTCCTTATAAGGTTGTGGTATCCCTCACTACTCAAGGCGTCTTTTGGAGTTGAGTTAGACCCACCTTTCACATATTGTGTAAATTATAATAACCATATGACCAATACAAGAGATTTTGTACTTTTCCCTCTTTCCAATTTTCTTTCTATAAACAAAACATCTTAGTTTCAACTTTCATCAAACTTTTACAAATTAGTTTTTGGTCTACAGAAGCAAAACGGGCCTCTATTTCGTTGTGTTCTCATAGGTTTTAGAGAATGACAAGAAAGTTTGGAAACATGTTTTTTGGGATTTTCTTTTTGCTGGATCAGAAACTGAAGAGATTGAGATGGTAGATCACCCCAAACAGATTCATTTCAAATGTATTTTCCGGGAAATTGAAAAATTCTGCATTTAGGATTTCCCTCTTGTGGAACATGACAAGCAGGACCTTGAACTTTTAAGGTTGCAGCCAGATGGTACCTCCTGCCAGCAGATGCTTACCTGCCTATTAACGGGTCAAAACAGATGGAACTTTATGTTTAAGAGAATATATCCAGGAAATAAAGAACATAACCTTTTGTTTTCCTGCTTTATCAGCAGAAGGGTTGGTTTTAGCTTTGTAATCTCATGATATGCGTAGCTGCAAATCAGTTGGGCAGTCAAATAGATTTTGGGTAGTCATCATCCTGCTTCCATGTTTTGCTTACAAATAATTGCTAATATTCTCTTGCAATTATTGTATTCACTAGTCAATGAGAGATCTAAACAAGTTTTTGACCATTTGAGCTCGCGCATCCTGGCGATTACTTATAATTTCCCTGCTGCAACTTATATATTATATTGTGCCCTCGATTTCGCACGTCCTTAGGGCTGAGTCTTTATTATACAGGTGCTTATGATACATTTCTTCTTCGGAACAGGTGATCCGGTACTTCAATTATTGTTCAGGGGCACTCTCTGTACTCTGCAGTTGAGAATTCTTTGTGGGTTCTGTGCTCTGAAAATGAGGGACTGTTTTACACTCAAATCTGCCGATCTCCCAAGTAGAAGAAAATCGATACTTTGGAGGAGTTGAAGATGAGGTTCATCAACTTGTAAAATCTATAGGATTTTGATCATTCGGTGGACAGAATCGTTGACATCTCAATGCTCTCAACCACAAAAGTCTCAAGCATTTAATTGACAACTGGAGACTACCACACATCCGGGCGTAATGCTATGAAGACGAGTAAATTCATTCGACCAAGAAATAAGTGATGGAGGGAGTTTGACCCAGTTGGATTTTTCCCGAGTCAACGAGAATCAAATGGTTGACTTCTTCAAACTAAACTTTTATTATTATTATTTTGGGTGGTTGTTTGATGTGAAATCTGGAATTTGATAGTTGAGGCTCAATTAATATGGTCGTTGGATCCGTTTCAAATATTTGGCCTAATAAAATAACTCATAACCTTTGCGGTATTCAAAAGTTGTAATTGAATTTTCGAGCTAATAAATTAGTCATTTAACTTCCTAAAGTAATGATTTCAAGAAAAAGAGATCCCTCTATCTTAGTGTAGTTCGATATCAAGATTGTAAATTTTAGAATTAGGATTCTACTGAGTTAATTTGAGATTTTAGGGCAGAATGTGGGAGGTGGTTTGTGGGGATAGTTAAAGAGAAAAACTTATGTGTTTCTTTTTTTTGTAAGCTTGGCTGATGTGGCATAAGTGGCTTACTAGGTCAATGCTGACGTGACATTTGTGGGCTATGCATTTAGATTGAGAAAGTGACATCCAAATTTTCTCTTTTTATTATCATAAACATAAAAAAATTCATTCAAATCATCTCTCTTCACTTTTTCCACCAATTTTTATGAACTAAAATTTTTAAACTCTCAAAATTGTATCATCCAAACACCATTGTCTTCATCAGCACAAATGAGGAAGGCCGAAGATTTCCTCTAGTAAAATAAATTATGTCCAAACTCCGAAACAGAAGCCTCAATGGTGTTTGTAAATAGTTTTATGAGAATGAGTGAAAATGTGGGAAGATATACTATTTGAACGAATTTTTTTTATATTTATTGTAATGGAAAGAGATAAATTATTTATAATTATTTTTGTGATCAAAATTTTATAAATTTTGGTTTGAAAACACCATTGTTTTTAATATAAATTATTTATATTTGTTTTGTGTTTTAAAAAATATTTTTTTGCTTTTCGGGTGGTGGCGAAGCATGCAGCTTAGCTTGTGTTACGGAGATGCCCGCCCGTAGGGCTCGGGCATGGCTGGACCAGCAGCTCTCCACACTTCTTTATCCGCTGATTGGAGAGATAGGTTCGATTGCCTTCTCATGCCTTGAAATATACCAATCTCTTCGAGGACTACTTGCCCAGAAATTTGTAATGGCAAAGAAAAATTCTTTTAGAAAAGTTTAAAAATTTTGGTTTTTGCGTTATTTTTAACAGAAATTGAGACTAATGATTAGATATAAAATTTTATCGAAAATTATATTTTTTTTTTGTGTAAAAAAATTATGTTTGAATTAGAAAATATTTTTAAAATAACAAATATATTCTTTAATTTTATTATTTTTTTCAAAGTAAGGACGAATCCAAGTTTTGGATAAAAAGATGGGAGTAAGTCTCCCACACCTACATCATTGAATGTAACCTACTAACCTTGGGATGTTATAGTGATATTATTGTTATAGAGAGGAAAAGAAAACATTTTGATTTTGAAAATGTTTCTACAATCTACCATAGCATGCTAGATTTTGTCCTGATCAAATAAAACTGCGGAATCTTTATCTGGTGTTTTTCTATGTCAAATATTACAATAACAATATTAATAGTCTCAATATTATTGTTAAAACATTAGAATAATGTCTGACTCCATAGCATATATATACTTTTTTTAATATTTAGAATGCCTCCATTAATGTATGCGAAATACATCCAAACACTTGCAAGCAAACTATTTTTGTTTTCTCTCTTAGTAAAACTCTACCATTCTTTATTTGAATTGCACCATGTAATTTATAAAGATAGATATAATAAATAGACCTTATACTATTTAATATTAACTGGTTAAAGTTTTGAAAATATAAGTCTTACACTAAAATTCACATGTTGTGTCTCTCCCTTTTTAAATTGTACAGTACAATTCAAACAAGAGATTGTAGAGACAACTCATATTATTGTCTTCTCCTAAATTTTTTTCTCATGGGTCCATATTTTATTTGTACGCTGCAACGATATAACACTGTAATACGTTAATCAAGTTTACAATCTTCTAAATGTAAAGATATTGATTTCAAATTAATTAATAGTCAATAATTCTTCCACAGTACATTTAAAATATAATAAAATATTAAATAAAAATATTGCGAACATTTTAATAATAAAAACGAGACTACCTAAATTGAATAATTGGCATGCGAGCCTTCAATTGCACGTTGAATAAAGTTACCATATGCTTTCATGTAAGACAAAGTGTGTGATACAAGTCTATATAAGTGGCTGCTCCTTGATATTTCTTCTTTATTTTTTTGTTGTTGAGCTCCTGGATTAGGATTAGGTGTGTTAATAAGTACTTTTATAAGTAATTCTGATCATTTCTAATATCATGCAATATAATAATTTTGGTGTTCCTTGTAGCATATGTTTGTAATTTAATCCTCAAATTTACATAAAAAGAGGACAATATATCGAAGGATTAATTGGACTGAACTCGAAATTCTGTAGGATACTGTAAATAAAATAATAATTTGGTGTAAAAATTGTATAATTAATCAAGATATTAGGTTAGAAGAAGGAGCTGGCTTTCACACGTGGCACTCATAGTCGTCTCGCTAACGGGTCAATCATAGATCGTGATAAAACGGCAACCAATTAATTTTAGCAGTGATTTTTATTCCCTTGGAATTGGGAAAAAAGTAAAATAAACAATAATTAGGCCCAGTTTGTTTTTATTTAAGATTATTTGTAATATAAAGTAGTTTTAAATGGATTATGTTTCATTAAACTATTCTAAGTTTTAATATTTTTTTTATTATCTCAATCATGAAAGTACTCTCCCATATTTGACACGACTTATATTTTTCATAATTTTATATAATTTATAAATTGAATTCTTAACATTAATTTGAGATGAAGTAAAAATGAAATATATTATCATTTATCATAAAAAAATATTAATAAAAATATTTTTTGAGAAAAAATAAAATACACCATATATATATATATATATATATATATATCAAATAATAATATCTATGATTTCATTAAAAAAATGAGGCTATAGATAATGAGAAATAAGCTACCATGACAGCATGAAAAACGAGTGGGGATATATCAATAAAAATTGAGAAATTTACATATTATTTATTTTTAATGGTTTAACATTCTATTTTGAGTTCGCCAAATTTTATTATTATTTTTAAAAGCGGAAAGTTAAGAAAAATGTATTTTAAAAAACAAAAACAAAGGGAGACGGTGATTTTCTTTGCTCTTTAGCATTCATGGGGTTTCTAGTCTGAACGCCCAAAAGTCGAATCGTGGCAGAACTTTGACAGTCTTGTTGTCACCGACTCACCGGTGCTACAGACATGGTGGCAGCGGCGATGACAATGACATGAAGAAAGACTGGAAAAAGAGGCTGTGAAATTATTTGCATTGTAGGTCCTACGGATGAAAGTCCACTCCCCTAACAATAACATCCAAACCTCCACCCCTTGTACAAGAGAAAATTATATATCATATAATCGCTCTGTGATCTACAATTTATATATATAATAGGTCTGTCAATTGCGTCACGGATGTCCGCGAGCGCCGTGTCGGTAACCAGAGGGCTTCTCACAATATCTATCTTAGTCAACGCATTAATTACACAAGAAACTGTGCTTGAGATGACCACCACCATTCTAATGGCGGAGCCGGAGTCCAGAGAGCCCCCATCGTCTTCCTCTATTCGAAATCATCATTCTGTTTGAAGGGGAACCGTATTCCTAATATCCCCTAACATTTTCTCCGTATGGGCTTCTCATTCTCCTTATCCCTGGCAGCAATTTTTTTCCTTTTGTCGTGGGCTCTCCTGCCCCTTTCTATCGTGTCACATCCCGTCTCAACCTACTCCATCCACGCCAACTTCACCGCCACCAACTTCCAATTCATTGACACTTATGGCACGTTCTTGTCCTCTCAAAATGGCACTTTCAAAGCCTCTATTTCCAATCTCGACCAACAGCCTTCACACTATTACTTCTCCGTCAGCCACGCCGACTCCAATTCCGTCATCTGGTCCGCCAACCGCAACGCACCCATGTCAAGCTCCGACGAGGTATCACTCACTACCAACGGCCTCACAGTCGTAGGCGAGGCTGGTAATGTCCTATGGTCGACCCCGCCGTTGAATTCTGAGGTTGATGCTATGCAGCTTTTGGAGACGGGAAACCTCGTATTGGTTGATGCACGAAATAATACGCTGTGGGAAAGTTTTCAACATCCGACGGACACTATTGTCGTCGGCCAGCGCATTCGTATTGGAACATCGTTGCAAAGCGCCGTGTCCGACGTGGACATGTTGCCAGGTGATTATCGGCTAGAGGTGACCGACGGAGATGCGGTGCTGCAATGGAATACGATGACTTATTGGGAGCTATCGATGGATGCAAAGGCTTCCAAAAACTCGAATGTGAACGTATCGTTCCTGGAGATGAATGAGAGCGGTCTGTATTTGTTAGGGAGTGATGGATCCACAATTGTGACTCAAGTAGCTCTGACCTATGCATCGGATTTTAGGATTGGCAAGTTGGGATCTGAAGGCAGATTTAGCATCAGCCGCTTCGTTAGCGACAACTGGTTGCTAGAATTCGCTGCTCCGGCTGAAAATTGCCGTATTCCTCTTTTTTGTAGAAAAATTGGATTGTGCACGAGCAAGCCTTTGAGTGCGTCTTGTTCTTGTCCATTGCAATTCCGTTCTCAAATTGATGGTGAATGCGTGCCCATGGATAGTTCGCTTTCTCTCCCTTCAGCTTGTAATGACACTAGAAACACGAGTCAATTCAACATTAACTCAGTTACGTATATCGGACTGGGCTCTGGCATGGACTATTTTGCGATTGATTTCATGAATCCGGTTAGAAATGGTATCAGTTTGTCCCTCTGTCAAGATCTATGTTCGGCAAATTGTTCTTGTCTGGGCATTTTCCATGGAAGTTCTTCTCTTTCTTGTTATCTCCTCGAAAACTATTTAGGATCTATCATCTTGTCCTCCAAGCCTACGAATGATTATTGGGGATACATAAAAGTTTTGGCAAGCTCTTCTAGTCCTCCGAAACATAAATTCCCAATTGCTGCTTTGGTACTACTACCTTCATCAGGCTTCCTCATATTGACCACCTTTGTAATCTTAGGAATCGTTTGTTTGAGGAAAAATACGCTTTCTAAAACAGGAACTGCAAAATGGAGCCGATGTGACTCATCATCTTCTGCAGACCTAGAGATAATCTCTATCCCAGGGTTGCCAAGAAGGTTCGATTATGAAGAGCTCGTAGCTGCTACTGAGAACTTCAAGACTCAGATTGGAAAAGGTGGCTTTGGTACTGTATACAAAGGTACTTTGTCAGACAAAAGCGTCGTGGCGGTGAAGAAGATGACCAGTTTGGGAGTTGAAGGGAAGAAGGAATTCTGTACCGAGATTGCAGTGATTGGGAACGTCCACCACGTCAATTTGGTTAGATTGAAAGGTTTTTGTGTACGAGCGAGGCAGCGCTTCCTTGTCCTCGAGTATATGAGCAAAGGTTCATTGGACCGGACACTCTTCGGTAATGGTCCGGTTCTGGAATGGGGAGAGAGAGTGGAGATAGCGCTTGGAACGGCACGGGGACTTGCTTACTTGCATAGCGGTTGTGAGCACAAGATCATCCACTGTGATGTCAAGCCACAGAACATTCTCTTGCATGACAATTTACAAGTGAAAATCTCAGATTTTGGGCTTTCGAAGCTGCTGAGTCCTGAACAATCCGGTCTGTATACGACAATGAGAGGAACTAGAGGTTACCTTGCGCCCGAGTGGCTGACGAGCTCCGCCATTTCTGACAAGTCTGATGTCTATGGTTATGGAATGGTATTACTAGAGATTGTGAGGGGAAGAAAGAATTCCACATTGCAAACATGGAGCGATGGCATCAGTGGAGGCGATGGCCTATCCACATCCTCTTATGGTTCGGAAACCAGATCAATATATTTCCCTCTATGCGCGCTGGAAATGCACGAGCAAAACAGGTACTTGGAGCTGGCAGACAGGAGGTTAGAGGGACGGGTAACAAGCGAAGAGGTTGAGAAGCTAGTGCGAATTGCCTTGTGTTGTGTGCACGAAGACCCAGCTCTGAGGCCGACTATGGCTAACGTTGTTTCCATGTTGGAAGGTGGGTTACCAGTGGGTGAACCGAGGGTCGACTCGCTTAACTTCTTGCGGTACTATGGCCGAAGATTCACAGAGGTATCACGGAAGGAAGGGTCCAATGAGCAGGATGAGTTTGGGTTGTACGACCCTTCTACAAATCCTACTTCGGAGACTGCTACCAACGGTTCATACAACTCAATGTCTTACCTCTCTTCACAGCAGGTCTCAGGTCCCAGGTAGTGCTCCAAGCTAGCCGCTAAGTGCTATTACTATATACCGGTTGCTGCCAGAAATTGGCTTACTGAACAAGATCTCTGTTGTATTGCGAGAGGTAGCAGGCTACTTTTTTTTTTAGATTTTAAAAATATATTTTAATTTCTAGAACAGATAATTAGGAAGTTTAGACTACATTTGCAATGTCACTTACTCGTCACATTTTCATTTCTAACGGAAATTGATGACATAACACATCATGTATTAATATATAGTCGCGTGGCATGTCACAAGTCTTAAAAATAAATTATAGTTATAATTATAATAATAGACCAGATGAAAAGTAAAGATAACAAAAGCCATAAATAAAACAAAATATTGAATCAAATTTATTTATTTTTGAGACATGTAACATGTCACGCGATCATATATTGCTATTGGCGTTCCACCTCAGCAATGCACTTGATATCCTGACCAATGTCTTCCGTTTTTTTTTTTTTTTTTTTTTTTTTTGCTTTTTTTTCCCTGGTCAGAAAAAGGAAATGGGGACATTTGGATAGAGAAGTTAAAAATTTTGAAGGTTTTTTTTTTCTGTTTGGTCAGAATAGGTTTCTGCCTCATTCTTTCTATTCTACCTATTTGGGCTTGAGTTGGGCTTTATGTTCTAGCTCAACTCCTTTCCCTGCTAAACTGAGGCCCAATAGCTGTTCCATTCAGTTGGTGAACTTTCTTCTTTGGGCTAGGAGCTTGCCACTTGGGCCACTCCACCGAAGCTTAAATTTGCCAGGCCTGCTGGCGTCCATGCAACGCGAATGTCACCCAAAAAAAAACCAAAAGGGGGGAAAACTCTTAACGCATACGGAAAGGCTTGGCATAAAACATTCATTACAAATGAAACCCAAATTATATGCAAACGATTTTTATATTTCGAATATTATTTATTGTTGAAGGAAGAATAAAGCATTTTTCACCTGTGACGAGCTATTGATTCGTCAACTACAAGCGATCGAGAAGTGACAAATTATCTATCTAATCATAATGTCCGCTATATATATATAAAACATATCCATCAGGCTCAACTGGTAAAGCTCAAATGCATGTGCAATCAATTGATTTTGAAAGAATAACCCTTTTTTATTCTACTTGCTTGGTCTTTAAAAGGTAGGTACTGACTCTTTCTAATTTGCTAATTTAATAAGGATCGCTTTTAATTTGGTTATTAATTACGGTGTAACAGTTAATGGGAACCAGCAAATTTGCAAATTACGAATTAGCGACAGATACTGATAGCAAGTTGCAACTTCCCAATAGAGAGGAATTAAACACCACCTCCATAACAATAGAAATTAAGAATATTTTGTACTACAATGATGTTTTCTGGAATTCGAATTATTCAATGCTAATTATAAGTCCCCACCATCAATTTTGTTTATAGTGCATTATCTTAATTTTAGAAAATTCAGTTAATATATGTAAAAAATATTAGACGGGAGAAGATTTGAACTAACGAGAGTAGAATTTAAGGTGATTTTATCTAAAGAAACCTACTTCCATCGTAGAAAGTCCAAAAAGCTACTATACTAACAAATCACATATTCTATCAGGACACATAATCCGGCCCCTAAAAGTTGGAGAAAGATCTGCTTCATAAATTTGCGGGTACTTTAATATTTGAAATTTTAAAGTTCTAGCTAAAAGCTACTTTTTGAAAATTCTCTAAATTATTGTAAGTTCTCCATCTTTCTAATAAAGTCTTAAAGGATTAAGAACTAGTCATCTCTCATTTCTTTGCTCATCCTACTTTCAATTTGGTATCACATTCGGTGGAAGTAATTTCAAGTTATTTTGGATATGATTATTTTTCACATGTAAATTAAAGTCCTCTTCAAGTTAATTATTAACATAGAATAGAAATTATATCAGACTGGTTAGTTCTTTTCCTTGTCTTTCTTCAGTACCATTTTTCATCAGCAATATGCTCTCACTTTCTTTTAGTTTTGTTTTAGCAAACAACAGTATTGAAGCTGGGAGCAAAATGGATAAATTTACGTGATTGCTAATTATAAGCGTTTCTTGATCAGCAAACTTAGGGTGATGAAAAGATCCGATCGACAATATTCCAGCCGTCCCGTTAGCTTTTTCTTTTGTTTCTCGTAGGAACTAATCAAGCAAGCGTTGTGCTTCTTCGCAAGCTGACTCGTGCATGGACGCGCGCAGTTTAATTACGAAAAGATATAAATATATACATGAAGACCAATTTCGATCCCCCCTCGACCAATTTAAGCAATTGAATAAAAACCAACTCGTAATAACTTTAATTAGTGCAACTCCATCAGTACGTTTTAACATTAGAATGTTCATGATCGTCATTTTATTGATCTCTCAAGCTACGAAGAAAATAGAATATAACAATCTCAATTGCAAGGAGACCAAATAAACACACGGAAGATCATGTTAGTCGAAGCTGATCGCACTGAGTAGCAATGAACGATACGGTTTCCTTGGCAAGATCATGGATGACCAGAAAGTTCTGCTGCTGAATGTTGCCAAAGATCGACATGCCCGTGGACCCTGAGCTTCCCATGACCAAACAAAGCAATCCTTTATCAGCGACCATGTAGTTTTCAGCTGGCAGATCCAAATCACCACCTTTGAAATGGAAAACCAAATTGGGAATCTCTACTGCAGTCGCGTTCGTGGTAAGGTAAAGCAAAGATCAAGACCTGAGGCACCCGAGTTGTCCACACCTAGTTTTGTTTGAGAAATGAATTCTTTTTTGATTGAATCGAAAACACTATCATAAATGTAGCTAATGGTTGTCCCACAGTCTATGATGAGGCCGCCACTGCCATCATCTGCGATTTCTGTATGAACAGACAAGCGACTGCCGCCGACAGAGATCCCTTCAAGCGAAAGAAAATAAAAGGAGGGCTGAGATGGGTTTCTGATTAAAGGGGTTATGATCGCCTCTTGTCTGCTCTTCACGCTTGATAGGGATCCCAACAACAGCGTACTGGTTTTGCTGTTATCAATGGAGGTTAGGCAATAAGAGAATTTGGGTTCTTTGAGTTGAGAAACCAGCGACAAGGGTCCACGCCCGAGCCCTACCAGGCCTGCACCTTGGCTGAACCCATCTCCCTCATTGTCAGTCCCACAACCAAACCCAATTTTGTGAATCGCAACCTTGTTGTCATCAGAGTCCCCGAACGTGAAGGTTTCGGTCGCCATAGCACCTTCTGTCGTAGAATAGTCACCATACTGGTAGAAATACTGGCAATTATCCGCACGACTATCACATGTTGACGAAGGGAGTGCGTCGCATAGCTGGCTGTTACATGGCATGTTAGAGAATGACGATGATTTTTTGGGATCGAATATTGGCGTAGGCTGGTCATAGCATTGCTTACACGGCTTGCATTGAGTCCAAATCAAATCACTGCCAGAGTCGACGATGGCTGAGAAGGTCTCCGGTGGTGTGCCGATAGCTAAGCTCATCAGGAATTCCCCGGTGCCTGCATGTACTGATGCTTCAACCTGGGAGTCTGACGCGGCCGCCAAGGCCATTGCATTGAGCCTTTGCAACCTGTGTTGTCCCCGCTTGATTCCCCGCTGGAGACGTTCGAACTTTGTGAGGTTTTTCCCAGAATCAACATGTTTGAGTGTAACCCCGAATCCAGTTTGCACCGTCTGACGCTCTAGAGATTTTCTTGGTGCGGAAATTGCAGGATTGACAAATATGACTACAAGTGCTAGTACTACTAATATGAATGAAGATAAAGATTGAAATGGAGCCATGGGTATAATTCCTCGATAGAAGCGAGGGTGGAAAAGACTGGGAGAGAAAGCGGTAGGATTATATAGGGTATTAAAGTGTCTCTGAGGAAACGGGACTCTATATATCCTGAACAACAGACAACGTTAACGTTGTTATTTGCCGTTCAAAAATTGAGGAGAAGATGAAAGGACATTAGCTGCGGAGTAATTGGAAGAAAGATGTTTCAAAAACAGAGTGACGTCCAAACTTCATCAGTGGAGGTTGAGATATCAGCGTAATGTGGCAGCTGATGCCGGGTCTTGCGTGGTAGTTGAGAGAAATGAGTTCTCAGGGGCAATCTTTGTAGGCGGGCGAAATTAGTATGAGACGGGGATCGAGTGAGAGACGTCTCTCGCACGTACGCTTATATGTCCTCCGTGGGCATGGGGGGTTTTGGAGGGCTCTAACACACTCGACCTTTAGTATTCTTATAAGCTACAATCCTAGATCTTGGCCATACATTTGGAAGGTAACTGAGAACAATGATCAACAAAGGGTGATCATAAATGTGTTTTTAGTGAAAGACCCACTCTGTTCATACTTTGGACACACACCTAAATGATTCATGCAGAACAAGCATATATCATTGCAGTAGATAACTTATATACGTAAAGCTTTCGTCAAGATCATTTGTCATCACCAGTAATCTCTCTCTGTCTCTCTCTCTCTCATTGTTTTTGTTGTCTCCAGCAATCTTCCATTTCTCTCTTTCCTGTAATCAAATTTGCTCCGCAAAGAGGTTGACCTATACTCAATTAGATAGGTTGGTGGGCTAACTCTTTATTCCTAGAAAGAAAAAGAAAAAGATATATAGGACCTGGCTAGATTGTTTGGTTTCCAAGCATTGGTGGGACGAAGATGAGGGTAGTTCGGCAGTCAGATTGCTATTAGGTGCGAATTTCGACACTTTGCATATTGCTGATGCCTCTTCTCTCTTTTCCTCTTGATTACCTTTTGATGGTTTTCGGTCATCGCCTAATTAGCTAAGGAAAAATGTTAGCCATTTCCATGTCGTGTGGATTTCTTAGCAGGTTAAAACATCAAACTCCACCCTGGCCACCCTCCACAACAACATCTACTGCGGCTGATGTTGAGATTCAGGTAAAGTTTCTTAAGACTCCTTTACATAGATAGTAAATATTGTAGAGTATACACTCCGAGATAAAATTTATAAGACTCTTTACTTTCTAATCTATGTTTTTTGGAATTGCTAAGAGAGAGACATTAAATATTACAGGGTCTACACTGTTGCAACTTTATCAAATTTTTTATTCAAACGGCCCATTTTAATGAAGTTAAATACAGAGAAAGATAAAGTGGAAGAATGCTATAAAGAATGGTATCCGTCAGAATTGTAAGAGAATGCTGCAATTTTCTCTTGAGACACATCAATATTGTACAAGAACCTAATTAATACGGGGAGATCTTTGCATGCAGCTTTGTCTTTTGAGAAACGTAAGACCGACCACCTCAGACTCATTTATAGTTGTTATATGTATTCGTAGAGTAGATGTTATAAATTCATTCTGAGGAGAACCCAACGATACTATTATTGGAACTTTAAAACACATGCGGAAGCCACCACTTGATTGCGATCGATTCGTGAAGGCCGCAAATAATTAAACATTGCTGACAGCTGAATCGTGCCTTAACTTCTTTCTTTCGCCTACATTAATCAACGGAACGAGTCCGTTATTATTCTATGAACAAAGTGAGAAATAACATTTTGTACCCATGAAAAGAAGACAGGAGACGACAGCAGTAGTGGTTGAGTTGGTTTTAGCCTTGGCTCGAAATTTGATTTTAGCATTTTCATAGCCTATGGATTTGGTAGTTACGATTCAAACTGAATATTCTGTAATTAATAAAAAATAAAAGAAGATGACAGATAAAGTTGCCCCGCAAAAAGGTAAGCTTAGATTGACCAAGATTGAAAGGGTATCAATCTAAATATATAATCTCATGAAAAGAAGAAGGTACATTCTAATTAATGTTGTATCCTTCCCTATCTGAATTCAAGTTAGATCTAGCAGTATACCCAATTTTGTATTTAGGAATAGGAAAGAAATAAATTGGGGGTAATGTCATAGTTTGCCGTCCCTAAATATGAGGCAAAATCAATCTTGCCTCCTTAATTATGAAAATGGTGATTTACATTTTCTAACTTTCAAAAATTATCAATGTACACTCCCTGTCCAAATAGTTAATTCCAGAAAACATATAAAATGACCGAAATACCTTCTAAATCAAAATTATTAAAAATATTAAAATTTTATTTAAAAATTTTTTATAAAATAAAACAATTGAAACTCTGTTTCATAATCTATATATTTAATTTTTTTTTTTTATTTTAAAAAATAATAATAATCTTGGAAGAGTATGTCGGTGTTTTATATATTTTTGCATCTGACTTAACAGTTAATTTGGATGGAGATATATATTAATGGTTTTTAAAAATTAAAAGATATAAATTGTCATTTTTATCCTTAAAGGAATAAGATTGATTTTACTTTATATTTAGTAACTTAAGAGGCGACTTATACTATTACCGGGAAATAAATTTTGTCGAATGTTGTAGAGGCCATTTCTAATGGATCTTGGCCGTGATTTCTTTCTTAGGCGGTTTCGGTTTTTGTGGATACAATTGGGCTTCAAAAAGTACAACTTAGAAAGCTGCCACACCTTTCCGGACTTGTGGGCCAATATGGAACAGCTACTGCGACAATTTGCATGGGAACGGGTACACGAAAAAGAACTGGGTCGGTAGCATTAATGGTGGGTTACACTTGAGTGGATCTCTAACGCCAGCTGTGGAACACAGCTGTCGACCAAAATTAACGCTGGGCCATCACGTTGACACGTTCCATGCGTGGAGTGGGAAAGTAATTTGCTCAAAACCGCGACTGGACCACTTCTGTTTGTTCGGATGCTTTATTGGTGCATGTGGAGCTCATCTCTCGCCAGTCTGCTTTCCTAGCAATTTGGAAAGTGGAAACGACAAACTTAGCAAAACAAATAGAAAGGAAAGTGGAAGCGACAAAAAAAAAAAACCTCCAATAGCTAGGTGGACTTGATTGCAGGGTCAACTACTGACTAACGCGTGCTCGTGGTATATATAGATCGCTAACTATAAGTTTTTGCTTAAGGTAAGAAGTTTAAATTAAATTCTAAATGAGACATTTTAGATTGTAATGGACCCAAGTTTTATATTTAACTCTCGATAATAGTCTAATAATTAGAAGGATAAACTTATATCCGTATATTAATTTTGTTTATTAGAAAGGTCTAAATTAAAATCTTATAGCTTGAGAATAAATTTTTAATTGAAATAATATATTTGGATTGTGAAGTCTGGTTCAAGAATCTAGAGTTTATGGTTGGTGCTTCTTATCAGATAAGTGTGTTTTTCAATTGAATTAGATCTGTTGAATTCGGTGCACAAAGGTTGAGTGTTATTATTTTTCTTAGTTATTTTAAAAAAAAAAGTTTTATATTTAACACAAAATCGTTTGGGACATTATTTAACAGTCATTCTTGACTTTTCAAAATCCAAAATTGTTGATAGTTTTCCGTGTGTGGGGTGGGGCAGTAATTTTCTCAAAAGAGCAAGTGACCACTTCTGTTTCTCAAGTTGTTCTATTGGGGCATCTCACTGCTCATCTATGGTCAGTAGCTTTCCTAGCAAATTTGGAAAGTGAAAACGACAGCCACTGAGGGTTAGCTCAAGTGGTAGCTCCCCCTTAGTGAGGGTTAGCTCCGGGGAATCCCATTACCTGCTCGTGCTGATTTAAAAAAAAAAAAATTGTGTAAAAACGACAAACTTAGCAAAAATAATAAAGTAAAGTGGAAACGACAAAGTAAAGTTCCCGTGTTCGTGCTCCCCTAAAATTTTGGGCCAGTAGATTTCTTAACTTGGCTCTCAAAATTTTAGATAATAAAATAATTATAAAAAATTTTTCTTTTTTATTAAATAATTTTTTTATTTTAAATAAATATAAAAAAATTAATTTAAATTATTATTTTTTACTTTTTTATTAATTTACCGTAAAATTTTAATAATCAAACACCAAGATCTAAATATATAGTTTTCGCTTAAGGTAAGAAGTTTAAATTAAATTCTAAATGAGAAATTTTAGATTGTAATGGACCACTTTTATATTTAATATTCAAAAGGGTAATAGTCCAATTATTGGAAGTATACAAACTCTTAGAAACAATATAACTTGCTAATAAATTCTTAATTGAAATGATATTTGACTTGTATGACTGGTTCAAGCGTCTAGGATTTGTTGTTGGTACTTCGTACATATCGGTGCATTTTTTAACTGAACTAGGTTCATTTGAGTTAGTAAATAAAGGGTGAGTCATGTTATTATTTTTCTTTGTTATTGAAAAAAAAAGTTTTATATTTAACATAAAATAGTTAGGGAGATTATTTAACAATCATTCTTGGGTTTTTTTAAATACCCAAAATTGTTGATAATTTTCCATTAAAATTTCCTGATATATCATTTATACAAAATTTTGTAACTAACCCGTTTAATTTTGTAAATAAATGTCAAGAGACCACGAAAGAATAGACGTATTATGTAAAAAGAGAAACACGGAGATAAAAGGATATATAATAAGACTAATTCAAATATATAGTCTTAAATGCGCTATAACATTTTTTTTTTCCTTTCTCTGTTTTATCTCTCTCTTATCGCCATGAATCACATAAGATTAATTGGGAATGAGAAATAAGTGTACGTTTCTTCATTGGTGATGGGTAAATGCATCGGGTTCGTTGCGTTTCAGGATCATTCGTGCTTTCTGTCGGGATATTTATATATCTTGTGAGCATTTCAAATTCAATGATATTAATTATTTTTGCAGGAGCATTTATTTGCCCTGAAGGCCTTTTACGATCTATGGAAGAGTCCTCATCACATCTGCCGACTCGTCTATATGGGAGACGAGGTGTGTTGTGTGCGATGGGGCAGGGCAGTTTCTAGTTTGGGTAATTTATGACTGGAAATCGCTAGATAATTTCGGTAGTTAGCTTGGTAATAATTGAATAGCTATAAACTTAATGGTGGGGATATCCCAAGATTCTATGTTCGCTCAGTCAATTTCAGTGTTGCTTTTCACTACTTCAAGGTTCTGGGTGGGGCAAGAAATTGGTGCACTGCACTGCTTCCTTCTTTATAAATAAATAATTAATTAAGAGAAAGATTAAAAAAAAAAAAAAAAGCTGCTTAAGCAAGAAAATGTCTTCTATCTAGGACCAAATAATTAAGTGAATTTGGCCGTGTTGGAACTTCAAGTCACCACTAGAATTGACATCTGATGATCAGGACATAGATGGGGATTTGTCACATATATAGCATTTTCCCAGCACTTCGAGTGGAGAAATACTATTTGGAGAAGGTACAGAAAAGGGATGGCCTCCATTTACGGACGAATGAGGTGGCCGGACGTATGCCAAGGGCTCTAAGCCGCAGGGTGAGCTCTAGCTGAGGACACGATGGTTCCATTGTTCGATGAATTAGGTGGCCGGCTATAAGCCATAGGTTCGGCTCTTACCGACGTGCTGCATCGGACACCATTACTAGACAAAGAAAAATATCAGAGAAATTAAATGAGTCTCTGTATAAAGTTGATTTTCATGCATTAATCGCATAACTGAACAACTCCCCGATCCAAGGTTTCTGTTGGTTTTTGAAGACTTACGATTACGCTTACGTACGTACGACTCTCCTCACCAGGAATAATATTGCCATAATATAATTGACAATCTTTCTCATTATTCAGAATTGCATACCAGGGTTTTAGGTTTCCATTTATGTTTTCAACTTTTCATAGACAGTGTAAACTCGTTTAGGTAGATAAAACTCGTTGAGGTTAGTCTCAAATCCGTTGTAAAAGGCGTTGGTGATCAGTGTATAAGTGTTAGTGAAAATTTCACCTCTTAAGATAGCTTTTGAGATTAAAAATGTTCAAAACCACCTATCACTGGTATTAGAGTTGAAGTTTACTAACAAATCTCAGCTTATAGTCTAGGGAGAAACGAGTTGTTGCCTTTCCTACCCAAGACCTGATATGTGAGGAAAAGATTGTTGAGTTAGTCTCATATCTATTATGGAATGAGTCGGTAGTCAATTTATAAATATGAAAGAAAGTTTTTCCTTTTGAACTAGCTATTGGAGTTATGAAGGTTAAAGACGACAATTAATTTGGAACTAACCCTAACATAGTTATTAAGAATAAATGAGACAATAAGTGAAAATTAATGATCAACATTTTTATATTTACATTTAAATTCTGTTAAAAATTTAACTTTTTTTTGTTTCAGAAATCAAGTTTTGCAAACACGTCCAATAGTGGCCCTATCAAACAAAACATAGTCCATGTGTAAGCAAACAAAAACCTCCGACGGTATTTAACCAGGTCGATCACAGGATCTCTCAGGTAAGGCAGAGAAATTAGTAGGTCCCAGGAGCTATTCAGACTTTGCGAGGCATCGACCAAACATATATAGTGCTTGTGTCCTAGAATTATGACAGTACATTGGGTTGGAAAGTTTCATAAATAAATTATAGAGACTGACATTTGTTTAATTACTATTAAAAGTGCTCCGTGGAAACCCTTTCGTATTTCCACTGATTTAACTCACAGTCTCTTAATAATATAAGCATATAGGGTTATATAAGATACATACAGAGGGAATATAAAGTTACATTTCCATAAAATCAAATAAGTAAATTATTCTTGAAATTAAACCTCCAAAAAGTAAATTATTCTTGAAATTAAACTTCCTTAGTAAGACCAAAAAGAATCAATTTTATTATCATAATTAGTCGCTGATCTTGTTTCCAAAAAGTTTTTTTTCTCGGTTTGAGTCAAAATTTTGAAGTGTTTTTTGGGTTAAAGACCTTTTTAGTTCCTGAATTTATACCCTTTTAAAAAATATTAATAAGTTTTCACTTTAATCATGCAGCCGTCTCTGATTTTTTTTTTAATTTGATCAATATGATCCTTCCGTTGGTGGTGTTCTTTTTTCTAAAATTTCGAATATAAAAATTTTTAAAAAATAAATACATCTAAAATTTTTAACTTTTACACGTACACTCTAAATGATAAAATTTAGTTTAATTCACTGACTCAAAATTTTAACAAGAGACGTGGTCACTGACATTCACAGCCAGAATGATGATCACATCTTAGAAGAGTGTACACGTGATGTTCGATGGTACTGTTACTGCAGCAATAAAAAAAACAGGCAGAATGACAGTAAGAAGGACGTCAGGATTGGCTATACCTTTTTATTGGAGCAGTACGGCAAAAGCTACCAGTCCAACGCACTCGTAGCTACCAGTGCTCTTTGTTTTTGTTTTTGTCGTTTTAAGACGCAGCTACCAGTCGTCGTCGTTGCTGTTTTACTTTTTCTCTTCTTTTGTATAACGAAAATTTTCCAAATGGTGCTTACAAAAAAAAAAAAAATTGAAATGGCGTTCTTCTTATGTTCTTTTTGGAAGAAGAATACGACGGTTCAAAATCTTTGATATATAAGGTGAACTTCTAAAATGAATTCTGAACCAACGTATTCTTTCTAAAAGAATATGGAAAAAGACCGAACAGCTCCCGAAAAAAGATAACCGACATATAGAACCACGCCCTTTGCGTGGTTGGTGGCTATAACAAATGATCACTGTGACGCCACGTCGATTCCTCAGCTCTCTTGCCTTTTTCCGGGGGCACAACGATAATATCATGACCCTCAATGCTCTACGTGGGGCCCGCCTCTCGCTTCTACGTAGTCTTTATTTTGCAGCTGTCCCTTACTGTTATGGGACTCTATATAAACCAGCCTCAGTTGGCACTAAGAAACCGAACGAGAAACTACGAGAGACTGCAAGATTTGGTGCAATGGAGGTGGAGAGAGTGCAAGCCGTTGCTTCCTTGTTTCTAACCAGTGATACCATTCCTGCGGAGTTCATTAGGCCGGAGAAAGAACAGCCTGCAATCACCACATTCCGAGGGCCGGTCCCTGAAATCCCAACTATCGATCTTAGTGACCCGGATGAAGATAACCTGGTTCGTTCCATTGCGAACGCCAGCAAGGAGTGGGGGATATTCCAGGTTGTGAACCATGGGATACCTATTGATGTCATAAGAAACTTGCAGGCTGCTGGAAGAGCTTTCTTTGAACTCCCACAGGAAGAAAAAGAAGGATATGCTAGGCCCCCATGCGCTCAGAGCGTGGAAGGCTACGGAAACAAACTCCAGAAAGATCCAGAAGGAAAGAAGTCTTGGGTCGATCATCTTTTCCATAAGATTTGGCCTCCTTCTAATATCAACTACGCGTTCTGGCCCAAGAACCCACCTAGCTACAGGTTCTTGCATGCTCTCATCGTTTACGCAATATCGCTTAATTTACATGCATTGTTGGTCCTTCCTTAGCATTGAGAGTAGTACTTAAGTCTAGCTATTTTGCTGTTTGTTTTGTGCAGAGAAGCCAATGAAGTTTACGCGAAATATGTGGGCGGAGTGGCGGATAAGCTGTACAAGAGTCTCTCGCTAGGGTTAGGGCTCGAAGGGCATGTGATGAAAGAAGCGTCGGGCGGGGAGGAGTTAATTTACATGATGAAAATAAATTATTACCCACCATGTCCTCGCCCTGATCTAACCCTTGGAGTGGTAGCCCACACCGATTTCTCCACCCTCACCATTCTCGTGCCTAACGACGTCCCCGGACTCCAAGTCCTCAAAGATGACCGTTGGATCGATGCCAAATACATCCCCAACGCCCTGATTGTGCACATCGGGGACCAAATTGAGGTAATTTTTAGCCATTACCTTTTTTGCCCCGATCTTCATTAGCAGCTAATTTTTCATGCAGGAAGTTTTATTCATCCTGGAATGTAAATGAACCGATTATATTTTTACCACCAAGTGGTAAATTAGTAATTTCACTCCTGTTCTTTTATTTCTTGAAATAATTGTTTAATATTTGTCAAGTGTTGACTACGTTATACATCAATTGTCAGCTAGGAAAGCTGCTATTGAGATTAGAAAGTTTTGTCTACATATATTTATGCTATAACAAGGACTACAAACTGACAATAATAAAGCTGGCGTTTTCCGATGTGACATGTCTGAATATCTCAAAAGAAGGTTGGACTCCGTATAAAGGAGCTTTCAGCATTAATTAGCTGGTGAATTTTCACTTTCAAATTTTTACATATATTTAAAATATAAAATAATTTCTCTATTTCTTAATTTATTTTTTTATTATAATATTCATTTAAATTTTTTTTTCTTTTATTTTTTCATGAAATTTTATAAAATATCTTTACTTTTTTAGAAACTCCAAAAGTCCTAAAATTTTTAACTCTCAAAATTTTCGCTCCTGAACACTTCTTAGGTACCATTTGTTTCTTTAATATTTTGGGACATAGAAATTTTTAACAAAACAAACAAACTTCAAAATTTTTAACTTTTAACATACATACTTCACCTTTCACAAACTCCAATAAATCTCAATAAAGTAAAGATTCTTAAAATTTCGAGAATATTCTCCGAAATTTTAGCAAACAAACACTCCCTTAATATCCTTTTATTATGATGGAATTACAAAATGAAATTTGTGAATATATATACACAGCAGGTCTACTTTGTTGTAAGATTCATATTATCTTAAATTTTATACGGATAATTTTAAATAATATGAGATCTAATTGTTGTGATTATTTTTTTAAAAATTACACCGTATAATTCAGACATGAAATTGCTGGTGATTTAGATTCTTTCTAAACTACTTAATGATGTGTGTGTGTGAGAGAGATGACACATGGAATCTACATATTACTTGCAGGTTTATCTATTGAAAAATAAAATTATATTATTTTAAGAATTTTTTGAAATCAGGAAGCAATAAAATCTAAAGCATTTATGTGCAAAGATTTGTTAAATTTTGAGAAAAAAAAATTAGTGAAAGTTAGAATTTTATGAGTTGGTGGAAAGTAAAAAGATAAATTATTTGTATGAATTTTTTATATTTATTACAATGGAAACAAATGATTTAAGGGGGAGAAAGATGATTTTGAAGTATTTTTATTATTATTATTTTAATCAAAATTTTGAGTTAATTATGTTTACGAATTATGAAAATTTTGGAATTAAGGATTTTAGTCAAATTTTTAATTTGCAAACATCACTCTCAATACTGCTATATTATCTCGTGGGTGTTGTATATTTATAGATTTACATCTGGGTATTGTTGACCTAGTGTTTGCTCTGAGAGTAGTATTGTAACCTGAAAACACACCTGGCAGATTCTCAGCAATGGCATATACAAGAGCGTGCTGCACAGGAGCACAGTGGATAAAGGGCAGACGAGGATGTCTTGGCCGGTGTTCTTTGAGCCACAGCCGGAATTTGTCGTCGGACCTTTGCCTCAACTTGTGAACGAACCGGACAACCCTCCAAAGTACAAGGCCAAGAAGTTCAAGGACTATGCTTATTGTAAATTAAACAAGCTTCCCCAGTGATCAAATTAGAATCCTACTAGAATGGTCACCATGAGCATATATATGATAATTAATTAGGCTGCATTGAAAGTGCGTACGTACTTTTGTTTCGTTGTCCCGTTTGTGAAGGTTGTCATGTTCTAAAGGACTGGTCATTACTAATTATCCAGTACTCTTTTGTTACTATTCGTAATTCTTTTCTTCCTACCTCGCTGGTTCAAGAATATTTCAACTGTTTTTCGGATTTATTTTTTTTTAAATTTGTACGACTGAAATTTATGGATGTTAAAGGAAATTGCAGATCTGGTTTAATTTAATTATGTGAAAATTAAATTGAGTGCCGCGAAATGCGTTGGGCCGAAGATAGTGGACGCCACTCGTTCAGTTAGAAAAAAACAATATATGTACGATTGGGTGAATTATTTAGGAAACGGAATATTCATTCTTTTAAGAATTCGAATGTTAAGAGGAGCAAATGTTACATGGAAGAATGACGGTTGGCTGGACCATGTTTGGTCGGGGACCGGCCTCGGGTCCCTTTTTTTTGCAACACGGAAGGAAAAGTGGTCGTCCTGGAATGCGTGCCCAATTAATATGGACTGGGTTTCTCATGGCCCAGGAAATTAATTCTCCGCGCAAAAGCCTTTAAAAAGAAAATCAACAAGAAACTTGCATATTCCATTTTTATTCAATTTATTTAGAGTTTTAAATGACTATTAGATATATATATATACTTCTTTATTTTAACATAATTTTTTTTCCTGATAATTAGGCTTCCTGGTCCGCTAGTTAGAGTGGTATCTGCACCACAGCGATTCCTCGATCATCGCCATTCTCGTGTCTAAAGAGGTTCCCCGGGACTCAAAGATGACGGTTGGATCACCGACGAGCTTTATAGCATTAAATATGATGAATAGCAATCAACGTATAATGTTGGTTTTTTTTTTTGTTCGTGACTTTCCTGCATTTAAAACGGGCCGCCAATGTCTTGTGATTTAAGTTATTGCCTGTACTGGATGACACGTAGACGTTAAGGATGATCAGGACAGCTGACCAGGATCATCTTACTTAACGGCCCTATCGCATTGATAATTACCTATTGCAAAACCTGACGGGGACTTTAAACGACCCAGTTTGAGGTTTAGGCATTTTCCTTTAAATACGTCTTGCTCACGTCACGTCCCCTCTCCTGGATTCTTTGGTAGTGAGTACAACACTAGAAGCTTCTTGTAATTAGGCCCAAAAGAAAAGTCCTTTTCGAGTCCGAAGGGGCCAAGAGTGTTGGGTATTGTACACAGTGAGCTCAACTTTTATTGCTCTCAACTATTCGATAACATGACTTACAATAAAACGCTCTAGTTGATGAGTTAACAACAACTAACAACTAGACTGCCGCCGCTAACTCCTAACAAAGTGCTAACTTGCAAAAGACTCGGTAAAAACTCAATTTACTCCTATAGACTTGGCCAAAACAAGCCACGTACCATTAACAGATAAAAACAACCAGACTTTTCCAACAATCCCTCCCTTAAACTGATGTTTTAACATTTAGTTTACTGAAGGTTAGTTCTGAAGCACCCTCCCTCAAATTGGATTATAAAAAATGCAAACTCCAAGCATCTTTCTTAGTTTTTGAAAACCTAGCAATTTGAGAGGCTTGGTAAATATGTCAACAACCTGGTCTTCACTCTTATTGTATATGAGATCAATCGTTTCTTTTCTTGTGAGATTCCTCAAGAAATGGTACTTCACATCAATGTGCTTGATTCTTCCATGTAGAACAGGATTTTTAAAGAGCTTTATTGCTGAACTATTATCACAATAAATGGGAGTAGGCCTTTCTTGCTTGAAATGCAGCTCTTCAAGAATCTTTTGCAACCAAATTGCTTGACAAGCACACCCCGTTGCTACTACAAACTCTGCTTTAGTAGTTGATAAGGTTACGATTGATTGCTTCCTTGATGACCATGAAACTGCTCCTGATCCCATCATGAAAACATATCCAGATGTGCTCTTTCTATCCTCAATGTCTCCAACATAATCACTGTCTGTAAAACCAAACAAATATGACTTTTCATTCTTATTGTAGAACAGTCCATAATTAACAGTACCTTGCAAGTATCGAAAAATTCTTTTTGCTACCAAGAGATGAATCTCCTTTGGGCTTTCCACGTATCTGTTGATCAGACTTACGCCATACATTATATTCGGCCTTTTTGCTGTCAAATACATCAAGCTCCCCACAATTTGCTTGTGCAGAGTGCTATCAACTTTTCTTCCTTCAGGATTTTTAACAAGCTTTAGACCTATTTTGGTAGTTGTGTTTACAGAATTGCAATTCTTCATTTGAAATTTGTCTAGAGTTTCTTGCACATATTTCTTTTTAGAAATAAAGATACTAGCAAAGGATTGCATTATTTCTATGCCAAGAAAATAATGCATCATTCCAAGATCAGACATATCAAATTCAACCATCATGGACTTCTTAAGTTTTTCAAACATGGCCCTATCATTTCCTGTGTAAATCAAATCATCAACATATAAACAAACAATGAGCATTTTTCCTCCATCTTCTGTCTTTGTAAAAAGAGTATGCTCATATGGACATTTCTTAAAACCCTCATCGGAAAAATAAGCAGTCATAAGACTATACCAAGCTTTTGGAGTTTGTTTTAGTCCATATAGTGTCTTTTTTAACATATATACCTTATGCTCATCTCCAATCTTAACATAACCAGGAGGTTGATCAATGAATACCTGTTCTTCCAAGTTTCCATGTAAGAAAGCCGACTTCACGTCCATCTGAAAGATAGGCCATGAATGTTGTGATGCCAAAGCGATCACTGATCTGATTGTATCATGTCGTGCAACAAGAGAAAATACTTCTTTGTAGTCAACACCAAACTCTTGCTTATAGCCTTTAGCTATTAAGCGCGCCTTGTATTTGTCAACTTCGCCATTTGCCTTCAACTTTGTCTTGTACACCCATTTTACACCAATTGGTTTCAGTCATTTTGGAAGATTAGTTAACTCCCAAGTGTTGTTCCTTTCTATGGTTGCAATTTCATCATTCATCGCCTTACACCATTTTTCTTCTTTGACAGCCACTTCGAAAGTGATAGGATCATAATCTGAAAATAAATCAGAATGTGTAAGTGGGTCCTCATCTTGGTCAATACCAGTTACCTCGTAATCAGACATCCATGCGGGCCTTTTTCGAACACGTTGAGGCCTTTGATCTTCATTTGATTCAGTTGGAAGTGAGCTTCGATCTGCTGCTGGAAAATGCATTTTTTCCCTTGTTATCTAGCTTTCTCCTCTTCTTGTTTGGAATATGGGCATAGGCAATACACCCAAAAATCCTGAAATAATCTACTGCTGGTTTTCTTCCTCTCTATGCTTCCTCCGATGTCATATTTTGAACAACAAGTGTAGTACCTCTGTTCAAAATATGAATGCTTCAATTAACAGCTTCAGGCTAGAAACTTTTTAGAATGTCACTCCTTGACAAAATGCTCCGTACCATATTTAGAATTGTACGATTCATCCTCTCGCATACACCGTTTTGCTAAGGCATGTATGTTGCTGTAAGCTGCCTTTTGATTCCATTGGCTCCATTGGAAAATGGATTTATTGGCCCACAAAAATAAGAATGAACTAGCTCCAATGCCTTCTTTGCTTTCCATGATTTTCCTTGTGGAAATTGATTACGATGAGGGTGAGCATTTTATCCGGTTAGTACTGAAAATTCCTGTTTCGGTCCATTCTGGTACCGAAACCGGATCCTAAATATAGAAAATTTCATAACCGAAAATTCCGGCGGAAATGCTGAAATTTCCAGTTCCGACATTTTTAAAAAAAAACGTTTAGCCTTGTTTTTTTTTTTTTAAATAGGTGACCTGGGTCATTTTGACCCAGGTTGTGACGTCACGTGGGGAGACTGATCATTTCAGTCTCTCTTCTTCTAGACTTTTCTTCAATAAGAGTCTTACTTTTTTTTTTTTTCCTATTTTCCAGTTTTCCTTTCTGATCCCTCTCACTTGCGCACACATTGTCACACTCTCGCGTCTCTCTCTCTCTCTCTCTCTCTCTCACTGACCATCGCCCTTAGTCCTCTCTCTCTCTCTGTCTCTGCGTCTCCAGACACCTCCTCTTACTTCAGAAGGTACATCTAGTTTCGCTGTCTAGGGCTTGATTTTCGAAGACGTTGATGAAGATGGAAGTAGATTCGAAGTGTGGCGTTAATTGCTGGGTAACAGAGCAAATTCTTAGATCAAGCTACGAGTGGACCTACAAGATCCACATAATACCCAGCCAAATGTTAGCTCTTCTCGCGGCAGCAGAGGCAAGTAACCTCTCTCTAACTTATTTTGAAATTTTCGTTTTGTTTGCTGGATTTTGGATTGATGATCAATTTGGGACTGTTGGATTGGTGATCGATTTTGGTTGCTGGATTTTGGATTGGTAATCGATTCTCATTTTGAAATTTTCTTCTTGGGTGCTGGATTTTGGTTGCTGTCGATTCCTCTGCTTTTCTACCTTTGGACATGGTTACGGCTACTAAATCTATCAACCTCCTCAGCTCTTCTCGAATCGTTTGCTTTTCTACGTATCATTGTTGTCGTCTAAGGATTTCAATTCGTGCTCAAAACTGGTGTCATTATTCTACTGCTACCTCTAACACTACCACCGCTGATAAAGAAAATGTCGAAAGCCCCTCTCAGTCTTTGAAATCTTTGAGATCTTGCAGATATGGAACCGGAATTTTCGGATTCCATTTCTGAAAATTCCTGTTCCATTGCGGAATGGAACTAGAATGAAATTTTCCATTCTAGTGAGTACTTGAGTTCCGGTACTCACCCTTAGATTACGATGTTGTTTGCTAACAACACTTTCTTCATATACTTGAGAGGGAGTTGTAATTTGAGGAAGACCTTCACCATGTTCTTCTGATGTAGTGTTTTTAATCTACCAAAATTCAGATGCCCATGCGAAAATGCCATAGCCTCGCCCCATCCTTCAATGTTGCTGAGAAACATGAATGAGTGGCGTTGTGAAAATAAAGCAGGAACATACGATTTGTTGTCATGTTAACTTGAGCAATTAAGCCCAACTTTGCATCTTGAATTTGACATACTCCATCTTTGATAAAAAAAAATCTTGTATCCTTTTTCTTGCAACTAACCCACACTAAGCAAGTTGGTCTTTAAATCTGGCACAAAAAGAACATTAGAGATAGTGTGGGTGGAATTTCCTTTGGTTTGGATTGTTACCTTTCCTTTTCCTATAACAGAAACTGTAGAATTGTCACCAAACTTAACAGTGTTGCGAAAAGTTTGGTCCAAGTCAGAGAACGCCTTCTTATCTCCACACATGTGGTTGCTACAGCCAGCGTCTAAATACCACATGTTTTGTTGAGTTTCTTCCTTCACGTGACACACCATAAAAAAAGAGACTTCTTCTTCCTTTTCTGCAAAGTTATTTCTTTCTCCATTTTGTCTATTAAAATTGCATAACATTCTGACTTATAATGGCCATACCTATGACATCTGTAGCATTCCATATTGGATTTGTCTGCTAACTTTGGTCCATCAGTGTTCAAGTGATGGCCTCCACGTCCTTTTCCTCTTCCTTGAAATTGATTCTCTTGGTGGTGTTGTTGGTTTCAATGATAATTGTTTTCTTTGCCTCCTTTACCACGACCTCTGCCTCTACCTTGTCCTCTATCAGCTCTGCTTACTGTAGATTGATTTTCTGATGAGGCTTTCAATGCTTGTTCCTCTTTCTCCTGCTGGTTAATCTTGTGCTCATGAACTAACAAAGAACTTTGTAATTCATCAATGAAGTTCATCAATATCATTTGCTGCTTCTATAGAATAGACAACAAAATAAAATTTTGGTGTCATGGATTGAAGAATCTTCTCTACAATCGTGACGTCCATTGTCTTGTCGCCATGGATCCGCATCTTATTTACGATTGCCATCGTTCTTGAAAAATAATATGTAACCGACTCTCCTGATTTCATTTGAACTCTCCTGATTTCATTTGAAGTGTTTCGAACTCCGAACGAAGTGATTGAAGCTTCTGCCTTTTTGCCCTGGTTGACCCTTGGTACTTCTTCTTCATGGAATCCCAAATATGCTTGGCAGAGTCCTTGCAAAGAATGGTTTCCAAGATTAAGCGATCAATAGCTTGGAAAAGATAATTCTTTGCTTTAAGGTCCTTCAACCGCTGCCCTTCAAGATCAGTTTTTTGCTGGTCCGTGACTGCAAAACCATTTGTTGGTTTTGTTACTCCAATTTCAACAATCTGCCAATACTCTTTGGATCGTAGAAAGTTCTCCATTAACATGTTCCAATGATCATAATGACCATCGAAACGTGGAATAGCTGGTTGCACAAAGTTTTCAAAAGCCATCGTGTATTGCTGCTGCTCTGTACACTCTATCTCACAAACCTTTTTCTTTTTTACTCATTTGGCTCTGATACCACTGTTGAGTATTGGACACCATGAACTGAACTTTTATTGCTCTCAACTATTCGATAACATGACTTACAATAAAAGGCTCTATTTAAACAGTTAACAACAACTAACAACTAGACTGCCGCCACTAACTCCTAACAAAGTGCTAACTTGCAAAAGACTCGGTAAAAACCCAATTTACTCCTATAGACTAGGCCAAAACAAGCCACGTACCATTAACAGATAAAAACAACCTGGACTTTTCCAACAAAGTGATCAGGCCTGGATTTTATTAAAGATCAGATTAGGGCCCACCATGAGTGAGACCGAATTAGGCCCTAAAATAGATGGGCCATTGAAGAACCGAGGTTGGTCAGAAAGTAACCTGATTATGGGCTGATCCGAAGTTGATTGGTTCGTTTGTAGGCGACTCCCATATTGAGCCGGCAAAACAGAAAAACGAAATCGTCCAACGAAAGGTTTAGATAAGAACACGTTCTTTCCTCGCCGACTTGTCGTCGCCGTCAAGTCAAAACCCAACCCCACCCCCCCCCCCCCCCTCCTCTTCTATTTCGCCGGCGTTCTGCCCGTTTCGTCCCTGTCTGAGTAAAAGTTTATTTGTTTATTTTCGCCAATCCTACAAATCAAACAGAAATAACCGTGCGGCTTCCGCGAGAGCGCCCACAGGGAAGGACTTATTCGGTTAATTAAAATTTAAAAATAAAATCAAAAAACAAAAAATCCAAATAACCGTCCGATTTTCGCGGCGAGCCACCGCCATTGTCGATAACTCGCTCTCTGATTCGTAATGAACATTCTCTCCAGATGATGAATCAGTTCGAATGCGTCTCGCCAGTACCAGATCGCACTACCCAGTCCGCCACCATTTCGACTCCCTCCTCATCCTTATCCGAGCTCCTCAACATGCAGCCGGAGACGCAGTCCTTTCGATCGCTCACCACCCACACCCACAGTTTCTGCATTAGCAATGCTAACAACAATAAGAACAGCAACAAAAATAATAACCACCGTCTGATGCAGCGATCTAAATCCTTAGTATCGGAGTCGTTCGGTCGGCAGCGGTCCATTCGCGAAGGTCAAATCCTGTCTGTGGATCACCGTGAGGTTATGATCTATGACATAGTCGGAAATGGAATCTCGGGGATTCTTTACAAGTGGGTCAACTACGGCCGGGGTTGGCGTCCCCGGTGGTTCGTTCTCCAAGACGGCGTTCTCTCATATTTCAAAATCCACGGCCCAGATAGGATCACGCTCAGTCTAGAAACCGAAAGAGGATCCATGGTCATCGGCGGACAATCATTCCGTCGTCTCTCCCGCAACACTCGCGCCGAATTCCGCCTTCGTAAACCCGTCGCCGAGCTTCACCTCAAGGTCGGTCTAATTCTTCAGGGACCATTACGTTTTTCTGCTTTCAAACATTGCTTTCAGAAGAAGCATTCTCATGATTCGGACCTTTCAATTCAGAGATGTGAATCTCGGATGACTGGACTTATTGTTCAAACAAAGATTTTCTGCATGCGATCGTGTGAAATTGTTTTTATTCACAGGTGTGTACGATTCGGGAGAGTAAGTCGGACGAAAGGAGGCTCTCGGTAGTCACGGGGACAAAGAAAAGGCTACATCTGCGGGCGGAGAGCAGGGAGGACAGGGCGTCGTGGGTGGAAGCGTTGAAGGCAGTGAAGGACATGTTCCCGCGGGTGTCGAATGCAGAGCTAATGGCGCCTGCGGCGGAGAATGTTGTGAGTGACCTATCGGAGATGCATAAGCATCTTGTGGTCCTGAAGCAGAAGCAGTTGTTGCTCATCGACACATTGCGTCACCTGGAGGTGGTATTACGCTTATCGACTTATCCAAAATCAGTCCTCTGTATTTGCCCTTAATGAATGCCTCTTAGCATTGATATTACCGAAATTTCTTTTTGTGGATCTTATGCAGAATTATTTCACTTAACCTTCATTAAGTGTAAAATCTTTTAAGCCGCTTGGTGGATTGTGCAGGGAAGTGACAATAAGCATTTCCATAGAGTTAGATATTGGTTATTTTATGTCTTTCTTGTAGACAACACAAGTATGTCCTAAGAGCGTCTGGATGTTAAACGCATTGTCAACTACTGACTAACGCGTGCTCGTGGTATATATAGATCGCTAACTATAAGTTTTTGCTTAAGGTAAGAAGTTTAAATTAAATTCTAAATGAGACATTTTAGATTGTAATGGACCCAAGTTTTATATTTAACTCTCCTCACGGATAATAGTCCAATGATAAGAAGGATATATAAACTTACATCCGTATATTAATTCTGTTTATTAAAAAGGTCTAAATTCAAATCTTATAGTTTGAGAGTAAATTTTTAATTGAAATAATATTTGGATTGTGAAGTCTGGTTCAAAAATCTAGAGTTTATGATTGGTGCTCCTTATTAGATAAGTGTGTTTTTCAATTGAATTAGATACGTTGAATTCGGTGCACAAAAGTTGAGTGTTATTATTTTTCTTAGTTATTTTTTTAAAAAAAAAAGTTTTATATTTAACACGAAATCGTTAGGGAGATTATTTAACAGTCATTCTTGATTTTTTTTAAATCCAAAATTGTTGATAATTTTCCGTGTGTGGGGTGGGGCAGTAATTTTCTCAAAAGAGCGAGTGACCACTTCTGTTTCTCAAGTTGTTCTATTGGGGCATCTCACTGCTCATCTATGGCCAGTAGCTTTCCTAGCAAATTTGGAAAGTGAAAACGACAACAACTGAGCGTTAGCTCAAGTGGTACCTCCTGGCTCCTGCCCTTAGCGAGGGTTAGCTCCCGGGATCGAATACCCTTATCCCGCAGGCTCTGCCTGCTGCCAGTGTGATAAAATTAAATAAAAAAAAAAGGAGGAAAGTGAAAACGACAAACTTAGCAAAAATAATAGAGTAAAGTGGAAACGAGAAAGTAGAGTGAAAAAAAAAGGTGGAAAGTGAAAACGACAAACTAAACTTAGCAAAAATAATAGAGTAAAGTGGAAACGATAAAGTAAAGTAAAAAAAAGGAGAAAAGTGAAAACGACAAACATAGCAAAAATAATAAAGTAAAGTAGAGTTTACGTGTTCGTCGGCCCTAAGATTTTGGGCCACCAGATTTCAAGCGCCACTAGTTTTCCTAAAATTTTGATCCTAATAAAATAATTGCACAAAATTTTTTTTAAATTAAATTTTTTTTTTTTTTATTTTAAATAAAATAAAAAATTTATTAAAATTATCTATTCCTTTACTTTTTCATCAATTTCAACGCCTTAAAATTTTTATTACTCAAATATTTAATAATCAAACACCAAGATCGTTATATATAGTTTTCGCTTAAGGTAAGAAGTTTAAATTAAATTCTAAATGAGAAATTTTAGATTGTAATAGACTCAGTTTTATATTTAATGCCCGAAAGGGTAATAGTCCAATTATTGGAAGTATACAAACTCTTAGAAACAATATAACTTGCAAATAAATTCTTAAGTTAAATGATATTTGACTTGTATGACTGGTTCAAGTGTTTAAGATTTGTTGTTGGTACTGTCTATCATATGGGTGCGCTTTTTAACTGAACTAGGTTCATTTGAGTTTAGTAAATAAAGGGCGAGTCGTGTTATTATTTTTCTTTGTTATTGAAAAAAAAAGTTTTATATTTAACATAAAATAGTTGGGAAGTTTATTTAACAATCATTCTTGGGTTTTTAAATACCCAAAATTGTTGATAATTTTCCATTAAAATTTCCTGATATATCATTTATACAAAATGATGTAACTAACCCGTTTAATTTTGTATATGGATGTCAAGAGACCACGAAAGAATAGACGTATTATGTAAAAAGAGAAAAACAAGGAGATAAAAGGATATATAATAAGACTAATTCAAATATATAGACTTAAATGCGCTATAACATTTTTTTTTTCCTCTTTCTCTGTTTTATCTCTCTCTTATCGCCATGAATCATAAGAGGTGATTAATTGGGAATGAGAAATAAGTGTACGTTTCTTCATTGGTGATGGGTAAATGCATCGGGTTCGTTGCGTTTCAGGATCATTCGGTGCTTTCTGTCGGGATATTTATATATCTTGTGAGCATTTCAATTTTTCAATGATATTAATTATTTTTGCAGGAGCATTTATTGCCCTTGAAGGCCTTTTACGATCTATGGAAGAGTCCTCATCACATCTGCCGACTCGTCTATATGGGAGACGTGGTGTGTTGTGTGCGATGGGGCAGGGCAGTTTCTAGTTTGGGTAATTTATGACTGGAAATCGCTAGATAATTTCGGTAGTTAGCTTGGTAATAATTGAATAGCTATAAACTTAATGGTGGGGATATCCCAAGATTCTATGTCCGCTCTCAGTCAATTTCAGTGTTGCTTTTCACTACTTCAAGGTTCTGTGTGGGGCAAGAAATTGGTGCACTGCTTCCTTCTTTATAAATAAATAATTAATTAAGAGAAAGATTAAAAAAAAAAAAAAAGGCTGCTTAAGAAAGAAAATGTCTTCTATCTATGGACCAAATAATTAAGTGAATTTGGCCGTGTTGGAACTTCAAGTCACCACTAGAATTGATATCTGATGATCAGAACATAGATGGGGATTTTGTCACATATATAGCATTTTCCCAGCACTTCGACGAGAAATACCATTTGGAGGAGAAGGTACAGAAAAGGATGGACTCCATTTAAGGACGAATGAGGCGGCCGGCCGTATGCCAAGGGCTCTAAGCCGCAGGGTGAGCTCTAGCTGAGGACACGATGGTTCCATTGTTCGATGAATTAGGTTCGGCTATTACCAACGTGCCGCATCGGACACCATTACTGGACAAAGAAAAAGATCAGAGAAATATAATGAGTCTCTGTTTAAAGTTTATTTTCATGCATTAATCGCATAACTGAACAACTCCCCGATCCAAGGTTTCTTTTCGTTGTTGAAGACTAACGATTACGCTTACGTACGACTCTCCTCACGATGAATAATATTGCCATAATATAATTGACATTCTTTCTCATTATTCAGAATTGCATACCAGGGTTTTAGGTTTCCATTTATGTTTTCAACTTTTCATAGATAATGTAAACTCGTTTTGGTAGATAAAACTCGTTGAGGTTAGTCTCAAATCGTTGTAAAAAGGGTTGGTGGTCAGTTTATGAGTGTGAGTGAAAATTTCACCTCTTAAATAGCTTTTGAGACTAAAAATGTTCAAAACCACTCTATCACTGATATTAAGCCAAAGTTTACTAACAAATCTCGTCCTTATAGTCTAAGAGAGAAACGAGTTGTTCCCCTGCCTAACCCAATGTGTTAGGAAAAAATTGTTGAGTTAGTCCCATATCTATTATAGAAGGAGCCTGTAGTCATTTATAAATATGAGGAAAAACCTCATCTCTTGAACTAGCTGTTGGAGTAAGAAGGTTAAAGACGACAACTGATTTGGGAATAACCTTAACATAGTTATTAGAAATAAATGAGACAATAAGTGAAAATTAATGATCAACATTTTTATATTTACATTCAAATTTTGTTAAAAATTTCTTCTTCTTCTTTTTTCCAAAAATCAAGTTTTGCAAACACGTCCAATAGTGGCCCTATCAAACAAAACATAGTCCATGCGTGAGCAAACAAAACCTCCAACGGTATTTAACCAGGTCGATCACGGGATCTCGCAGGTAAGGCAGAAAAATTAGTAGGTCCCAAGAGCCATTCAGACTTTGCGAGGCATCGACCAAACATATATAGTGCTTGTGTCCTAGAATTATGACAGTACATTGGGTTGGAAAGTTTCATAAATAAATTATAGAGACTGACATTTGTTTAATTACTGTTAAAAGTGCTCCGTGGAAACCCTTTCGTATTTCCACTGATTTAACTCACAATCTTCTAATAATATAAGCATATAGGGTTATATAAGATACATACAGAGGGAATATAAAGTTACATTTCCATAAAATCAAATAAGCAAATTATTCTTGAAATTAAACCTCCTTAGTAAGACCAAAAAGAATCAATTTTATTGTCATAATTATTAGTCGCTGATCTTGTTTCTAAAGCAAAGTTTTTTTTCTCGGTTTGAGTCGAAATTTTGAAGTGTTTTTTGGGTTAAAGACCTTTTTTAGTTCCTGAATTTTATACTCTTTTAAAAAATATTAATTCCTCAAGTTTTCACTTTAATTATGCAGCAGTCTCTGAATTTTTTTTTTAATTTAATCAATACGGTCATTCCGTTAACTTCACGTACAGTCACTTAACGTTGACGTTAGACCCAGAATGACAATGAAGAATGAGTACACGTGATGTTCAATGGTACGGTTACTGTAGCCAAAAAAAAGACAGCGGCACAAATGACGTCAGGATTGGCTATACCTTTTTGTTTGAGCAGTACGTACGGCAAAAGCTACCAGTCCAACGGATTCAGATCGCCTGCAATTCTCGTGGTCCCATTCCAACGCACTGGTAGCTACCACAGTGCTCTTTGTTTTTGTTTTTGTTGTTAAGACGCAGCTACTCAAGTCTTGCCTACCTCAAGTCGTCGTTGCTGTTTTACTTTTTCTCTTTCTTTTGTATAACGAAAATTTTCCAAATGAAAAAAAAATAACCGACCGACTATAGAAGTATAGAACCACGCCCTTTGTGTGGTTGGTTGCTATAACAAATGATCACTGTGACGCCACGCTGATTCCTCAGCTCTCTTGCCTTTTTCCGGGGGCACAACGATAATATCATGACCCTCAATGCTCTACGTGGGGCCCGCCTCTCGCTTCTACGTAGAGTCTTTATTTTGCAGCTGTCCCTTACTGTTATGGGACTCTATATAAACCAGCCTCAGTTGGCACTAAGAAACCGAACGAGAAACTACGAGAGACTGCAAGATTTGGTGCAATGGAGGTGGAGAGAGTGCAAGCCGTTGCTTCCTTGTTTCTAACCAGTGATACCATTCCTGCGGAGTTCATTAGGCCGGAGAAAGAACAGCCTGCAATCACCACATTCCGAGGGCCGGTCCCTGAAATCCCAACTATCGATCTTAGTGACCCGGATGAAGATAACCTGGTTCGTTCCATTGCGAACGCCAGCAAGGAGTGGGGGATATTCCAGGTTGTGAACCATGGATACCCATTGATGTCATAAGAAATTTGCAGGCTGCTGGAAGAGCTTTCTTTGAACTCCCACAGGAAGAAAAAGAAGATATGCTAGGCCCCCATGTGCTCAGAGCGTGGAAGGCTATGGAAACCAAACTCCAGAAAGATCCAGAAGGAAAGAAGTCTTGGGTCGATCATCTTTTCCATAAGATTTGGCCTCCTTCAAGCATCAACTACGCGTTCTGGCCCAAGAACCCACCTAGTTACAGGTTCTTGCATGCTCTCATCGTTTACGCAATATCGCTTAATTTACATGCATTGTTGGTCCTTCCTTAGCATTGAGAGTAGTACTTAAGTCTAGCTATTTTGCTGTTTGTTTTGTGCAGAGAAGCCAATGAAGTTTACGCGAAATATGTGGGCGGAGTGGCGGATAAGCTGTACAAGAGTCTCTCGCTAGGGTTAGGGCTCGAAGGGCATGTGATGAAAGAAGCGTCGGGCGGGGAGGAGTTAATTTACATGATGAAAATAAATTATTACCCACCATGTCCTCGCCCTGATCTAACCCTTGGAGTGGTAGCCCACACCGATTTCTCCACCCTCACCATTCTCGTGCCTAACGACGTCCCCGGACTCCAAGTCCTCAAAGATGACCGTTGGATCGATGCCAAGTACATCCCCAACGCCCTGATTGTGCACATCGGGGACCAAATTGAGGTAATTTTTAGCCAGTACCTTTTTTGCCCCGATCTTCATTAGCAGTTAATTTTTTATGCAGGAAGTTTTATTCATCCTGGAATGTAAATGAACCGATTATATTTTTACCACCAAGTGGTAAATTAGTAATTTCACTCCTGTTCTTTTATTTCTTGAAATAATTGTTTAATATTTATCAAGTGTTGACTACGTTATACATCTGTCAGCTAGGAAAGCTGCTATTGAGATTAGAAAGTTTTGTCTACATATATTTATGCTATAACAAGGACTACAAACTGACAATAATAAAGCTGGCGTTTTCCGATGTGAAATGTCTAAATATCTACATAAAATATTGGACTCCGTATAAGGTGGCTTTCAGCATCAATCAGTATACTCGAGTTGCACGGTGGTCGACCTTGCTTTATATCGAAAGGATAGCTTTGAATGGTGTGGACTCGAATGTCTTTTCTGTCTCTTTTCAGATTAAAAGGTATAATTGGAATAGAAAATTATTTGACTTTAATGTCTTCTCTATATAAAATGACTGGTGATTTATATCTTTTTTAAAACTATACGTGGAATGACACGTGAATCTACATATTACTTGTTGGTGAGGTTTATAGATTAAAAAATAAAATTGGATTATTTTAAGAATTTGTTGGAATTAAGAAGAAGAAAAAAATCTAAAAAATTTATGTGTCAAGTTTTATTAAATTTTGAGAGAAATTAGTAAAAGTTAAAATTTTATAAGTTGTTGAAAAAGTAAAAGGAGAAATTATTTGAGTGGATAATTTATGTTTATTGCAATGGTAACATATGATTTAAGGAAAGAAAGATGATTTTGAAGTATTTTTATTATTATTATTTTAATCAAAATTTTGAGTTAGTTATGTTTACAAATTATAAAAAAATTTTAGTCAAATTTTTAATTTGCAAACATCACCTCTCAATACTGCTATATTATCTCGAAGGTGTTGTATATTTATAGATTTACATCTGGGTATTGTTGACCTAGTGTTTGCTCTGAGAGTAGTATTGTAACCTGAGAACACACCTGGCAGATTCTCAGCAATGGCATATACAAGAGCGTGCTGCACAGGAGCACAGTGGATAAAGGGCAGACGAGGATGTCTTGGCCGGTGTTCTTTGAGCCACAGCCGGAATTTGTCGTCGGACCTTTGCCTCAACTTGTGAACGAACCGGACAACCCTCCAAAGTACAAGGCCAAGAAGTTCAAGGACTATGCTTATTGTAAATTAAACAAGCTTCCCCAGTGATCAAATTAGAATCCTACTAGAATGGTCGTCATGAGCATATGTACGATAATTATTAGGCTGTATTGAAAGTACGTACGTACTTTGTTTCGCTGTCCCGTTTGTGAAGGTTGTCATGTTCTAAAGGACTGGCCATTAATAATTATCCAGTACTCTTTTGTTACTATTCGTAATTCTTTTCTTCCTATCTTGCTGGTTCAAGAATATTTCAATTGTTTTTCGGATTTATTTTTTTTTAAATTTGTACGACTGAAATTTATGGATGTTAAAGGAAATTGCAGATCTGGTTTAATTTAATTATGTGAAAATTAAATTGAGTGCCGCGAAATGTGTTGGGCCGAAGATAGTGAACACCTCTATTTCAGTTCGGGAAAAAAATATATGTACGATTGGGTGAATTTTTAGGAAACGGAATATTCTTTTAAGAATTCGAATGTTACGAGGAGGAATGACGGCTGGGTGGGGACCGGCCTCGGGGGCCCTCTTTTTTGGCAACACGGAAGGGAAAGAGTGGTCGCGTTCGAATGCGTGCCCAATTTATATGGACTGGGTTTCTCGGCACGAAAGCCTTTAAAAAGAGGAAACCAACAAGAAACTTGCATATTCCAATTTTTAATCAATTTATTTAGAGTTTAAAATGACTATTAGATATATATACTTCTTTATTTTAACATTTTTTTATAATTAGGCTTTTGAATTGGATAGCTCAATTTAAAATGAGAAAGGCACAATATACATGGAATATAATATTTATAATATTTAATAATTAATATAAATAATATTAAATATTTTAGAATTTACGTAAGTGGGATCTGTACTTGGAGCAAGAAAAATAGCTTTAGCTGTAGACCAATGAGACACAAAAATTTAGAACCAAATAAACAAAATTTCAAAGGAGCCAATCAGAGACTATAAAACAAAAAATTGAAGAATAAAAACTTTGGAGTAAAAAAGAAAAAGTTATTTTCTGTCCTATCAGGCTATCTAGTCCAACACAGTTCTATCAAAAGCTGTTTTCGTTTCTCTTCTCATTTTTATTGACCATGAATGCCCATCAGACTGACAATCATGTCCTCGACCTGGTCCACCTGTCGGATCGGTGGTCCACCTGGTCGCCGGGACTCAAAGATGACGGTCGGATCACCGATCCTGACAAGCAGTACTGGATCACCGACGAGCTTATACACCTTTAAATACGTTGAATAGCAATCAATGTACAGTGTTAGTTTTTTTGCCTTTTTCGTTCGTGACTTTCCTTCCTTTAAAATGGCGTTTGGTAGCAAAATTTTAATAAAATTTTCAGAGTTGTTAAAAAGTTGAAGAGAGAAAATAAAAAGGTATGTGAAAAAGTAAAAAGGTGAGTAAAAAAATGAAAAAGAATTATGAAAAAATAAAGAGAGTGAAAGAATTGTAATGATTTTAAAATTTTAGGGATTTGACAAATAAAAATTGTAATCCTTAAAATTTTTTCATTATTACAATTTTTTCTCTCTCTTGATTTTTTACAAAATTTTTATACTTTTCACTCACTTTTTTATCTTTTTATCAACTTTTTCATTCTCTTTTATTTTTTTATTAAATTTTAAAATTTTATTTTTATCTTTTCACTTTTTTATCAATTCTAAATTTTATTAAAATTTTTTTCCTGGGTTGTTCGGTGTTAGTATTTTGAAAATTTTTTTGTGTTATTTTTAAAATATTATGATGTTAATTTTTGATACGTATTATAGTTATTTTTATATGGTGTTAAAAATGATGTTTGGTTGTAAAATTTTTGTACCGTGAGATTTCAAAAAAAATTCGGAAGATATCTTTTTACCTAACGCATCCTATGTGTTAGTTGATGACACGTAGTGGTTAAGGATGATCAGGACAGCTGTAATCATCTTAATTAACAGCTGTATCGCATTGATAACGACCTTTTGCAAAACCTGACAGGGAGACTAGACTACCCAGTTTGAGGTTTAGGCATTTACTTTAAAATCGTCCTGCTCACGTCACGTCCTCTCTCCTGGATTGTTAAATAGTGTGTGCAACGCTAGAAGCTTCTTGTAATTAGGCCCAAAGAAAAGTTCTTTTCGAGTCCGAATGGGCCTAGTGAAAAGGCCTAGATTTTATTAAAAGATCAGATTCGGGCCCACAATGAGTGAAACTGAATTAGGCCCTAGAATAGATGGGCCTTTGAAGAACCGAGGTTGGTCAGAAAGTAACCTGATTGTGGGCTGATCCGAAGATGATTGGTCCGTTTGTAGGCGACTCTCTTAATGGCCCGGCAAAAAAAGAAAAAGAAATCGTCCAACGAATGGTTTAGATAAGAACACGTTCTTTCCTCGCCGACTTGTCGTCGCGGTCAAGTCAAACCTGCCCCCTCTTTTATTTCGCCGGCGTTCCGCCCGTTTCGTCCCTGTCTGAGTTTCTGGACTCGCCACCTCGCCATTTCTTCTTTCAGAAAACAACTAGAAGAGTAAAAGTTTATTTGTTTATTTCGCCAATGCTACAAATCAAACAGAAATAACCGTGCGGCTTCCGCGAGAGCGCCCACAGGGAAGGACTTATTCGGTCAATTAATATTTAAAAATAAAATAAAAAAACAAAAATCCAAATTACCGTCCGATTTTCGCGGCGAGCCACGCCATTGTAGATAACTCGCTCTCTGATTCGTAATGAACATTCTCTCCAGATGATGAATCAGTTCGAATGCGTCTCGCCAGTACCAGATCGCACTACCCAGTCCGCCACCATTTCGACTCCCTCCTCATCTTATCCGAGCTCCTCAACATGCAGCCGGAGACGCAGTCCTTTCGATCGCTCACCACCCACACCCACAGCTTCCGCATTAGCAATGTTAACAACAATGAGAACAACAACAAAAATAATAACCACCGTCTGATGCAGCGATCCAAATCCTTAGTATCGGAGTCGTTCGGTCGGCAGCGGTCCATTCGCGAAGGTCAAATCCTGTCTGGATCACCGTGAGGTTATGATCAATGACATTGTCGGGAATGGAATCTCGGGGATTCTTTACAAGTGGGTCAACTACGGCCCGGGGGTGGCGTCCCCGGTGGTTCGTTCTCCAAGACGGCGTTCTCTCATATTTCAAAATCCACGGCCCAGATAGGATCACGCTCAATCTAGAAACCGAGAGAGGATCCATGGTCATCGGCGGACAATCATTCCGTCGTCTCTCCCGCAACACTTGCACCGAATCCCGCCTTCGTAAACCCGTCGCCGAGCTTCACCTCAAGGTCGGTCTAATTCTTCAGGGACCATTACGTTTTTCTGCATTCAAACATTGCTTTCAGAAGCATTCTCATGATTCGGACCTTTCAATTCAGAGATGTAAATCTCGGATGAGTGGACTTAGTGTTCGAACAAAGATTTTCTGCATGCGATCGTGTGACATTGTTTTTATTCACAGGTGTGTTCGATTCGGGAGAGTAAGTCGGACGAAAGGAGGCTCTCGGTAGTCACGGGGACAAAGAAAAGGCTACATCTGCGGGCGGAGAGCAGGGAGGACAGGGCGTCGTGGGTGGAAGCGTTGAAGGCAGTGAAGGACATGTTCCCGCGGGTGTCGAATGCAGAGCTAATGGCGCCTGCGGCGGAGAATGTTGTGTTTTCGACTGAGAGGCTGAGGCAGCGTTTATTGGAGGAGGGGGTGAGCGAGGCCGCCATCCAGGATAGCGAGAACATTATGAGGAGTGACCTCTCGGAGATGCATAAGCATCTTGTGGTCCTGAAGCAGAAGCAGTTGTTGCTCATCGACACATTGCGTCGCCTGGAGGTAGTATTACGCTCATCGACTTATCCAAAATCAGTCCTCTTTATTTGCTCTTAATGAATGCCTCTAAGCATTGATATTACCGAAATTTCTTTTTGTGGATCTTACGCAGAATTATTTCACTTAACCATCAGTAAGTGTAAAATCTTTTAAGCCGCTCAGTGGATTGTGCAGGGAAGTGACAATAAGCATTTCCATAGAGTTAGATATTAGCTACTCTTTCTTGTAGACAACACAAGTACGTCCTGAGAGCGTCTGGATGTTAAACTCATTGAAGCCAGGTTAATAAGGCTAAAAATTTTGTTTTTCTTTGACATTTTCCCTCCTTATTGATAGGTTTACATATCTTTCATTTTAATGTTCTACTGAGATGAGATGCAGCTGACCTAGGAATCTCCATTTCGTAAACTCTTGTCACATTTTTGAGTTAATAGATATTTTATGTTCATATGTTGCTTGTATAGTTCAGCTGCCAGGGGAATTGTGTTAGGGCTTCAATTTCTACTTTTTAGTCTATTTTAGTTCTGAGTTCAAATTTTGGCATGTAGATCAAGAGTTGGCATTGTCTGATGTGCTCTTCCTCTCTCACTCCTCTGCATTCACGACAAGATTTTCCTACCAAGAATAGAGCTACGCCATAAATTTTTTCCTTTTTTCCTTGGGAAGGGGGTGGGGTGGGATGGGGGAAGTGCTCTGTTTGTGAGATATGTAGATTGTAGTAGCCAGGTAAATCATCATACTGGAGGATCTGGGCCACAGTTTTACTCGTGGTCAATTTAACTTCAGAAATACCTAATAGCAGCACATAACTTTGAGCGGTTTCTATTTTATGCTAATATCTTGAAACGATAATGAATTTCTTGTATCCTTGCTCCCATTTGGTGGCTATGAACCGAGATTATTACTATGATAAAGGACAATGGCGTTAGTTAGTTTAAAAGAGGAAAATTGAAAGGTTATTAGACTTCAACCTTCTGGTTGAGAGATATGCAGTTGGAAGCTTTAAGTGATTTCACCTTCGTTAGTCACTGAGCATGATTTGATTGGTCTGGGACTTAGAGCTTTCTCTTTTCTTTCCCCTCCCTTTTTGGGTTAGAGCGTTTATTTTGGCCTTTCTACACTGAAAGCAAAGACCAACTGTTAGTCTCGAAAAATATTGGCCAAATGGTGATAATCTAATTGGGAGTCCAAAGTCACTGGGATATCCTCACAGTCAACCTTCAAAGGGATCTCAATAGAGTTTACAATTGATTGTGGCACTCAGAATCACCCACCCTTGGAATGTGTAGCTACTACCAATCTACAGTTTTCTTTTTCTTTGGGCGATTAAAATCTTGCTTTCTTCACACAATGCTTTTCAAAATTTCATTCTTTATATGATCAGTAAGCAGTAAATACAACTCATGCGTCTCTGTGGGATTGAATCTAACTTTATGCTCTTTCCCTTCTAAGAATGTGCCATTTGGTCTAGAGATCTTTGGCCATGTTTTTTTCTAAAATTTATCATGCTTGTCAAAAAGTGTTTGCAGCCTTTATATATAAGCATCCATGCATTGGGGTTTCACTGTGCGCTCTTGGTAACTACTGCTAGAAATTTGCAGTTTTGAGCAATCGGGCTCTTTCAACTGGGCCAATGATTCTCTTGTATTATGTGGGAAGGCTTTCCCACTAAAACAAAAGGGAGCCTAAATGAGGATTGGAGACAATAGTTTTCTTGTTTTCTTTTTTTGCATTCACTTGGTCACTCCACCTTGTCTATAGCATCGCAAGTGGGATGAACATGAACATTTTAATTCCATTAGTTGTGATTCCAAATGGGATTGTGATATATGCTTCTTTAGGTTTGCAGACTAAGTATTCAGGAATTGAAGATCTCCATTATCTTGAATTTTTTTTTTTTTTTTTTGATAACGTGGAAATCCCCCAAAGCCGGACCCGTTTGGCCCAACCCTGAAGTACAAACTACGGCCCACTAGACCGACCCCACAACCCAAGGAGCAGATAAGTCAAGAACTCGCTCAGCAGCAGGAAAATCCATTCCACACCCTTGAGACTCGAACTTGTACGTCGAGCCCTAGGGAGGATGTCCCTCCTAACTACTGAGCTATCGCCCTTGGGGGTTCTATTTTTCAATAATAATAGTGCAAGTTCCGTATATGCCTAATTTTGTCAATGTCTTACAATTTTAACTTTGTGTTAATATTTAACTTTTTAAAAAATAACATTTTTTGCAATAGAATGCTTGACATGGTAAACTTCCTTCTCCCTTGGAAACTGGCTGTTATAATTTATGAATTATCATGTCATCTGGAAATCTTTGGGAATCAGCATTTCCTCATTTATTGTACTTATAGTTGACTCTATGGGTATCTATTATCGTAATAGTGTTTAATTGGTATGCTAAAACTACTTCTACCTATTGGTTCTTCTAGACTGAAAAGGTTGACTTGGAGAACACAGTTGTTGATGAGAGCCAAAGGCAAGCAATGGAGCAAGGAGCTTCGTTTAGATCAATGCAAGAAAAGTACAGTGGTATGATGTGAAAAAGTTTATTTTCTTTTCTTTTTTGGAACCTTTTACCTGGAAAGCATGTGCTTATGCTGGGATAATTTGGAATATTCATACAAGAAGTTATTCTTTTGAACAAGTTTGTCAAGAGTTGCTTCCAATATTTTATCTTTTGGCCTCACTTGCATTTTATAGGGATTAATTCAGGCAGCATGCTCTGGTCACTAAGATTTCATCCTCCAACATAACTTTTGGGTCTGTGAGAAAGCATTCTTTCTGAGAATGCCACTCATATGCTTTTCTGTATCTGTTGAGCTTGTCTTTTGCACCGTCTATTTGCATGGTTATAGTTTGGCATTTTGAGGGCTCTTTTCTCTATTGTTGTGGTACATATATTAGTCAAGTTCCATCTTGGCTTTGAAAGGTGTTCAGTTGCCTATCATAGACTGCTGATCATTCTTGTCCTGTTCCTAGAAAGTGGTAGAAGGGAAACCGACATGGGTGTAGGAGTTTCTGGTTTTGTTCTGTTTTCTATTATTACCACACTGTAAGCACTCATTGCATTCAGAACGGAATAATTTACCGCAATTTTTGTTAACCGTATTCAGAGGGAAGTGCAACTGATTCTTATGATGACAACGACAGACATGAGGGAGAGGAAGAAACAGATGATGAGGATGCATTTTTTGATACTCGAGATTTTCTTTCATCCAGTTCTTTCAAAAGTAATGGATCTGATCTTCAGAAATCACCAATTGATTCTGATGATGAAGAGGATCTTGATGCTGAAGATGGTGTTGATTCTCACACTATTGGATCTAAGTATGCTTATGTTAAACGCCGTAAGCAATTGCCTGAACCAGCTGAAAAAGAGAGGGGAGTCAGTCTTTGGTCGATTATCAAAGATAATATTGGGAAGGATCTTACCAAAGTTTGCCTTCCAGTTTATTTTAATGAGCCCCTCTCGTCCTTACAGAAATGTTTTGAAGAGCTGGAATACTCGTACCTTCTAGATCGAGCATATGAATGGGGTAAAATGGTAAGTTTTTACTTGAATAAACTAACATTGTTCCCTTGCTTTACCCGAAAGTTAGTTGGTTGCAACTCCATATGCTCTATTGTTATATTTATATGTTTAAGACATCTTTTTGTTATCACTTAAGCTAGGAGCATTTTGAGTCATTCGCTGGAAAACATTAACTATGTCGGGCAATACTTATCTGAGCCATTAATAGTTATGTTTGAACATCCTTACCATATTTGAATTGGACTTTGCTTCTATATGGCTTTTGAACATCTGAAGTTTTTGCACTACCAAACAGAGATTCAATCATGGTGTTGCATTAGTCACAACGTGCTTGATTTGGAAACTAGATGCAGTTAATGGCCACCACATTCCTGCTTTGATCTTTGATGATCGGTTGTGATGCCTTTGTGCCTACAACTACAGAATGTCTCCTTGTTTAGGCACATCAACTAGGGGGAAGGTGCAGCCAAACTTACCTTTCGTTTAGCCCCTCACAAAGTAGTGATCCTGTTTTATAGAATTCATTATTACTAGTTAAGTGAGAGAACAACAATGTTGCAAAAAAAAAAAAAACGCAAGGTTACTCTTGGTAGAATGAGAATAGAAAATGATTGGTTGCTCAACTATACAGACAGAGAGAGTAAAACTTTGAATGTGGATTGTATTTTCTCCTTGTTCTGTTCTAGTTTGGTGTTTATCATATAATGGCCAAAGTTTCAGGATATCTAGATGCTAGTAAAGATGTATTTGCTGCAATGTGACTGTTCATAAGCTTTAATATGCGCTTTTATCAGAGTAGTCAAGGGGGGCACCACCGCGCTACAGCAGCTATCTGTTGAGTTTACTCGAGCACTTTGTTGTGTTGAGTTAATTAATTTATGTCCCTTTAGTGTTGCTATGACTTTGTCATGCCTTTGCTGCAGCCAGCTTAGTATTTAGTTAATCTTGATCAAATTTTAAGTTTTAGTAGTCAGTCTCATTATTATCTTTTGAGAACTTCTTTTAACAGCCTAGGCAAAAATATGCAGGGTAATGGCCTTATGAGGATTCTAAATATAGCAGCGTTTGCAGTATCAGGTTATGCTTCTAATGATGGAAGAACTTGTAAACCATTTAATCCACTATTGGGTGAGACATATGAAGCAGATTATCCAGATAAAGGTCTTCGTTTCATCTCTGAGAAGGTATTATTTTTATTTTCAGAAGTTTCCCCAGAAATGGATACTCAATATTTCATGCATCTTAGTATGGTAATTGTTTTTTCGAATACAACCTTTTCTATATATATATATCAAACTAACACCCATTTGAGATGATCAACAAAACGATCACGAAGCCCTTGGTTAGGAGTTTCAGTTATTGCTTGTTTGACCTAGTTAACCATGAGTCAGAAGATTGTTTTTTCTTCCTGAGAAAACGTTTTCATGAGACAGAATATTGATTTGTTCAGGTCAGAGAGGACTGTTTATGTTGTCATGCAAGCAGAACTTTTAATATCTTTTAGAATCATACAATTTGGTTAACAATCAAATAAGTAGTAATAACTAGTTTATATTTTGTTCCTTATTTGAGAGTTTTAAGTGCAATTTTAATTGGAAGTATTAGACATATGGTTGAGATCACATGTGCTCCATGAGTTTTGATACTTTTTGACTTGGAGATAGCATATAAAATAATCTTTTTGCTGGTGTTAGTATAAAAGAATTAACTTCTACCTTGGTTGTCGGTTCTCTTACCAAAAAGAGAATTTTTGTTTGTTATCTGAACTCCTGAGGTCTCTGTTTCAATAATAAAGATAGTCTTCAGCTATAACAATGCATAGATGTGATACCAATTTCATGACCATGTATGAATTAGTTGCTAGCACCATGAAATTGGTCTAGTATTTTTGTCAGCAGATGTTTTCTCAAAGTCATAGCTTACCAAACTGGCATATCAGATTTGGTTTCTTAGTCTTAAACTTCGGTCTAAGCAAGTTATAGTTGTTATTATCATTTTGTGGGTGATCAAGTTAAATGTTTTAGTGATTTTGTTCCACCGACTTTAATGTTGGGATCAATTATTTATGGTTTGCATCTTGAGATAGGTCAGTCATCACCCCATGATTATTGCATACCATTGTGAGGGACGCGGCTGGAGAATTTGGGGAGACACCAAATTAAAAAGTAAATTTTGGGGTCGTTCAATTCAGCTTGATCCTATGGGTCCATTGACTTTGGAGTTTGATGATGGAGAAGTTTTTCAGTGGAGCAAGGTATGTTTTCTATTGTAGACAGCACTTGCCACTTTCTATAAGGAGCATGCTGATTAGCTAACACTTATTAACTATCAGGTAACATCATCCATTTACAACCTCATTATAGGAAAACCCTACTGTGACCATTATGGTACAATGCGCATAGAGGGGAATCGTGATTACTCATGTAAACTAAAATTCAAGGAACAGTCAGTCCTTGATAGAAATCCTCACCAGGTGCATCTCTCTCTCTCTTCTCTCTCTCTCTTCTCTAATGTGTCTGGTCCCTGTAGGTAGGTGGGTGGGTGGGTGGGTGGATGCATATGTTTGAAAGACTTTTCAAAAGTGCAAGTAGTATTTACGGTACTTTAATATGTGTTTGTGTGTGTGTTTTGAACCCAAGTAGAAGTGTTATTTTAATGTTTTGGGGGTAAGTTAGTGAAATTCTTAGCTATTGATTACAACCATTTTGTAAGGACTTGGACTCGAATGTATGAATAGTATTTCTTTGTTAGTGAGAGGATGGAAAGTGCTTAATTTCTTGCGTTCTACAAGGACTAAGACTATCCAGAGAATAGTAATTCTCCTTAAATGAGAGGGTGGAAAGTGCTTTTACAAAACGGGACAGGATAGAGTAATATCCTTTTCATTTTTGTATTTTCTTTGCATTTATCCAACAGTACAACTCAGACAAAGAAAAGCCAATGCCTCAAGTCATTACCGGAGTTATGAAAGATTGGGCTAATGCTGTGATGGGGGGCCTTTTTAGATTTTCGACTTTGTTAGCTATTTTACTTGTATGCTTTGAGTGAGTTTAGTACAGCCTTTTTACTGTTCTCACTCTCTTTCTTTTCCTTTTCTCTAATAATATTATAAGATTATTCATCAAAAAAAAAAAGATTGGGCACTTTGGTTAGAAAGTCACATTAGACACCAGTTCAAAAATCAGGCACTTTGTTTAGAAAGACACATTAGGCACCAATGGAAATAGGAGGAGAGACAGTTTATCATGCAAGAAGTTGACAGTTGCTTCCCGACACGTCCCCAAAAGGGTTTTGTAATTCTGTCTCATTTGAAAGTCCTTTTTATGCTTTCCTTCTACTGGAATTAGTCTTGCTAAGGATGCTCTTTTTCTGAAAACTACAGCCCTCAGATTGCATTTCCTTTCTTTTGCAATGTTATTTTCATGTTCTTCGGAAATTGAGTTCATCTTGCCTTATAAAGCGGAACCTGAATGTTCTGTTTTTCTTAATAAGCTATATACCTCTTAATGGGATACAACTGTCTTACTATATTGTATATTTTCATCAATACCATACGAATAAAGCGCAAGTTGTGCTATTTTTTTATGCACGCCACGTGAATAAAGCCCCCAGAGCCACTTCCAATACAGGGAGAAAGATGTTTTTTTTTTTTTTTTTCTGGAGAAGTTATCCAGGGTGAAGAGTGTTTTCAAACCACAGTGGTGGGAAATATGCCTTCGTTCAGTAGGGGTTTGTTGCTTAGTTTCTTGGCTTCTCTTTGCTCTACTTAATTTGCCACTGCATTAAATCTGTAATACATACGGTTGCTCTCAACTTATGTTCCCTTAGCAGACCCTGCCATATGGCTTAACTTCGCCCAGCATAATCTTTTTCTTGTTCAATTCATGTTGGTGTTGAAAAAAAATTCTAGCCTCTAAAAAGGTCTAAATGTATATCAGCGTTGCTTTGAGAGAGTAAGGATCTGCGTGGCATAATTTTGTTGATCTGATAAATATGGAGCTTGGTCATGATTTCTGTCTTTAATTTAAGTTGCATTGCAGGTTCATGGTATTGTCCAAGATAAGAATGGTAAAACTTGGGCGACTTTGATTGGGAAATGGGATGAGAGCATGCATTATGTAACGGGTGATGGAAAAGGGAAAGGTAAAGTATCAGATTCATTGTTGGAACCACATTTGCTATGGAAGCGGAGGCTGCGGAGCAAGCCAGCCCAATATCCAACCAGATATAACTTAACACGCTTGGCCATTACACTGAATGAGCTTACACCTGGACTTAAGGTTAGTGCCCTTTTTTTTCCGCCTCTTCTTGTTTTCGAGCAAAGAACAAATTCTAGCATCCTTGTTGACATTAGCTTGAATAAACAGGAGAAGTTGCCACCAACAGATTCGAGACTTAGACCTGATCAGAGGTATTTGGAGAACGGGAATTATGAAATGGCCGACTCAGAGAAGTTGCGACTAGAACAGAGACAGCGACAGGTATAATCCATGCCCACCTTTAAATAGTGTTTTTTTTCTACTTTTGTTGAACTTTAACCGTGCAGGGTGAATAGATCGTAATGATGGAATCCTGTCCATATGAATTTGCAGGCACGTAAGATGCAAGAGAGGGGTTGGAAGCCAAGGTGGTTTGCTATGGACAGCGAAAGCAATTCCTACAGATACATTGGTGGTTATTGGGAAGCAAGGGAAAAACATAGCTGGGACTCATGCCCTAACATCTTTGGCCAACTTCTAACTCCTCAAAATTTCGACTAAACAACCCTCCCCCTCAAAACAAAAAATTCCAGATACCTTACCATTTTTTTGACAACGCAACACTTCTTTCCCTTTTTTTTTTTTTACTTTTTTTTTTTTTACATAAGTCTTTTTGTTTTTGAAACAATTTTGTTCCAATAGACTGGAAGATGGGCTTCCATGGTCGCCATTTCGAGCAGTTCAAGAGGCCACGTGAAAAGGCATAAAACGGTGTGAAGATGGTGGGATCACTCAATAAGGACATCAATCATCCTGGTCGGAAGGCTTTCTCTCCAACTCTCCAAGTCGTAAAGATGTGGCTGCTAGCCCACGACTCCCTCTGCTTCACTGGTTTACGCTGGGTCCTGGCTTGGGGTGGGCTGGGTTGGATTGCAGAGACACAATTTTAGGTACTTCTACTTGAATTGGTGTCCATGACAACAGACGACAGTATATATATATATATATATATATACAGTGGCGGAACCAGGATTAAAATCTATGGGTGTCGAATTTTAAAGGCGAAATAATAAGAAAAAAATTTCTTTCGTAATACAAAAAATTGTCTTAAAATTACAATATCGAAAATTAAGAACTAAAAGCATTAAAAATATTGAAATACACGTACCGTACTATGTACTGCAACTAAAATGTGACAATTGTATCCTACGATTTTGCATCTTCTGAAAATGTTGCAAAATGCTTCGTTCTCAATAGTTTTAAAAACTTCTTCTCGATGTACACTACCATGCAATCATTCATCCATTCATCTCCCATCCTATTACGCAAATCACTTTTGATGATCTTCATTGCAGAAAACACTCTCTCAACGGTTGCAGTCGCAACTGGTAAGACCAATGCCAACTCAATAAGTCGATAAACTAATGGAAACAGAGTATTTTTTTTTGTCTCAACCATCTTCATAGCAAGACCTCCAATATCTTGAATCTCAGAAAAAATCATCATTTCTTCTAACATCTCATCTCTAATATAGGTATTAAGCTGATTTTTAAGTATCAAATGATCATCTGCTGTAAAATCTTCTGGATAAAGCAAGACGACGTAACTTAACATGATCAAACGCTGAGAATGAGTTTTTGGATCAAGACATGCTATGCAAAGAAGTAATTCCGTACTTGCTTCTGTGAAACGATTATCCATCTCCTGATTGATCAAATCAATAACTTGGCAAAACACTTCCACACGAAAATGATGGAAATAAGTAATGATTGCCCTCCACGCCTCGAACGACTACAAGTTGGTATAATGTCTTCCATATTCACACACTAATAGATTATCACACAAAAAGTTTTAACTTCTTCCAAAAATTCATCCCATCTATCTCTCCTCAATTCTTGCAACTGTTCTTCACAACTCCAACCAAACCATAGCATTAACAATGTCTTGATCTTTCGTTGTAAGGCTTGTGACAATTCGTTTGTAATTCCCATTATATTCCTCAACAAATGCATAGTGAATACAAACTCAAAACTTTCCATCTTATCCATAAACCCATAGCCATGGATCTTTGTTCTGATAGAGTACCATCATCTTTTATGTGTTCAAGCACTTCCAATACTGATGACCACATAGTAAAGAGACGGAGTATTGTAAGGTGGTGTGAACCCCAACGAGTATCACCTACAATATTATGGGAATTAAAAACTATAAACAAAAAAAAAAATAGTCTAAAGTATTATAATGAAATATAATAATCACCTGGTCGTGCGAGACTGGTTTCTTGATTTTTGCCCCTTCCACTAGAAATTCTCCCTTCTCCAACGCTCCACTATCTTCTCATGGGACTTTGCCGAAGATATCTTTCCTTTTACATGAAGCTCCAACCATATTCACAATCATAGAAGTATAATTAAAAAAATCACCAACTTGCAAGTTATTCTTTGCAATAGCTACAATAGCCAATTGAAGTTGGTGAGCAAAACAATGGATATAGAAAGCAGAAGGATTCTCACTCAAAATGAGCGACTTCAATCCATTGAACTCGCCTCGCATGTTTGATGCCCCATCATACCCTTGACCTCTCAATCTGGATATTGATAACCCATGTCTTGCAAACAATTTATCTATAGCATTTTTCAAAGATTGTGAGCAAGTATTGGTAACATGTTCCACACCAAGAAACTTTCAATCACATGTCCACGTATTTCACATATCTCAAAACCACTGCCATTTGCTCCTTCATTGAATTATCTCGAGACTCATCAACCATAAGAGAATAAAATCCATCCCCAATTCTTTAATAATGGCAAGTGTGGTTTTAGCTGCACAAGCACTCACCATTTCTTTCTGCACTTTTGGAGAAGTCATTTGGTTATTTCCAGGAGCATTAGTGTTAAGTGTCTTAGCAAACTTTTTCATCACGTTGGCAAAACACACTCAAAAGCTCGAGAAAATTGCCCTTCCTTATTGAACTCTCGGACTCATCATGACCACGAAAAGCTAATCCTTGCCCCAAAAGATAACAAATAGCATCTAAAACCGCTGTTAAACGAATGCGATAAGCATTCTCTTGATCGTGCCCGTGTGCAGATAACATGTGCGACACACTTTGTCGCTGATTTTCAAGTGCTTCACATAGTCTTCTAGCTTCATTGTGAGCACTATCATGTGCACCAACATGTTCAACAAAAACCCCCACTGCCTTTTTCCAGTGGTTAAAGCCCGTAGATGTAAACTTATCTCCCCCAGACTTCCCTCCTCTAGTCGCCTAAACAGATAACACCACAAACAATACGCCTCATCCTTTGATACACTATATTCCAACCAATTAAAATCTTTAAACCATGTCTTCCTAAAACCCTCATTTCTTTCCCGTATTCCTTCTTGGGAAAATTGTGGCCATGCGGTTGAAAAGGACCTTTATAAGTATTCCCTACGAACTTGATCCCTAATCCCAAGATCATATTCTTCAATGGGTTTACGTAACCCTGGGTCAGCAACGATATCATCCGGACTAAATATAATGCGAGGTTTTTTTTGAACTACTTTCCACTTCAGAATTAGTAGCCACGTTAGGAGTATTAGACGACTCCACGCTACGTGGCTTTCTTATCACAAACTTATCCATTATCTAAACAAAACAAAAATGAAAATTAATTAATAATCACTCAGCAAATTAAACAACATTAATCAATAATCTGCATTAATAAAAAAATAAATGCAATCAATAATCATTTAGCAAATAAACATGCAGTTGCAATTATCCATTATCTAAATAAAATAAAAATAAAAATTAAATTAATAATCACTCATCAAATTAAACAACATTAATCAATAATCTGCATTAATAAAATATATAAATGCAATCAATAATCATTTAGCAAATAAATATGCAGTTGCAATTATCCATTATAAACAAAATAAAAATAAAAATTAATTAATAATCACTCATCAAATTAAACAACATTAATCAATAATCTGCATTAATAAAATAAATAAATGCAATCAATAATCATTTAGCAAATAAACATGCAGTTGCAATTATCCATTATCTAAACAAAATAAAAATAAAAATTAATTAATAATCACTCAGCAAATTAAACAACATTAATCAATAATCTGCATTAATAAAATAAATAAATGCAATCAATAATCATTTAGCAAATAAACATGTAGTTGCAATAAGTTGGCAGATTACTGTATCCAATTTAAACATAGAATGTAGATTTAACAAATAGAAAAAACCGATAAATTTAACAAAGATGAGCTAACATAGGCATTAGGCAATATGAACAAACAAAAAAAAAAACATCAACTCTGCAACTCACGAAGAAAACTTCCTAGTGGAAAAATTCACAGCAAAACAATATATTTGCCTAAAATAATCCAATATAAACCATCAACCAATAATCCAACCAATAATCCAACTAATATCCCAACCAAATAATCCAATAAAAATTACTAAAAATATATTTCACAAAAATTAACTCATTCATTAATTACCTAAAATCCTAAACTACTAAAACAAAATACCTGAAAAAAAATCACAAGTAAAACTCACCGAGGCAATGATTCCAATCGGCCAATCCTGCAAATCAAATTGAAAAATTAGATAAGAAATCAAAGAGTGCTGAGTGCAGCAGCCAGGCCAGCAGACGCACAAAGAGAGAGAGAGAGAGAGAGAGAGAGAGAGAGAGAGAGAGGTAGTTAACTTATAGCTGTAGACTGTAGTGGTGTGACCGTGTGAGTCGTGCGACGGTGCGGCGGTGGCGGGTGGCCGGTGGGGCAACGACCAACGGACGGCAACGGCGGCTGTGGCCTGGGGGCTGGGCAACGGCAGAGGGCAGACACCAGAGGCAGAAAGGTTAAAATTTGTGAGAGAGGGGGAGGGAGATCGCAAAAGAGGAAGAGGAGCAGGGGTGAAACGCACCGTTTCACCCCTGTTTTTTTTTTTTTTTTTTTTTTTTTAACGCAGAGGGTGAAACGGCGTCGTTTCACCCTCTGCTTTAAAAAAAAAATTAAAACGGGGGGGCCCGGGCCTAATGGGTATCGGGGCCCAGGCCCCCAACATAAAATCTACTAGGCCTGGGCCCAATGGGTATCGGGGCCCAGGCCTAGTAATGAAAAAAAAAAAAAAAAAATTAATGAAAAATTTTTTTTTGGGCGGGGGATGGGTAGCGACCGCCCTGGTTCGCTACCCTCTCCTTCCGCCACTGTATATATATATATTATTTATTTTTTTTAATCTAAATAGACGATAGTATATTTTGGACGAAGATCAAGCTTGTTAGTTGACAATCTGAAAATATGTTTAAATACCTTCCTCTCTTCTTTTGTAAATTGATCCGTGATGTGATGAAGTCATAGAAGCTAGTCAAAGCAAAGGCTTCTCATATCATGATGTACGGTCTATGGTGACTGATAAATCCAACAGATCTATCCGAAATTTCGGTTCTTTCTTGTGAGCTAGATAATTTAGGACAGATTTTGGGTCTAAGTAGATAAGCAAGGTCAAATTTTTTAATGCTTGCAATATAGATTAAAGAGAAGAAAAAACACATTCATTAGTCGCATACTTCTCAAGAAAATATTTTACTTTGCAAAAAAAAAAAATACAGTTCACATCAGAAGGAAGTGGATGGAGGTAGAACATGGGGATCTAGACAGTGGCGGAAAGAGGGGGTAGCGGCCCTGGCCGCCGCTACCCATTGATCCGGATTTTACATCTATTTATTTATTATTATTATTATTCAATTAGTTGGCCTGGGCCTGATACCCATCAGGCCTAGGCCAACTACAGGTTTTTGACAACTAATGAGGAGGAATCGGGAGTTTGGGCTGTTCCCCAGGTTTGGGTGACAACTGCTTGTTGACAGTATCATATGCAAATAGCTGGTATAGAAAGCAACACAAATATTCAGACAACAGCCAAAAATTTACTAGATGTAATGAGTAGAAAGTTGGCAATACCCTTGATATACATAGATGAGTTATAAAAGCTTAATTTTCTTTTCCTACTTGGATGACTAGAATGCACAACAAGCAAATGGACTATTGTTTATGATTGAACATACACTATAAATCTTAACTGCTGGTCACTACACCAATGAAAGCACCTCTTTTTTCCGTCCAAAATTAAACTGCATGCAAAATTATTCCCTGAGCCCATTCTATTCCGTAAAAACTAAAAAGGAAGGAAACAACAACAAATAAGTTATAATACAACAACCTATATTCATTGATCTGAATGGGATGTGGAAATTAGGGATTAGAGATTAGGAATTGTATACTTGGCCTCATCACCCTCTATACTAATATACTGTTATTCATTCAAAAAAAGAAAATTAAAAAGAATAAAATTATTTCAAAAAAACATTAATATTTGGTGTTGGAAAAAAGAGAGAAGAGAAAACTGCATTCCATGCAGGTTTGCAGTATAAAAATAGATGAATTTAGAAGCACAATGTTGCTATTGTATGTCCTCCCCCTTTTAATATCTAGATTTTTAGAAGCACAATGATACAATTTCTTGCATTATGAAAGAAAAAAAATTTATTGTTATTTCGCCTTTAAAGTTCGACCCCCTTAGATTCAATCCTGATTCCGCCACTGGATCTAGAATATTAGACTGTCAATATGAAATGTATGAATTATGTAGTTCCTATTAAGGATTTTTACATTAATAATTTCACCTTTTCTTATACAGTACACTTTTAGTAGTACTATAATAATATATATCCCGTAACCTATCTTTTCATAAAAAAAAGTTTTTCTCCCATCTTTTCTTTGGTGTTTATAATTTTGGCACAATCCAATATCATGATTTTTTCTAGAGGAAAAAATCACTTTGACCTTGAATGATGGATCAAGATTATTTTGAAGTCTAAATTATCAAATTTGTGACATCGAGACTTCAAAATATCAAAATTTATCAATATGTGTCTTCAAATAACATACAATTATCAAAATCATGTCACAGTTTTTAGGGTTTAATACGACGAATTTAGTTGCTCAAACCCCAAAACAATATTGATCTATAATTTAGGTGCAAAATGAAAAGTTTCCTTTCTTTTTATTTCTACTGATACTCTAGTTGGAAAACTGTACAGAAAAAAAAAATATTCAGTATTTACACTTTTTTTAACTTTAAATTGTTGCATTATCTCTTCAATTTAAAAAAAAAGGAAATTTACGAATACCACACTAAGTTTTAACGACTTTTTAAAAAACTCACTGAGTTTTAAAAAATTTCAAAACGCTCACTAGTTTATCATTTTGGTATAAAAACTCACTGAACCCAACGCTGTTAGACCGGTTTAACGGAAAATTCATCCCGTCCAATCATATTGTGACACGTGTCCCCGATCCTTTCAATTTTTTTTTTTAAAATTAATTATTTTTATTATTTTTAAATTTTTTTATTTTTTTTTTAAAATTAATTTATTTTTTTATTAATTTTAGATTTAAATTTTTTATTTATTTAAGGACACGTGTCACAGTATGATTGGACGGGATGAATTTTCCGTTAAACCGGTCTAATTGGGTTCAGTGAGTTTTTATACCAAAATGATAAACCTAGTGAGCGTTTTGAAATTTTTTAAAACCCAGTGAGTTTTTTAAAAAGTCGTTAAAACCTAATGTGTATTTGTAAATTTCCCTAAAAAAAAAAAAGTCTAGAGTATCCCTTCTCCTATCCAAACAAGATGCTATTCAAAATGGAAAACCTATACTCGCGGTCGGGGACATATTCGTAAAATTGTTGGATGCCAAAGAAGTAATATGGAGGTTTGTATAAGGAAACATATCTAAGGTGTGGTAAATTGTTGCTGAATAGGGAAGCTGATTATGAGAGATTGACAATCGATATTTATGGAAGCAGATCCCGCTTGGAGTTGCTTCCTGTCTATTCCTTTTGATTGCTGAATTGCCATATTCTTGCCTCGTTTGCTGGAAGAAAATGAGCTGATTAGGCTAAACAGCTGGACACGGCGTACCTCACCCCCGACGACGCTATCAAGGCCATCTCCATCAACAACCCCAATGTCATAGCCGTGTTCTAAACCCTGGCCCCAAGTAGGACCTACGCCCAACCCGATTCTTACTCGACAAAGACCTGCCCCGGCCTTACGCATCTTGCTCGGGGAAAAACAAGGAGTTTAACTCGATGTACTTGATTCCGGGCAGCTGGTTGCCGGACCTCGACAATAGAACCGATCAGGTTCGAACTTCGAAGTCTATTCAGTGGCAGACTCTTCGAGCACCACCAATTAGTGGTGTTGGAGGGGAAGAAGCGGCCTGCATCTGCATGCATGTAGGGGAACTTGACCGCGGCGGCTGTAATTCGGTGAAACTCCTGATTGTTTACTAGGAGATAACTTTGAAAAGGAAACCAAACCTTACCTGTAAACACAATAATTGCGCAGACCACTCATTCATGTCGGGATTTGGGCGGTGGGCATGCAGTACTAGGGATTTTGGAGATGATCTGCAACCCCAGTGCGTAAGGCAGACGTGCCTCGCACTTTCAACAGATCGAATTAACGCGTACAAATAAATTAACAAAAAAAAAAAACACACACGAGATCCTATTTCAGAGGACAAATTTGAGAAAGAAAAGTATAATTTTATTGAGAAGATATACCTTATTTATTTTTTCTTTCTACTGATAAAAATCTATTGAAAAAGGCTTAATTATTTTCTCCAGATAAATACTAATGAAATATTTTCTAAAATAAGAATCTTTCCAAAGGAAAAGTTAAAAATATAAAAGGTCAACCAATCGAGAAATTTTTTTAGAAGGAAAATAATTGAATTAGTGGGTAGAATCTATCGTCCACAGATTTTTTGGCATGTAAACCTCCTTATAAAAGACCATAAATGTTGCAACTATTTAACGACTTTATTTGGATCATGAGTATACTATAACTTACTCTGTTTGGCTATATATTTTCTTTACACTTTTATTGCTAATTATTATTTATATGATTGATATATATCGATCAACTATATATGTGATCTTTCCAAAAGCTTTTGGATTTTCTATATTTGCTATATTATACAGAAGATACATGAATTTAGAAATTGACCTGCCAATTAAGTTCGAGTAGAATGGACAATAGCCAACTAAAAATTTATCTTAAAGTATTGATCCAGCTAAAACTGGTAAAAAACTCATATAATATATATGGTAAAGAAACCACATAGGAAAAAAGAGTGATGATATGATATTATCAATTTTACCAAATTCGATAACAAATTGACACAATTTTTTTGTATTTCATGATCCAAAAAAATTGATATCCTTATTTCTAAATTTTGATAATTTCAAATATAAGATTTAGCATTTGGGACCACTCTAAGGTCTTTGACTTTGTAATTATCCGGTTGTATGGGACTAGGGGACTGCACATACTTCAAGAGAAGTCGAAGTGAGCATAAATTAATCCGGACACCAGATTAGGAAAAAAAATATATATAAGATTTAGTAGCATTGATTTGGAATGTCTACAACAATAACAAGAAAATGATTTAAATGGTAAAATGCATTTATATGAAGGGACTTATTTGGAAGGAAAATTCACAAATTGATCTCATAAATAATTGTTGTTGGAGAAAATATAGCATTGAGTGCATCAAGTAACTAATTATTGGATAGACCAAGTTGTCAAGAAATTTAAATTGAAATAAATTTGAATATCCAAGATCAATTCTTTTCTACAGAAAAGTGTTCTTTGACGAATGGGGTGGGATGGGTTAAAATCAAACAAAGACCCTTTATTTTTTATTTTTTTTTTAAATTTTATTTTGCCAGTTTTTCTGGGGAGAAACTTGAAAGAAGTATCAGAAAAGTAAGAAGCGTCGTTGAGGGAGTGTCACAGTGGCGTATATAGGATATAAAATGAGTGGGATCGAATTTCTAAGGTAAAATTACTAAAAAAAAATTCACATATAATGTAAAAAGTGTCGGAAGTAGTTTTAATAAATTGGGCCTAATAGATTAGAAGCAAAGACACTCTTTTTTTGCTCCTCTAGAAGCAAATACTCTCACGTCTAAAACTCTTTCATATAAAGACAATATAGACACAAAAGATAATAAAATATAACATATTAAATAGTCCAATATTGAAACAGCCATAAGCAATCAAGCATCAAGTCAGAAGTATTAACATTGAATGATTGAAACAGCCATTCAGTCAAGAAAAACCTTAAAAATAAAAAAAAAAATCAGCACAACAGCACCATAGTCCATAACTAGAAGCACATAATCTGATAATCATAAAATGATAAAATCATGAGAAATTCAGACAAAATTAAACTAAATCATGAGAAATTAATCATGAAGTAGAAAAAATAAAAAAAGTAAACAAATCATGAGAAATAAGAAATTATTCATGAAATGATTAAAATTTGAAATAGAATGGCTAAATTGAAAAATTAAATTAAACTAAATAGTCTAAATTGCACGTACCTGGAGTGGAGAGGCAGTCAGGCAGTCGATCGAGAGTTCCGGTGGCTGGTGGTGCTAGCCGGTGGGCGGCACAGCGGCACCTGAGAGTATAGGCGAGATGTGAGATTATTGGGAATAATAAAAAAAAAGAAACAAGAGAATGAGAGAGATGGTGGGCAGGTGGGCCGTGGGCTTACCTGGGTTGGGCGGCGTCGGCAGTCTGTCAGGGATGGCGGCAGGGCAATGGCGGCAACAGTGAGCAGTGAGAGAGAGGCGTGAGGGCTGCTGGGGGCTGAGGGAGAGCCAGAGAGATCGCAGAGAGAGAGAGAGAGGCGTGCGAATTTTTTTTTAAAACCAGAGGTGAAACGCACCGTGTCACCCTCTGATTTAAAAAAAAAATAAAATTAAGGAAGCAGGCCACACGGGACTAGGCCAGTGGGTGCGCCCCTGCTGGCCCCGTCCTGCCCCCACTGGCCCTGAAAGCAGGTCTGGGCCAGTGTGGGCAAGCCTGCTTCTTAAATAACCAAAAAAAAAAAAATTACAAAAGATTTTTAGAGCCAGTGGGGCGGTCGCCCCCACCCGCACCCCCTGGCTCCGCCTGTGCGGGAGTGATTAGTGGTAACTAACGAGTCTGAGCAGTCAATTCACCCTCTGATTTTTAAAAAAAAAATTAAGGAAGCAAGCCACACGGGACTAGGCCAGTGGGTGCGCCCCTGCTGGGCCCGTCCTGCCCCCACTGGCCCTGAAAGCAGGTCTGGGCCAGTGTGGGCAAGCCTGCTTCTTAATAACCAAAAAAAAAAAAAAAAATTTACAAAAGATTTTTAGAGCCAGTGGCGACCGCCCCCACCCGCACCCCCTTGCTCCGCCTGTGCGGGAGTGATTAGTGGTAACTAACGAGTCTGAGCAGTCAAAAAAATAGAAATAAGAAAACTCCATGCATGTTACGGTCTGCAGTAAGAGAATTCACGAGTGGAAATTATGGCAAATTCTGAGGGTATAATGGACATTGAAGTCGAGAACCAAAAGTTAATAGTGCCGCCTGGTAAGGAGTTGAGGACTGGGACTGGGACGCACGCAAGACGCAAATGGCAATGCTGTAGAGGCGCCACCAACGTTCCCCTTTCCCTAGGCATCAGGCCAAAGCCGGCCCCATACCAAACGCCCCATTTTTTTGTTTTGTTTTTTCTAAGCACCAAACCCTCCAATTGAATTGAAAACGATACTCTCTCTCTCTCTCTCTCTCTCTCTCTTTTTACTTTTCTCAGTTGGGGTAGTATTTTCCTTTGTCTTCCCAATGCAATGAAAATACGACTCCAATCCACATTTGCTTTCCTTTTCTGTCTGTTGGATTCTCTCCCATTCTCCAAAGCAATAGTTTGCCATATTGGAATATCAAATTCAAAAGCAACGTCTAAAGCAATATCGCTCTGACCAAAGAGGCGGATGCGGGGAATGATGCCGGAGTCTTTTTTGCATTTCCTTCGACGTTTCCGGTGACTGCCACTAATCTGAAGAAGCAGATAAAGAAATGCAACAGACTCTACTGGGTCTTTCTGAACAACCCATTAACCCCAAAAACAACAGTAATAAGAAGGAAAAATCTGCTGAGGAGGAAGGAGAGAAGGAGGTGGAGTTAGTGGTCGCACCGCCGTGCGTGGTGGTGGGTCGAACGCGATCCCCAGCCGGCTCAAGGCGCGTCACTTCCACCGCCACTACCACCGTCGAAAAGGTCCTACCAAACGGTGACCTCTACACGGGCACGTTCTTGGGGCACGCGCCGCACGGGACTGGCAAATATCTGTGGTCGGACGGGTGCATGTACGAAGGGGAATGGAAGAAAGGCAAGGCAAGCGGCAAAGGCAAGTTCTCGTGGCCCTCGGGAGCTACCTACGAAGGGGAATTCAGGTCGGGTCGTATGGAGGGTCTCGGCACCTTCATCGGGCCCGATGGCGATTCCTACAAGGGCTCCTGGGTCGCGGATCGCAAACACGGCTTGGGTGAGAAGCGCTACGCCAATGGGGACATGTATGTAGGCTCGTGGAAATGCAATTTGCAGGATGGTGAAGGGCGGTATGTATGGAGCAATGGGAATGAGTACTTGGGTGAGTGGAAGAACGGGGTCATCTCCGGAAAAGGGATTTTGATATGGTCCAATGGGAGTAGGTATGAAGGGCAGTGGGAGAATGGGGTGCCAAAGGGTAAAGGAACGTTCACTTGGGCTGATGGGAGTAGCAATGCCGGTAATTGGGGTAAGGATTTTCACTTTCAAGTCGGTGCTACGAGGAAAAGGTCGTCGGTGGATTTGGGACATGTGGATTTGGATGTTGCAAGGAGTGTGAATTTTCCGCGGATTTGCATCTGGGAATTGGATAGGGAGGCTGGGGATATCACTTGTGATATTGTGGATAATTTGAAGGCGTCTATGTTCTATAAGGATGGTAAGCAGTGTAGCTACGGAGGTTCTGTCGGTGAGATACCGAAGAGTCCGTGTTTGTTGGTCAATGGCGACATTAAGAAACCGGGTCAGATGATATCCAAGGGACATAAGAACTACGATTTGATGCTTAATCTTCAACTGGGTATCAGGTGTTTTTTGTTTTTCATTCTCGTTTTCTATCTTGTTCATCTACCATCTTTTTTGTGTACAGTTTTGGTTTTGTTCGTCAGTTTTGCCTTTCTGATGCTTTTTTTTTTGCTTGCAGATACTCTGTTGGAAAGCATGTTTCAATACGGCGGGAGCTTAGGGCAGGGGATTTCGATCCCAACGAGAAGTTTTGGACAAGGTTTCCACCAGAAGGGTCCAAGTGTACGCCCCCGCATCAATCGCTGGAGTTCAAATGGAAGGACTATTGTCCAATGGTATTCAGGTATTGATCCTTTTTTATGGTCGTATATAACATTTTGCTTCTCGTTTGGGCTTTTCCACTGTTACTATGATACTTGGGTTTGATTGCCATTTTTGGGTTCCCGTTATATTGGGAGCTTTCCTGTAAGTTTGACTCTCCTATTAAATGGTGTTAACCTGTTTGTTTGGTATTTAGATGTTTGAGGGAATTCTTTGCAATAGATCCGGCGGACTACATGCTTGCTATTTGTGGAAATGATGCCCTGAGGGAGTTATCTTCGCCTGGGAAGAGTGGAAGTATATTCTACCTTACTCAGGATGACCGGTTTATGATAAAAACTGTTAAGAAATCTGAAGTCAAGGTTTGCTCACCCTTTCTGACTTCTGAATCCATTCAGTTTGAACGGAAACAGTAACAGAACATGCAACTAGGAAATTTCAAAGAAGATAACTCTTGTAGAAGAAGTTTCCATATGCTACTTTCCAGTTTTACATTCTTTATAGTTGGAATCAAATTAAATGCAGGGTCAAATAGATTGTAACCGCTTCTTTGCATCCTGTCTCAGGTGCTTATCAGGATGCTTTCAAGTTACTACCAACATGTTTGTCAGTACAAGAACTCGTTAGTAACAAAATTCTTTGGTGTTCATTGCGTTAAGCCAGTGGGAGGTCAAAAGGTATGGTTTTGACAGACTCAACTTTTCATATTCAAGCTTCCCAAATTTAATGCTTGTGAATATGCAATTGATATTGGTAATTTAATGATTAAATCAGACACGTTTCGTCGTGATGGGCAATCTATTTTGCTCAGAGTATCGAATCCACAAACGGTTTGACCTGAAAGGTTCTTCTTATGGCCGCATTACTGACAAGCCTGTGGAGGAAATAGATGAGACAACTACGCTCAAAGATCTTGATTTAAATTATGTGTTTCGCTTGGAAAGTTCGTGGTTTCAAGAGCTTATCTGGTAAATTCTGATGTGTGCATATAAGTCAATTCGTTATATGTATGAGTTTACCCCATCCATTACAACCTCTCCTCCACAAATGTGTGTACATGTGTATGCTCCAACTGTAACACTCTTGCAATATCATGGTTTCTACACAGGCAAATTGATAGAGATTGTGAATTCTTGGAAGGGGAAGGAATAATGGATTACAGTCTTTTAATTGGCATTCACTTTTGTGATGACTATTCCAGTGATGGGATGAAGATGTCACCATTCGATATGCATTCCGGTAATTTGTCTCCAGTAATTATAAGAAAACTGAGGAGAAATTGTTTGGGCAATTAAACATTTTTAACAACGATATCTTGTGCTTTTTACAGGCAGAGGAGATAGGCATCATGATGAAACAATGACGCGAGGTTGTCATTTAAATAAAGTTGAGCTGCAGGATACAGATTGGATTGTGATAGGCCGGTATGTGTTTTTGTTCTTTTTGTGTTGGTACATATTCTCTTTATTGTTGGTTCTGAGGATTTAAGTGATTTGCCGTGGACCAAACCTCTCCAACATTGACTGCTTTGCTGTTTCAATTATGAGACTAATTTCTCTATTAGTACTGTTGACATGTTATACACCTCTATATTGTGCACATAGGTAGGTAGGATGGACCTGGGGATAAAAAAGTATTGGGTACCACCTCATAGTATGTTGTTTCAATAATTAGATCAAGGCTCCATTTTCCTCATATATTGGATTTGTACCAGAGGAAGTGCTTGTCTATTTTACTAGGCAGTTGATAAATCCTGGATACAGCACCATTCTTCATATGTCGCAATCTTATATTGGGGACCATAAGTTGCCTCCCTTCGCTGCTATCCATGTGCAACATGTTTAACTTTAGTACTTATGGACCCAGGGCTCAGGTTCAACAATCAGATACTGTTTCCTTGTCAAAATATCGCACAGCAAAAGAAAGAAATTTGTGGTTAATGAGTTTGTTTTCCAGTCCTTCCTTTCTCCCATTTTGAAGTGTGGTATGAGATAATCTCTCTTTAAGAATTTTGTCTTTGTCTGGAATGATTGGAAGTGATTGAGTAGTTTCATAAGCAAGACTGTGTGTGGGGTCTCTGCTTTCCCAGATAGAAACAAAGCTTTGTTTCGTGAATTGTTCAGTCGATTTCCAATCTCTGACTGAGCAATCAGGGATGCATTTTTTTTTTGTTGCAACTTGAAGTGGAAAAGGTCTCTTATCTTGTCCCTTCTTCAAGTTTTATATAAGATAAATTTTTATTTGATAGCTTCTTGTTACTTTCATAATCTCAGTTTAAGTGCCTACTTTGTTGACCACAAATTCAAATAGTGCAAGCCTTTGTTCTTCTTCCCACACGAAGAATATAATAATGATAGCTATCAACGGGAATTCGAGGTTCATGTACTTAGCAGTATTGAGTGATGATTATGCCTATGATTGACTTGATTTGTGAAGGTATCTTGAATAGTTGACATATTTCATGGGTGTTTGTGTAACTCGCACTAATTTTTCACTTCTTTTTGCAATCCAAAATATTCCAGGGGACCACTAATCCGGTTAGGGGCAAATATGCCTGCAAGAGCAGAGCGGGTGTCTAGGAATGGATTGGATCAGCATTCAGGGAGTGGAAGTAGCAATTCAACCCCTTTGCAGGGTGGTGGGGAGGTCTATGACGTGATTCTCTTCTTTGGTATCATTGACATTCTACAAGATTATGATATTAGCAAACAAGCTTTGAAGATGCTCTACAATGATCCTTGCAAGTAGATTCCATCCCAATTGCCAATCCCATAGGCTAGCCGTGAAGATCTTCCGCAGATATACTTATTGCAGAATTTTTGCTGATGATAAGAGACTATAAGCAATGAAATTGTTGAAGAACCAGAAAACCCAACGTTCAGGTTGTTCCATCCGAGCAGCAGCACATTACAGCAGGATGACAGGATGTATGGATTTTCCCGTCTATGAATGCTGCACCTGTGCAGTGAGGCCAGGCCAGAAAAGGACTGCAGGAAAGGAGCTGGGATGTTAATGGCTAACACTTAGCTAGGCATTGATTAAGACGAACAAGGAGGTCGTGGTTGGTTCACTCGAGAGTTTATTTTAGAGGTACAGGAGGTGACCAGAACATTTCCTCTCTTCTTTTTTTTCTTGCTTTTTTGTCTTCATTTTTGCATTTGAGGGGGGCAATTCAGATATATTGGTCTCTGGAAGCAGGGTATAGAAAAACAGAGAAATGCTACCAGAGGAATGCGGAATAGGCGGAGAAATAAAAAGTGTACAGTCAGACAAAGATGGATATCCGAATTGAACAAAAAAAAGTTTTGGATATCCGAATTGCATGGCATGGCATGTTACTCAAAAGATGGTTTTCCTGTTTGAGCAAGAAAGAAAAAGAACACCAGGACTCTCTCTCTCTCACTATCTCTATCTCCTTCTCTCTCATGTGCGTTCAAAGGGTTAGGGTTGCTTTTGCAGGGAGTAAGCCATGAAAAGAAGAGAAAAAGAACAACAAAGGTGATATGGTTGTTTCCTTTGGCTCATGTTCTATCTTTGTCTCTCGTTCTTTTCTACATTGGAAGTTTGAAAAGTAGACCAACAGTTATCCAGGTGTATGTCCTTTTTTATTGCTTCTTTTTGAACAAAACCGAGAAGCATAGGTACGACAAAGCAATAAAATAGAGAATTTGGAGTTGGATCCATTTGGTCTCTCGTAACCCAAAAAGATTTATGCTTTGCCACGTCAACATTTAAATAATGATAGACACTGACGACTCTCAATAAGAGAACACCCCCACGTAGAAAAAGCTATTTGAAAGCGAAAGAGGCCCAGCTCTTCCCACTTTATGCTTTTGGGGCAGCTTTCTTACGGACATTGAGTGGGATTAAATCACGCAGAAAAAAAAAAAAAGAGAGGGATTAAATCAGAAAAAATATATTTTTCACCTACGGATTATTAAGATATTTTATACTTTACATCCAAATTAATATTTTTTTACAAATTATCAGGTATTTTGTACTTTGTATCTAAATTAATATTTTTTGTACGTATTTTTATTTGAAAATTGGTTGGATAAAATCAGTTTTTTTTGTACACATTTTTTCTTCAAAAACCTTGACATTCATTTAAAATTTGATTTACGTATCAATCGTAATCATTTCAAAGAGATTAAATTTGGTTGCATGAACAGATAGTCCATTATTTTTGCACCAAAAAGAAGGAAAAATGATTCCGCTGCCGGAAAGCTTTTCCAACCCCTCTAGATTTGAAGCACTTTTCTTGGGTTTTATTTTTTTTCTTCGGTACAAAAAATTGAATTAATAGTCTTCCAATTAGGTCGGTCCGAGCTCAATACATATATAGAAGTCGAGTACAACATATATTCCTCGTAAACCCAAAAAAAAAAAAAAATGAATTGGAAGAAAAGCCTCGTGAAAATAATTTCGACAAGTAGGTATGTAGTTTTCTTGTGGCTTCTTATTTTCCAATCAAATAAATACGTTATAAATATTAAATGATTAATTTATTTTTTTTCTCAAACTCTCTATGTCTCTCTCTCTCTTCTGTTATTCTCTTTTTAAAAAATGTTTCACGCATTTATGCGTAACAGACGCAGCATGTGATTATGCATGATCTCTGGCGAAACACCAAGGGAAAAAAAAAATATAAATAAACGGGCCGGAAGCAACCCATGTGAGGAAAGAGGGCCTTGGTGGGCTGACCCAACAAGGCGAGTAGGAAAGCAAGTATAGGTGTAGCCGCAGCTCCATTTTACAGCTGAATAATTCTCCTTTGACCCTCTTTATTTATTAATTATTACCTTTCGTTTTAATCCTTCATACAGATTGCTTCATGCAATCTAGAAGCAAGCCTCCAAGCTGAGTTTAGTTTGAGGAGCTTTTTCCATTGACCTTTCCCAGTGTCATTTTCCTTTCTTCATTTTTCTTTTTTCATTTGTTTTGTTAAATATGGACGTGTGAGGGTAAAAAAGTCAAGTCTCACATTGAGTGGTAAATATAATATAATTAGGTCTAAATATATAGGCTCAAGCTATTAAGTTGAGTAATGTCTCTATATGTTATATTATGAGTCCATAGAGAAACTCTCCAAGATATTAATCTCTCCAATAAACGGTATCAAAGCCGATGATATGATTCGAAAAAGGCTTATAAGATTAGAAAAATTCACTTCAAAGAGAGGACGGAGCAAGGTATGCGAAGTAAAACATGAGGTGGATCCTAAGGAGGCCCAAGAGAAAAATTGTCTTTTAGATCATGCTTCCATTCGAGGGGCTTCAAAAGGGAGGCAAGTTGTGCAGTCACAATGCACAAGGTGGATCCTAAGAGAGAGGTCAAGAGGTTAAATCCCACATTAGAAAGAAATTGCAAGTATGAGTGGTTAATATAACACAGTTGGGTCCAAAACTTATAGATTTAGGCTTTTAAATTGAGTGATGTTCTTATATACTATATTGTGAGTCTGGTAGGAGACTCTCCAAGATATTCATCTCCCCAACATGTTTTTATAAGAGTGTCTCATGTTAATTAACAAAAATTTTGAACTTATTTTGCTTCAACTTCATCCTTTATTCGTGTACTTTAGGCTAAAGTCTTGATTCTCCTAAAAGACCAAACTTAAAATTACGAGGTTTGCTTATTTCAAGATCTCAAGTTTGAAACTCTCAAGTGGATTATAATTATTTAATTTGTATGGGATGAGAGATACTGCACAAGCTCAGGGTCTAGTGGAGCGAAGTTATGGATATATACTTGTCATCTCAACAAAAAAAATAACATTGATTCTGCCATCTCATCCAAAACTTCATTTAAATGTAACACTATGAACGTTGTTGCAATATAGAATGGGCTGAATCAGTTGAATAAATTATAGCCCATAGACAACCTGGTTAGCTTTCTCCTTCAAGAAACTAAAGTTAAAACCAGGCCCAAGTTCTTTATTTTACAGAGCCTTTGCTGTATGAATCGTTTGGAGGCAATCTGTAGGTTCCTAGAGCCTTGTCGTTCGGCTTCTCTCAATTCCGAAGCCCAGCTTGGTGTGGAAAAACCAGTCATGTGTTTTGTTGTTGTCTGCATCTTCAAGCACCACGTTACAGTAGGAGGCCCCGAATGAGATGGGGACTTGGTGCTAAATATGTGATCTTTAAGGATAACAAATTTATATTTTTGGTAAATTCGGACGCCATCTAATTTGGTTTCTTTTAATCGGCGTCTAGAAATCTGATGGTCCATTTCTTGTCGTCGTGATCTCTTTCCAGGCATACAGGTGTGTAAAGCAGAGTCCTTCGTTCTTGTGGTCATGACTACTTGTTAGAAGAATGAAGATCACGCTATCCGTGGCTATGTGGCTCTTGAATTTATGAAATTTCGATTTTACACAGCCAAAATTCAGTTCCACTGAAAAAAAAGAAGAAGATATCAACAACTCATTACCAATCCATGTAACCATGGTAAAAGATAACTATTAGTTGATTTTTTTAATTTTTTTTTTAAAGAGAGAATTGATTATTGACAGTATTTTTTGTGTTATATATAAATTATAACAAATATTTTTAGGCTAAAATTGAGCATGCTTAGAGGGTACGCTCCCTCTCCCGAAAAAAATAAGTAGGAGGATTTTTTTATACTTTTTGTTCATTTTTGACATTTTAACCTTCTAATATTTATTTGTATGCAACTGACCCTAAGATCTATTTCTATTTCGTCCATAGGATATCAATCCTTGGGTAATTAGAGCTGTGACTAATTGTAATACTAAACAATTGGCTGATGGGTGCAAACTTCCATAATCTCGTAATTTGAAATGGAATTTTCATGTTCAACTTTTATTCTAATATTTTTAAGATTAAAATTTTTTATAATTTTTTATTCAAATTTCATGATATAATAAAATAAAAATAAAATATAAAAAATAGATCTCGTTATATAATTTATGTTACCCGAAACGGCATTAAATAATATATACTTGATTACTTATATCTACCTTTATTTAAATTACACCGTACACAATTTCAATAGAGAATTACAAGAAATCTAGTCCATATTTCTGGTAGTCTAACTTGCCACGTGTTCATAGTTCTAGGGCAGGTAACGGTTTGAGGTATACATTAACGTCGTAGTGGGTGGATGACACCAGCATGGGAATAACGAATAAATTAATATAACGATAGATAACGTTTTGGTGTGACATGGGAGGCCTCAGATTATTAATTAATTTACGGCAAATTTCCCATCCCGACGTCCTTTTTATGGCTTGTCTGGTCCGATGAATCTAGCACGACATTTGGCTAGAAGGCCAAAAAAAAAAAGAAGGATAAAGATGGGTAGATAATAGGAGAACCACGGATCAACCTTAAACGTTCTGTTCAAACCTTTTTTTTTTTTTTTTTTTCTATATAAACCTTTCTTCCATCATTCGCGAAGAGATAATTTTTTTTTTTTTTTTTAACTTTCATTGTTTGGCAATACTAAAAGTTAAAAATTTTAGAGAAATTTTTGAAAATTGAAAACTTTACTAACTCATTCCATCACCATGTACATTTGAAATATGAAATTGTTTGACTTAGTAAACATCATGGGATCAAACCTCTTGTACAAGAAACGGTATAACTACTTAAAAACTCTACCTGACTTGTTTTGATAGCAAGAGAGTGGAGTAATGGTATAGCTACTTCAAATAGTCATACAACTTTTTTTGATATCGAGAAAGACCAACGTACAAGTGAAGTTGAAATTATGAGTATTCTAACATTTATAATACTAATATTATGACTTTGAGCGAAGAATTAAGTAACGGATTTAGATCAAGATCTAATTAATATGATGACCTGGTTTAGAGTAAGAGATGTAGGATTTAGTTTGTTTTTTTTTATATAATTTTTTATTTGAATTGTATAGTAAAATTCGTAAAAAAATAAATTAATATGTTTATTTATAATATGTAATCCTAATTGTATGAAGTTTTGGCCCAAATAGACCTCATAGTATTAAAATGTCTATTTAATGGTTAGTGTGTCTATTTATATTCGAATTTAACAATCTAGTTCAAGTGTAAGATTCTAATAAATATATATTGTGTTCACCTTTATTTAAATTGTATAATATAATTTAGATAAAAAATTATAAAAGATCATGATTAGAATATTATAGTAATTAATATTATCTAATGTAAAATTTTAGACGACATAGCCCTTACCACTTTTAAGGTTTAACATAGTTTTCTCTAAGACCAAATTATTTCGGCAGCACACTACAACTAAAAATTTTTGGGGCATGTTCGTGTTGAATTTTGATAAGATTTGTATTCTACTTTTATTTTTACAATCAAAAACACAATATTCACATATTTAATACAATATTTTATTATTTTTTTTATACATACTAATTTTTTTAATAATTTTTATACATATATTAATATAATTTTAATATCACATAAATATTTATAATTTTATCAAAATCTTAAAGATTTAACGTCATCTTATATTTTAAAGATAAAATTTATCTTCAAGCCGCCATGTCTATAACTATTCGTGATAATCACTTCTGGGAAGAAGCACGAAGACAATAATAATGAAATGTAATAAAGAGGAGCGATTCCTGAGGAGACACGGTGGCACGGAGCTGAGGAGTGAGGAGGGTTGGTTTGAAAAAAGTAGGCTCAAGAGCGTGAGCACAACAGTAGGCGTTAGAGCATTGGTTGCGCATCAAATACAGTAGGGCCCGCCTGCGCAGTTCGTCTTAAAATAAGCCCGAGTCCCAACGACACTCTGATAGTAAATAAAACCCGTATGAGGAAAAAAAAAAACAAAAAGACGAGTAAGCACAAAAAGTTGCAGAATCCCCGCTACGTCTTCATTTGCGCCGCTCACGCGGGGCGGACAGTCACAGAAATCAAACTTGAAACCACAACTGGACCTCAAAAAAACATAAGCTCACATCCTTACTATTACACATACAACCTGTTCTTTTTCGGCCCTCGTACTTTCTGCTTCGCGCTGCGGAACTCGGTATTAATTTGGTTCAAAGTCAGAAGTCCGGAACGGCGTCATTATGGGGAGAGGTGAATCTCCAGAGGCGTTGAGAATCGGTGACTTCGACTCTTCGCCTTCTTCTTCTTCTTCTTCTTCTGCAGAATCGAGCTTTCGCGAACTGGACGACGTCTTCCTGCAGGTCTTTTTTCTCTCTTCCATCCCTGTCTTTGGCCCGTTCTTTTACATGCTTTTGCGAGAGAAGTTAATGGATGTTGAAGCTTTGACCGAAAATGAAAACCCAGGGGGGGATTTGGAGTTGCATAAATCCAACATGTTTTAACTGAGTTTATATAAATACAAGAAAGCTAGCTACCACTCTGTGCCACAGGGTTAGATATGAGAGTCAAATTTTTTTGAGTTTTATTTTTTCTGTAAATTCTTTTGGTCCACATCCATAGTAAGATTGATATCATTTTACATATGCACGAAAACTATGAAGCCGCTTGTCTGGTACGTTTTTTCTGATTCTGGTTTCAAGAGTTTGTTTCGTGTTGCTTTTTGTAGGATTGCTAAGCTCATTAGCAGCAGCAAGTGTGGATATGTTCTGTACAATAAACTACATAATCTGATCCTAATAAAAGGAAAATTAGGTTTATTTATGAGCTCTCGTGAAGTATAGTTTGCCAACGCATAGATAGTGGCAGACTTATTATTGTTTGGACTGCAACCTAAACTTTTCTGTTCTTCTTATTATTTTCACTTTTTATGGTACTCTACAGACTCAAACAAGAATATGGCTTGGGGAAGTCTTGCAGATAAGATTGGACGAGCGGATGGCTGTTTCTGATTTACTTGCTAATGGGGAATTGCTGTATGTCCTTGTTATTTGTTATGTATTAAATCTCGGTTTTCAAGTGGATGACGAATTTTGCATATAAACACTGCCTTTCCAATATGCTGATAGAGAAGTTTCCCACATCCTCCTTTCTACCCTTTTGGCCATCTTTTCCCATTATATAAGTTGGCCCCACTGCTAAGCAAAGCTTTGATATGTACCCCAGAAAATACACACCCAAGAACCAAATGCCAAGAGGATAGGATGCCCGGAAAAAATCGGAACAAGAAGTGGTCTAGTAGTGTTGTCCATGATTTATAAATTAATAACTTCAAGAAAAGCTACCACTAAGTGTTGAATTGATTGACTGAGTTTTTAACTATTTTGTTGTTCATTTCAACATGCTTCTTACGTTTCGCTTTAAATAATGTTGATTTTTTCTGGTTTGGTGTTATAGTTTTGAAGTGTCAAAAGTAGTATGGAAGATGTTGTTGACAAAATTTTCGGAGCAAATATGTGTAAAAGCCTATAGGAATGAGCCGAATGCTTCCCGGAAGAGCAGTGGGAGGTATACGCCTTATTCCAATGTGGATTCGTTTCTGAAGGTAAGCCTTTGCCATTGAGTATCTATTCTCTTGATAGTGGTGAAAATCTCAAAGCACATCACAGAAGAAATTAAAAGATGGTACTTTCCTTGATGACTATGCAGGCATTAGGATTTACTTATGAATATTGACAAATTTCAACGCAAAAATCATAATTCAAGATAAAAGAGAAAAAAATGGGGGCGCATTGGTTTTGTTTTGGGATGTAGATCTTGTCCTCACTAGATATTGATGTTGAAGAGCTAACCAAATAGAATTTCTTTTTCTATAGCCTGAATAAATAACAACGAAAGAGTCCAGCTTTTCTGGTAACGGTTCCTATATTCCATTAGTTACAAAACCTTTCCCATGAAAATGAGGTGGGAAAAGTTTGATAGGAGGAAGATAAAAGCTAATATCAAGGTGTATAATTCAGGTCTTTTGGGTGGAGAATCTCGATCGGAACCCACAAATCCACTGAGAAAGAGTCTAAGGACCAAATCATCATTTATTTTGTGACAATTGAGCTACGCTAAGGTTGTTTCTGATGAACACTAGCCATACCTGTTTATATTAACACTCGAATGGACAAAAGTCATGTGTAGAATTATATATGGTTGTTGTAGACATTTCAATGTCTATATTACTAGGACATTTCTGAACATTACAAGTATTCATGTCAGTGGCAATTCAGGTGCACATGTTTGATGTGATAGAGATGTCTCTGTCTAGGTACTTAACCAAGTGTTTGATAGAGGAAAAGAGATGCATTCTTAGTTCAGTTAGAGTTCTCTAGGCTTCTGTTACATGCACACATGAATCAGTGGCTTAACATTATTTACCATTTGAGCATCATTCTGTAAGAGAAGCAAACAAAAAGATTTATTTGCTACTCAAAAGTGCGATCCATGTATAACTTTTGGGATTGATGGAATTTTGACGCCTAGATTGAGCATCTCTCTAAGCATGCAGTCTTTAATACATGTGACCATATAACGATTGAAGACCATGGATCTGGGATTGAAAAGTAAGAAACCTCTTTGGTCTGGAGAAGGAAAACCAATATTAAGTATCAGCATGAGACAATTAGATCTCTCAGCATTGCTTCTTTAAGGGCTATCAAATGTATAAACCATCCTTTGTGAAGGAAACATCCTACCCTCAAGGGTGCAACTCTATTGGGGTTGCAAACCCTAGGAGGTGAACTACATAGTTGTTCCTGTCATTGTTGAATAATTGAAACCATTAATGTTCTCATCACCTATCTAAAAAAAACTCTTTTATCGAGATCAAGCATATGTATTGGAGTTGATTTTGTTGAGGATATGTCTTGAGGTTGTTCTTGATTACCTTTCAACTTGAAATGAATTAAGGTTTCACCAGCATTTAAAATCTTGCCAAAACCAGACCTGATTAGTGGACACCTGAGGAAAACCAATGGCTTGCACTTGTTAGTTCACTTCTTGGTTTATTTTTCCCTGGTCGTACATTACTATTCACTGTTATGCATCTGTATTAGTCGTGGTTCGTACTCTGTCAAAGGTTTCAGAATTTTCCCTGAACTGTCATATTTGACACGACATTTATATAGTCTTTGATAGTCCTTAAACTGTGGGAGCAACTCACCCTGCAAGTTGCGATGAATTGACCAGACGTGAGAGTCATGTGAATGATTGCTCCCTTGCAATACACTTGCAATGAAATTACTATCGTATGAAATCTTTGAAACAGACTTAATAAAAGCCATCCAGACAATGGTTATTAGAAAAACTACAAGCCATACATGGCATTTTGTTCTTGCAAGCTGCCACTGAACTCAGAAATATAATGTACATTTTCCAGTTTATCCAATTCCAATAGAAGTGAGTTTGCTTCTCTGCGAACAGAATTAAGATGTAAATTCATCCAAGGTTATGAGTTTTGAAAAACAAAATTTTTTAAACATTTTTATTTTGTTTCCAATCCAGACAAAGGGCAGTTAAAGTCTTTGCATGACCCGAATGTATCAGTTGACTGGGAGTACTCAACTTTTCTGTTAATAGGTTGCTTCTAAATCTTTTAGGTCTGCAAAATTTTGGGATTGAGTGGGATAGACCTTTTCTCTCCATCAGACGTTGTCGAGAAAAGAGATACTCGGAAAGTTTGTATCTGTATACGTTCTTTATCAAGGAAAGCGAGATCTGAGCATCTAAGGGTAAGAAGTTAACTTCATATACCATATCAAACTGGTGATACTCAAAGAATGATTGTGGATATATATCTTGACAGGTTCCAGATTTTGATATGGTCACATATACGGTGACTATGCCGACAGATGTTGTGGGATGCATTAGGAGAAGCTGGGAGCTACCACGGTGCAGTTTTTTGAATTCTGCTAGTTACAACTCATGTAAAGATTCAAACGAGAAATTCAGGCAGGTAATTCAATATCGCTCTGTCTTCCAATTAGTATCTGCTAGAGGAGAAAGAACATAACAAGCTAGATGTGTTTAGAGCTTCTATTTATTCATCAATCCCACTAACTGTTGTTTTTCCAATGCTTCTTCCTTTGCTTTAGAAAGATACAATTGTAAACTTGGCAAGAAATTATGAGATGCATTCAGAGGAGTCTGATGGCATTGAAAGCAATCATATGGCAATCAAAAGTGATGGTTTAGTGACTAAGCACTGTTATGATACCACATCAGAGATGAATTCTGCGTCAGAAATATCTGGAGGGGCATTTGCAGGTGGTGAAAATGGTACTTTTGCTGAACACACATCGCAATTACATGTTGCTCAAACCCTAAATAAGAGTTATTGCTCACACTGTCAGTTTGGATTGGCAGAATCGCTGTGTATGCCTGAATCAGTGGGATATCTTTGCACACAGCATATGGAGCATTGTCCTGAGCTGAATATGTTGTTATCTCCTTCCTCCATTGATTCACAGGTCCACTCAAGTGGAAAAGCTTCTCCTGTAACAATCCGAGTCAAAGAGAGCAATGAAATTGATGGGATGAACCTTATTTATGATAGTTACAGCTTGGGATATGGCACTTCCATTGTTGACGAGTCTATAAATGCCTACACACCGGCACAAAGTTATCTTTCTAATCAGTTTGAGATGTCGAATTTGATTTGCCATAGAAGTGACAATAGTGGCACTGTATCTATTAATGGGGGGAATGATTTACATGATTCATCCTCAAGTGTTGGTTCTAATTGCTCAACCTCAAGCCCAGGGATTTTTGAAAATGAATCTAGGAGACTTGCTGAATTTTTTAACGCAGAAGTATCATCTACTGCCTGTGTGAGCTCTGTGTCAGGCGCAGGGCTGAACTTGTTCCAGGATGATTGGTTCAGTGAAGAAGATGATTCCAAGACTGTCCAGTTTCCTGAATCACAGAATAAAAAGGCTGGTTTCTTGAACAAGAAAACTCCTAGAGGATACAAATTGCAAGATATTCTCAAATATGAGACTAGAGTGCACAGTTTAACTTCTGATTCTGAAAAGGCGCATTTTTGCCTGGAACTTGAGGATACAAGCTCCTCTACCGATCGGTTCCTACCGTGTGCAGATCAATCAAGTGAGACTGGGCATCCAGCTGATGTTGTTTCATATGACAATGGCATCTGCATGTCTCTTGTGAACTCAGACGTGGGATATCATGGAGACAAAGTGTCTCAAATAGAGTCAGATGGTTTGGAAAATGTGAACTGCATGCTATCATGTAAGTCTCATCCTGCTTTTGGCTTCCATAAATGGGATGCGAAAGGCAAAGGTGCATCTGCTATGTTATTCAATAAAAATGGTGGACATGGAGCTTCTCCTGGAGCTGTTTCACAGGAGGTTTCTCTTGAGAAAACACTCCACTTTACGCCGTCTAAAGCTTCAGGAGATGATTTCTGGCTCGAGGATATGAAATCCATTGTTCGAGATAAGGATGAGGAGATATGTGCTTCATGTGTGGTTAATTTGGACCCCAGTACTAAGAAACAGCAGAATAAGTTCTCTCAGGAACTTTATCTTAGGAATATCATGGTTAGAACATTTGATGATTCAAACACTCCACCTAATATCTTAGCTGTTGATGTGAGCGAAGAGTCTTCTACATCAAGTAGCATCGAAGATGTCAGTTGTTTACAGAATCACGAAATGACTATTGGAGACCTAGGAATCCAAGTTAAAAGCATACCGGCTATGGTGATTGTGGGTAGCCGTTCTGCCCACCATAATTCTGTCATACCTGCCTATCCTTCTGAACTTACATCGGATGAGAATTCCTGTTTAACAGTCGAATGTTCAGAAAATGGAGGTGAAAAGTGTCGTCAAGCATCAACGTATCTCAGTGACCGTCTTCATTGTACAGAACATATTGACAAGGTGTGCAGCCAGATAAGTTAATGTGTGTTTTGGTGTCTTTTAAGTTGCTATCATTCTCAAGTGTGTATGTAGTTGTTCCTCAATCTATGTTCTATTGTTATATAGGAAGCAAATATAGATGGAAAGGTGGATACATTGGCAGTTGAGGACTTCGAGACGACAAATGATGCAAGTGTAGGAACACCGAAGGGCAAACCTCAGAAAAGACAACTGCTCAAATCTCTTGTGGGGGGAACTGCTGCATTTGGCTTGCTGTTTCTCTTTTTACATTTCAGGTTTGAATCAATATGGATTAGCTATTGCTGTGAGGTATTTATATTCTTCACTAAGAGATCTCTTAACTTGGTTTCCTCTTTGATGTCCTGACTCGCATGATAGCAGGGTTCCCGGAGAGAGAAAAGGAGAACCGAATAGAGAATCTAGTCAGATTAGGAGAGGAAATTGCAGGGAATTCTCATCACAGAAAGGACAAAAGGCGGATAAATTAAACGGGATTTATCCTTCTGGAAAGCTTAAATTTGGAGATTAGACTGAATCGAGAGGACAGCGATGCCGATGATTCAATGGTTGTTCAAGATGAGATAGAAGAGGAGGATGTGGAGGCCAAACGGATGGCTGATTGCTAATCCTTCTGCCTTCAAAGTGATCGTCGCTCCTGGAAGACCTGCTACTAGCGAGAGGTTGAAATCTGAAAGAATGGTCTAATTTTGTTGCCCGAGTTGCTGCGAGGGAAGATGATTGAATCTACTCCATACCCATCCTTGCCATTGAACTGTATGTAATTTACAAAAGGCAAAGTTTGGTATTCTTATTTTTATCCATTATCCAAGAAGCTCAAACAGAATCCCCACAAGCTAATATAGTTCTACTTTCTTGCTATCAACCCCACCTTCCTTGTAGCTTTGTTCGTCACTCGAATGGAGTGAATAGGAAAAAAAGAAAGAAAGAAAAGAAAAAACCCCACCTTCCTCTTTTGAGAGGCAGGCAAAATCCGTACGAAGGCATATTATACCATCTTATCACCAAAGGCCAATTGAATGCCACAATATTTATTCATTAATGTAAGAAACTCAATTTTGGCGCTACTTTTAGCATCAGTCAAAGCCACGGACCGCGCAGAGAGGCGCTCTTTCCATGCCACCGGCCCACCACCATTGCGGCGGCTCTGCTTGACCACTTCTGCAAGATGTTGCTTCCAGTGGTCGATCTGTTGCAAAGTGCCGACAAAGTAATTTCTGCATATTTTGTTACAGTTCCTTTCTTTTTAATATTATGGGGTCTTCCAACTCTTTTTTTTTTGAGCAAAACCATGTTCTGTAAGTCCATCGTCTAACATACAAGTAAATTTGGAGGAGGTTAATGATATAGGCTTATAGCCCCTATTTAAGTCATTGATTTTATTTTAAAGGGGAATCAAACTCAGGGCAGTGTGACTTATTCCACGTCCTCGATTCCTTTCAAGCATCGAGGCAACATATTATTTGTTTTTTTTCTTTTTGATTTTCTTTTCTTCTATCTCATTTTTTTATTAATGTCTAAAGTTAGACCAGCCGAATTTTAGAGAATTTTGTTATATAAAAGTTAATAAAAAAGTGAAAAGATATAATTTGAAGATATTTATTATAATAAAAGTAAATAATTTGATAGTAAAGGAGAGAGATTATTTTATTAAGTCAAAATTTTTGAATGGCCAAAATTTAGCACGCAAGTCACATGACACTATTAACATTCAAATCACATGCAGCTTAAAGACTTAGACCAAATTTGACCAAACTTCTTGCTTATGCAATAATGCTACAATATCTCAATGCATGGAATCTGGTAGGTGAAAAAGTAAAGAGAGATAATATTTGAATAAATATTATAATAAAAAATAATTATTTAATAAGAAGAGATATTATTTTGTAGTTTTTTTAATCAGACCTAAATTTTCGAATGAATTTCGGCAATCAAACATCTCCGTGAGATGTTGTAGATCCAAATTAAGTTGGTGGTGATGGGTTATTTTTCTGAATCGAACGACTACTATGATTCGATATATCGACGATGCAGTCCGCCATGCATTTTTTCATTAACCTTACGACTCTGTAGCGATATTTGTAGCTCTTGCTCTTTTCTCCAAAGCACTCCTCAAAGCAAGCTGTATCAAAGATGAGATGACCTGAATAGGGTGAGAGATGGCGACGGGAAAATGGGGAGTGATCGAGAGACGAAAGCCAAAAGTCACTGGCTTCCACTGCGAGCGAAACAACCAACAAAAGGGCAATAAGAATCTCTGCATATTGTCTTCTTCTCAATCTATTCCATTCCATGACTTCTCTACCTTCCTTCTTCAATTTTATTTGTAAGAGAAGTTGGGATGAATTTTGTTTGTATATATATAAGGGAATTAGTTGGGATAAAAAATTATTCAGAATAAATGCTTCTCAAAGTAGTGATTTTTGAATAAGGTTAATCGATAGAAGCTTGATATATATATTTAAAAGTTGAAAGGTCCTTTCGACGATCTATCTGCATAATTTACTGCGTTGAAAGACCTGATTATATTAATACGTAAAAAAAAAAGAAAAAGAAGAAAAAGACGTATTTATTTATAGATATTAGCCCATAGATAGAATGGTATGAAAAAATGTGTTGTATTATTATATTTGTAGAACGCAAGTTATCCGAATTTTAAGAATCTATACGAAAACTACTGTTAAGAAATTTTCTTGGATTGTGATTAATTATTACTCAAACTGCCGGATGTTATCGCCATCATAATGTCTATTTTTTTGGTATATATATATATAGACGAAGCTAGGAATTGGCTATTTGAGAGGGCCAATTACATATAAAAATATTTTAGGGGTCAAAATAAATAAAACATAAATAAATGGTCAAAAATCTATTAAAATGGTAAAAAAAATTAGCCAATGTTGGGAGGGTTGGGGGCCATGGCCCCCCTGGCCCCCTTGGCTTCCTCCTCGTATATATATATATGGAAATATATTAATAGTATACATATAATAATTACCCTCATCCCAAAAACTTGATAAAAGTAGACACTTTCCAGTTTTTCACTTGCTATGGGCCTCGTAATCTCTAGATAATATATGAAATATAAGAATCGTCTCTAAAAATGGCCTCTGGGTTTATTATGGATAAAGGAAGCTCTGATCTTATGCAAGTAATCAGCTTTGGTCATAGCTGGTAATTCAAGCTAACACCATTTTTCTCCATCGGATTTTCATTAGCAAAGGAGGGTTAGGGGGCCTAATGGCAATCCATTTGGAAATGAAAAGATTAGCCAAACTTTTTGTTTCTTAGATAAAAAGGACGTCAGTGTCTCTCTTTAAATTTAAACTTACCAACTAATTTAATGTTAATTATAGTGACACCGAAAACAAAGTTAGGATCGAAACATTGAGAGAATCAGTTACACTAAAATAAATTTTGGAGAATCAAAATGTAAAAATTGAAGAAAATCTAAACGGCTCCTAAGTCTTGCCCCTAAGTGGGTAGGCCTTAACTTTGAGCCAACTTTGTACCTGGTTCAACTGTCTTAATTTACTAATATTTCGGTTATAGAGCTGGTTTGAGATTTATTGTTACACTCTCAAATTGATGCTATTATTAGTTGGACTAGGTCTGTCGGAGACTAATACATAAAAATTGGGTTAACTAAATTTTGGCCAAAAAAAATAAATAAAAACTTGTGCTAATAATCACTCTCTTCATGGAGGTGTTTTTGTAGTGTCCGTGGTAGAATTTTGACCCCTCTTCTCTTGTGGATGAATTCAGGTGCGTACGGTTTTTTTCCTCTGAAGTCTACTCCATACTGGCAACCGGCTACTGCTATATAAGTATGCGACATTTATAACGATAAATTGAAATAGAAAGCGGCAATACAAACAAACAGTGAGAGAGCGCACCAAATTAAGCCGTGTAATGGCCGCAGGCCTCTCTTCTCGCGCGCTCCTCTTATCCATTAACAATGCTCAACAACACCGACAGCAACACCATTGCTGCCAGACCTTTAGCTTGAGAAGACGAGGAAGAAGGAGAAGAAGCTCCTTGCACTCGTCTGCCCTTCCACTTTCACTCCGCACTCTTTCTCGGCCGACGAGGTTCCAAGTCATTTGCCAGTCCACAGGCCTCTCCGACCTCGAGCTTGCTGTCCAAGTCGGTCAAGATCGCCTTCGCAAGGTCAATGCTGACAAATTGACTCCAACATCCGTATTAATTGCCTTTTAGTAAATTATTTATCATCTTTTTTCTTTTTTTTTTTTTGTTTGGCCTTTTTAAACTGCAGGTCCCTGTGTCTAATATCCGCAATTTCTGCATCATTGCACATATCGATCATGGAAAATCAACATTGGCGGATAAGCTGCTCCAAATGACAGGAACGGTACAGAAGCGAGAAATGAAGGAGCAGTTCCTTGATAACATGGATTTAGAGAGGGAGAGAGGCATCACTATCAAACTACAGGTTTGGGCAAGCCCTATGAGAATTTCGTTATTTAGATATTATCTTCTTCCCTCTGGTGTTAGTAACTTAGTATGATATTTTCTCCACTCGCTTTTTGTTGACTTTCGCTCAACTGGAAATTTGTCATAGTAATGTTTTAGTTTTCTTTGTACAGTTTGCTAATATTGTCCTTGACAACAATCTACAAAGTATACCAATCAAACTTTCGGTATTGAATTGGGGATATGGAGGAGAAACACAACTAAACGTCTTTGTAACTAATACCTTGTTATTTGACCTCAGAAAGGAGACATGAGCAATATCTCCAATGCCCTGCAAAGTAACTGCTTCTGGACAATCAGTCCATACTAAGGGCAAGATTGCAGAGTCTTTCTTCTACTGTTTGGGTTTGTGTGATGCATCTGTTTGCTCTGGGCACTTGTCCCATTATCTCAATCCTGACTCTTCGTTTCCTTGGAAAGATACATATTGGCAGCAAAACTATGTCCCCTATCTGGAATTTTCTACTGCGTTTGTGGTAGTGTTTGATAATATTTTGGATGAATAGTAGCTCATTCAACCAAAGTGGAAGTACAAAAAATTGTTCTGTACTTGATGGCAAAATAGCAGAAATTTCTGCAGTCAGAAAATAAAACAAGTAGCTTCATCTCGTACTGAAAAGCACAGAAGGAACTTGCTATAAACAAAACTATCATGACCCTTTTTCTCGATCCTTTTGCTACCTACAAGTATTCTTTGCTGAGTTCTGACTGCACCATGAATTTACTCTTTTTTATGCGTTACACATAAGGAGCTGACGAGTTTCTTGGTAAGCGCATCTTACTCTGCTTTTGTAACTCAACTTAGAACAAGTTTTCATTTTGCTCTCTTTTAAGCTGTTCCAATGAAAAAACTTCGATTGTGTTAGCTTTTTGACTCCCAAAAGTAGTCCCCGCTGGTAAACATTCGTAGTTACTATTTTCCCTTCTCTCTTTAAAGTTTGATGGTACCATGCAAACAAGTATGATAGGGAGCATCTTTTGCACTTTGCTAATAGGTTCCTCTTGGGTAAGTAGTTCCTAGGATTTAGTTGATTGTTGCCTTCAGATGCAGCAACTGGTGTGATAGTTTTGTTGTTCATTAAGTGATTAAAACATTGCCAACTGATTTTTGATCCTATTAACCTGGAAATTATGTCGGTTTGAAGTATTGGGACAAATCTGTTGCCAAGTTCGAAACCGCCTATGGTATGTGATCAGCAATTTTATCTGAAATTGATACCTGTAATATTTTGTGATAAATTTGTTTAATTTGATACATCTTTAGCTTATGGAGAAACTTGTTTAATTTGGCTCTTCCTGTGGCAGGCAGCTCGAATGCGTTATGTGTTCCAAAGTAGCCCGTATTGCCTGAATCTAATTGATACCCCTGGGCATGTAGACTTCTCTTATGAGGTATGTGAATATGCCACATTTGTTGGACATATAGGATGCTTTTATTCATTCTTTCCGGCAGAGCAACAATAGCTCAACCACTTGAGTCACAATTGACCTAGTTCTGACTTCAGGGAAAGCAAGTGATGAAAGTTGCTTTTAGTTGAACCATGAAGTAAAAGATCATTTCCCATTGAATTTGCATGCAACACTAATAAAATACTAATTTCTTAAGCTTTTGTTTTACCACTAACCAAGGAAAACTAAATGTCTTTTCGAGGAAAACTAGCACTTAAATTTCCTCTCAAAGTCTTGTAGTATGATTTAACTCAGACTTCCTACTCGTCCATCCTTAATCCTGTTGTATGATTTAACTCAACCTACGCACTATTCAATAACATCTTTCCCATCATTTCAACTTCATATATTCTCTTTTACTCCCATCAGTTCCTCCGGTCAAAGTGTCTTACAGAAGGCAACAATGGAACAAAGTCTGACTCAGCCAAGTTCCAAAACCTGCTCAGTCATAAAAAAAAACATTGGAATGCACTCTGGAGTGCCACTGGGCCAGCTCACATCGTGTGCCATAGTTGGTCTTGAACTGCAGTATGGCAGAGTTGAAGAAACAAAACCTTCAAAGGAAACTTCCTACACCGCAAGTCAGTTTCATAATGAATCTGACTGCTACCTGTAAATAGGAAACTTGATATACCTGGAGAACACCTACCTACAACTCCTACCATTTTTCCACATGCCCATCACATAAACTCATTTCTTTTCATACACAAGTATAATATACATTACACTTATTTCGGAGATTGTTGGTGTTTAACAAAGCTTTATTAGAGAAATGGCTATGACGCTTTGCCACTGAGAGGGATAGTTTATGTAGGGTTATTCTTGCAGATAAGTTTGGAACACTGGTGGGAGATTGGTCATCTTTGCCTTCTCGTGGTTCTTGTGGGGTGAGTTTGTGGAAGCATGCTCGTAAGGAATGGGATTCATTTGCTACTCATACTCGGTTTCTGGTGGGTAATGGGTGTCGGGTGAGGTTTTGGCATGATGTTTGGTGTGGGGACATTCCTCTTCGTTGTTTGTTTCCAAAGGTGTTCTCTTTGGCTTGTTGTAAGGATGGGATGGTGGTGGATTATTTGTCGAATGATATACTTTCTTTGGTATGGGAGATTCAGTTCTTCAGATCTGCCAATGATTGGGAATTGGCGGAATTTACAGCTTTCTATTCCACTCTTTATGCTATGGTGTTCCGTTGTAATAGTGAGGACAGGTTGGTTTGGATGGGTGCTAAGGATGGTGTTTTCACTGTTAGAGAGTTTTACTCCTCTTGTTCTGGTGGTAATTCACAATTGTTTCCTTGGCGTGGGGTTTGGCGGACTAAGGTTTCTATGAGAGTTTCGTTCTTTGTTTGGGAGGCTATGCATTCTCGGAATTTGATGATTGATAATCTCGGAGGCGAGGAGTTTATATTACGGATTGGTGCTATTTATGTAAGAGGGATAGTGAGTCCGTCGACCATGTTTTATTGCACTGTTCTATGGCAAGGTCTCTTTGGGTGTATGTCTTTTGCATTTCGAATATTCATTGGGTAATGCCGACAAGGGTGTTTGATGTGTTGTTTTGTTGGAAAAGAAAGTTAGGGATCCTTTGGAATTTGGAATATGGTTCCATATGGAGTTGGAACATTTGGGTGGTGTTTTGGTGGGTGTCGGGGGGTTCTTATGTCTCGTTTTGTGGGTTATGTTATGTGTCGTGTGGTGTGGGTGGGGGGGGGGGGGGGGGGGGGGGGTCTTAGCTTTTTTGTCTATATGTTCTAAGTGTTTCAGTACAATCTTTGTACTGTTTTCAAATTTTATTTATTTTAAATATTTATCTTACTTAAAAAAAAAAAACATTACACTTATAACGGAAATTTGCCTTGGTGCTATGGCTAGCATTTTTCTCCAAGGTTGACTTAGTACTTGGAGCGAACAGAGATTTTTAGCCTAAGAGAACATTAGCAGCCTGATTCTTGCTCTGTTTACTAATTGGTCCTTAGGTGACCTCATGTTAATATTTAGCATTACCCAAAGTTGTAGTTCATGTGGCTTCTAGGAGATGGTTATTTCTCTCCTTGTTTCTTATTTTTGTTGTAGTCAGGTTGTGAATGTAGGTTTCATTGTTAAGGCATGCACAAATGTATTGAGAGTTATTTAATCTTTTGCTTCATTAATAACTTCTGGAAATAATTGTTGCTTCTCTTTGATTTCCTCATGGCACTACTTCTTTTGCTTTTGTCTATTTAATTGATGAATCCAACTGTATCTTGCATAGATATTTTTGACATTGGATTTGTCAGCCACTGTAATCTGTCCACTATATGACACGTTTTAGTCAGAATGTGGGTAGCAGCATGAGTTGATTACAGATGGATATTGTAGATTTTTCTGTCCATTAGCTGACATGTTTTAGTCAGAAAGTTGGTGGCAGTGCATGTGTGATTACAGATTAATATTTATATTTGTTCTTTACCTCATTCACCTCTATCTAGGTTTCTCGATCTCTTGCTGCATGTGAGGGAGCTCTCCTTGTTGTAGATGCTTCTCAGGTGAATCTCAGTCAAATTTCATTTGTTTTAACCTCCGTTCACATTTTTTATACATGATCATTGTTGTAATGTGGTTGTACTTGTACTTGTCTCTTTTTCTTTGGGCTAATTCGGTTTTAGGGTACCCTTTTTTGGGTTTTCCAGACTTTCTAAGCTTCTTAGCTTGTATGCTCTAGATGTTTTCAGTATAGTCTCTTGGACTGTTTACATTCTTCTTCAATAAAATTTAATTTATCAAAAAAAAACTTTTAATGTGGTACCTGAAACTTGAAAGTACTCTTGTTTTTTACAAAGTTCAGTTGCTACTTCATCCTTTTCTTCTAACCTTTAGTATGTTCATTATGTGTAGGGAGTTGAAGCACAAACGCTAGCTAATGTCTACTTGGCCTTGGAAAACAACCTAGAAATCATCCCTGTAAGTAGGCATTTGCGATATTATTAGTTGCTACTATTGTTTGGTAATATTTCATTATTATTATTTTTTGGATGGAGGTTTTTGTAGAAAATTTAATTTCACCTTGGTCAAGTGTAATTGCTAGTAATTCATAAATAGTCAGAAAATTTCTTGAATGCAGTAACAATACTTCTTGAAAATTTGCCTTTAGGTAAATGTTTGGTCTGAGATAGATCGGCAGACTAACAGATATTGTGGAAAGTTAATAAAATTCTATGTAGAATCCAAATATCTAATTGTTTGACGAAATTGAAACTCTAGAATCAAGTTGAGACAGATTTACTTTCTGTAATATTCACACAACGCTTGAAATATCAATTGTTTACCATCTGGTCCTCATCACAACATGAAACTAAATTTCATAGAGGGACCAGTTGTTTGAACTAGAGGAATTGATGATCTTGATCTTGTATTTCTTCTGTTTTGATATTGTGAGAACCTCCCTCTATGTTATGGTCCTTGGACAACATTTTATTGGTACCTGTATAATTATGGCTGAGGAGACTCATTGTTGTTAAATCGTGTGGATGATTATGTTGTGGATATGGAGGTAGTATTCGGACAGAACACCGTTATTCAACTTCCAAGAAATTTCTAAGTTACAAATTGGACAGGTAAACTCAATCTGGCAAAACATCTAGGAGAAATATAAGCAAATAGGGGGTATTTCACTGTTCATGGAGGTTCAACTTAGAAATGCTGGACAGCCATGGAACTCTTGTGATCAAGGGACTGTCTCGCTAGGGAATTAGTGAGAACCAAGTTATGTTGATGGGTTTGGATGGTTATGTACGGGAAAACAATTTTATTTTGTTGGGAGGTTAGACCAAGAGAGAATAATGGGATGAGAATATTGAGAATTTCAGCGAGAAAGAAGCAACACCTGCTGAGAACATCAGGAAGAAAGAAATAGACTAAAGTGAGAAGATTGGATAGGAGCTGACTAAGGGGGAGGAAAAAGGATTTGACATAAACTCAACTTTCAATACATTACATGACACGTAAGAGAATAGAGGTTATGTCCCTTCACAAGCATCTCCCACAGAAGTACCTATACTCTCGTGAAGAGCAATTAAGGCAACTCATGATCTTTTGGGATAATTTAGAATATAGCAGCTATCAGGTAGAAGATAATTACTTTTTGATAGAGACAAGTGTCAACATCCTATTTTATATCTCTTTTTCCTATTCCTACTGTGGTGGCAAATAGGATGGAGAAGTTACAAAGGGATTTCTTGTGGGGAAGTGGCGGTGATGAGCATTGGTTCCATCTTGTTAGTTGGGCCAAAATTTGTTCCCCTATTTCTGTGGGTGGATTGGGCTTAAGGCGGTTGTCCTTATATAATCAAGTTTTGTTAGGGAAATGGTTGTGGAGGTTTGTTTCAGAGCGGGATACTTTATGAAAGATAATTATTACAGCAAAATATGGTACTGAGGTGGGAGGTTGGAGGACTCTTGTGTCTCGTGGTTCTTATGGTGCGAGTTTATGGAAGTATTTTTCTAAGGGTTGGAATTTCTTTTTGGCGAATACAAAATTTTTGGTGGGGAGTGGTAGTAGAGTTCGTTTTTGATATGACTGTTGGTGTGGCGAACAAGCATTGATGTTAGCGTTTTGCTCATCTTTTTTCTTTATCCAGGAGTAAGGAGGAGATAGTGGAGAATTGCATTGATGTTAGCTTTGGTGTTCTTGTTTGGAATGTTCCATTTCTTTGTACGTTTAATGATTGAGAATTGGCTGAAGTTTCGAATTTCTTACGCTTCTTTACTCATTGTCTATAAGAAGAGGAGTTCCTGATAGGTTGCTTTGGTTGGGTTCTAAGACTGGCTCTTTCTCTGTTAAATCTATGTGTGGACTTTTGGTGGGTGATGTTGCTATGCATTTTCCTTGGCGACAGTTATGGAGGACTTTATCACCTTCGAGAGTCTCTTTCTTTGTGTGGGAGGCTGCTCATGGGAAAGTTTTGACGATAGACAACTTAAGGAGGCAGGGCATTTGCTTGACAGATTGATGTTATTTGTGTAGATGTGATGGGGAGTCGGTGGATCATATTCTTCTTCATTGTTCGTTTGCTAGAGGATTGTGGTCGAATATGTTCTCTATGTTGAATCTTTCTTGGGTTATGCCTCGTAGGGTGGTTGAGGTCTAGCGGTGTTGGACGAGGAAATTTGATGACCCGACAGCTTTGGTGGTGTGGAAGATGATACCTTCCTGTATTTAGTGGTGTTTATGGAGGAAAGAAATAATCGTTGTTTTGAGAATCAAGAGTTATCGTTGGAGTTCTAAAAGGGTCAAATGTTGCAAACTTTCTTTGGCCTAGGGCGGTATTGGGTTTTCCTTTTTTGGATCTTTCGGATTTTTGTAGCTTTCTAGCTTGTATGCTCTAGATGTTTTCAGTACATTCTTTTGTACTGCTAACTCTCTTTCTATTTTAATAAGATTTTAACTTACTTATCAAAAAAAAGTGTCAACATCCTAATAAATTTGATAAAAGGCATGTAAAGATGCTTCCAAGGCATAGGCTCTAATCTGGCACATATTTGATAATACGGAGGTTAGTTGGGAGCTTGCATAATCTAGTTTGACTCTACTTTGGTCTGATTTTGAGTTACTTTGCTGTTATTTTTTTGGTCTTGTTTTTCAAGGTAAGGGTAATTTTGTAACTTCGGAATATGCTGGAATGGGTTGTACTTTTACTAGTTTTGGGTTGGGCCTTAATAGCCATAAGTTCAAGGACTCCAAGCTTATTAGGTATATAGTCATTAGTTGCCTACGTGTGTATTGATGATAGGTTTTTTCTTTGATATATTATTATAAGTTTTTTCTTTGATATACTATTATATAATGAACAGATCGCTATGAAAACTCAGGCAACTCTTACTCTCTGATTGGGTGATTGAAGCCTATCTGATGCTTAGGTTTGTCTTTCTCATTGTTGTTCTCTTTGAAGTTTGGAGCAATTTTCCTTTAAACTCCAAGAGTTGGCACTCATTCTTTTCATCTGAAATAGTAATCTTGAGAATCCTAAACTACTCATGCCTTGCAAGGATCATAAACAGAAAATACTGCTCGTGTAACTGGTCATACAATGTTTGTATTGTACCAACTCTCTTCACCATTTAAGTTGCTTAAAACGAAGCACCTTCATCCTATGTAACGGGCTTGCTCCTAATTAATCTAAGGTAGTGTTTGTGAACAAAGATTTTTTTGAAAATTTTGGGAATATTGTGAAATTGAGGTAGATTAGAGTTTTGTTGAATTTTGAGAAAAAAAAATAGTGAAAAGTAGAATTTTATGGGAGTGGGTGAAAAAGTGAAGGGGAGAGATGATTTGAATGAATTTTTTTATCTTTATATTAATAGAAAGAGATGATTTGAGGGGGAGAGAGAAATGATTTTGATTTTTTATTATTTTCTTAACCAAAATTTTGGGTTAGTTATGTTTGCATTCAAAATTTTTGGATCAGTAAAAAGTTTCTCAATATTTTGGGTTTGCAAACACTATCTAAATCTAGCAAATTATAACTACTAGAATTAAATTGTAGTACACCTAACAAAATCTTTAAGCAGCTTATTATTGCAAGTTTGATTTTCTGGATAAAATCTCCAAAATGGACTGCCAGAAACATTTGTGCCAGCTGTTCCTACATTTGTCGGTTTCCTTGTGTGGCTGCCTGCCCATAAACTTGCTGTTGGGATTAGAATGGTCCAAATGCTGAAGCACCATTTCTTTTCTTAGTTGCCGTAGGCATTCAAGGGAACATGCAAGGACCTCAACCAAACACGTGTTACATGTACTAGTCTGTGCCTTTATGATCCTGTGGAGTAGCATTTAGCACGTTGACAGTGAATCATAGATTGGAGATGAATCCAGTCCACTGAAAAAGACTTAATCTGTTCAGCATCTGCAGCCTTTTCCTCTGCATGTATTAAGGGACTGAGTCCATGGCAACGCAGTAAGTTGCTGAATTTAAGACTATGACTTGTGGCGCTGATGCTGTGATTGCCAATGCAACCACTTGCTGGGTTAATGTTTTGCCCTGTTGTGCTGCTCTTACAACGTTATCACAAAAAGACATCTTGTTTACAGCAGCTTTTTGGTCACCAACTGATGAAGGAAGTCCCCAGCTCTGAAGGGGCTCATCCAAAAAGTTCCACTTAATATGTGCATTTAAATGAGCTTTCTCGATATCCGTCAGCCATTTCTTTTTTGTTTTTGGCCGATTCTCCTAGTTGTCAGAAGATATGTAATGTTCTCATATGCGAGTTGCATCAAGTGCTGATCGAGAGACAACAATACAATTGAATTTTTAATGCTCTCAGTTGGTCTGTAATAGGCTTCTGGCTGTTATCCATTTTATCTTTGACCCAATCAGTGGATATTCTAAAATGTTGTTTGTGGCCATTAATATCATTGTGTGCCCGTGTGACTTTTGTTTATGAACAGTCAATGTAGATTTACTATTCTGAATTGTTGTTATGGCTTTTAGTATCATAAAAGATGGGTGGAATGCACGAGGGTAATTCTTAGATGCATAATCTCTTTCAACTACCATGTAGTAGGAATCACACAGTCATGGGCCTGCTTCACTTATATGCAGCCTACTTTCTGTAACTGGGTAACAAACTTCTTGGAGTCAAGTGATATTCAACCCTGTGTGTGATTCTGAGTTAAGAACATCCTGGGAAATACTGTGATGTCTGTTTATCTGGTCATCAAAACTACATCCAAAAATATGTGTCTCTTGCATGTTACATGCCATGTAAACTCAGACAAATTCTGGTATCATTGAACTCATTAATATGCTATGTAAACTCCAACTCGCATGTTGTCCAAGTACCTATACATAACTTGTTTGGAGGTGGTCTTAGACATTTTGATATTAGTTGTTTTCTGCTCATTCTTTGATGTTTGTTTCAGTTCATACTCCTAATGCATAGATGCGCGAAATTACATAGGTGAATATACTTTGTTGACGCAGAACATTCTGTTACAGGTTTTGAACAAAATAGATCTTCCAGGTGCTGAGCCAGATCGTGTGGTCAAGGAGATTGAAGAGGTTGGTGCAAAGAAAATGAAAGATTTTATGTCAAAAGGATGTGTGGCATGTGTTGGTGCTTGTAGTTTTACTGGGCTGCAGGGATGCTGGGAAAGATTGTTGATATAAGCTTTGGTTTTTTAGAACTTTGGATTTGCGACTATTCCTGGGGAAGCAGACCTTCCTTGAGTATCTGTTTGAGCAGGACAGAACCAGATTGGTGCAAGCGTGGTTTTTGAGTCTTGACCACGCTTCTTTTCTAACATAAAATTCATATGCCATAAAAACCTTTGAAGAGTTGAATAACTGAAACTAACTGTAAATGACTAGCTAGGAACTATATTTATTTTCATTTGGTCTTCCAGAAAATCCTGTTCCGCATTGCAAATACTTTCACTTCACTGTGAGTGGTTAGCTAAACAGGAACAGGATTGTAATGTTTTGTGACCCTTTTAAAGAGATGAATGGAAGGCCAAACTAGAGCGTTATGGCTTAATGAGAACGGAATAAAGATGATAGAAGGTCATATGGAGAGAAGAATTAAGTGGCAGGGATAGGAAGAAACAGAATGGTTTTGAGACAGAGGGAGAAGAGTCAAGAGCAGTACCAATTGAGAGGGAGATATTGGAAAACAGACAAGAGAGACAGGAAAGGTTAGACAGATATAAGAATATAGAGAAGAGATGAAAGGGAGAGAAAAGAAGTTGACAATGGAGAGAAATATAGAAGCTCTACCCAATATTCGATTTTTATGAACATCCATGGTTCTGAATTTGTTGTATGAGAGGAGGCCTATGTATAGGCACATCAGAACTGTTGAAAACATCAGAATTTATGCAAACTAGGATTTTCACCTATTGTGATTTATCATAAAACATATGAAATTCCTAAAATAAAATGTTAAGTCAATCAGAGGTTTACTAGTAAGAGAACTCAATTATGTCCACATCTTGACCTCATTGCATGGATTGAGGCCTCTTGAGGAGGAGATGTTCACAGATAATAGAAAAAGGAATGGAGATTAAGCACCTTCACCAGACTGTTTCACTATGGCAATGAATTTATATTCGGGCTTGTTTCCACTTTTCCAGACTCATTGTGGTGCATGGCTTGAACATCTGTCCTGCTTTCTTTGCATGTGGTAGCTTTGAGAGGAGTCTAATCCTTTCACTCTCTGACCTTTTTCTTGTTCATGGATTTTATTGATCCAGGATGAATGTATTGTGTTTTTCCTTGTTTTAGTCAGAGGAGAACCTGTCTTACATACTTTGTGTGTACTTGTATGGCACCTTCTTCCTGTCTTTTATCAATGAAGTACTAGTGAAAACGATAAGGGCCTTCTTTTGAGTAAATAAAAGGGCCAATTTTCCTTGTAAAGGTATCATAAAAAAAAAAAATTAAATCAGTGAATGATCACTAAGCTTTCATACTGCATATTCCTGTATTATGTCATTTGGCTTTTCTGAGGCCTGTTTATACTTCTCTTTTTCCAAGTTATTGATGCCAGGAGAACTACATGTACAAAGATATGGTTTCAAAGCAGGTCAATTCGTTTACTGTCTCTAAGCATTTTTCATGTAGGTTATTGGGTTAGATTGTAGCAGTGCCATTCTCTGCTCTGCTAAGGTCAGTTTTTTATTTTTTGCATAATCATTCTCTCTTTTGTGAAGACATGGCATAAGTCTATACCTCATCGAAAACATTAGCGTTGGCATCCTTTTTCTGTTGCAGGAGGGAATAGGTATAATTGAAATTCTCGATGCAATTGTCAAGCGGATTCCCCCACCCAAGGATACTGCTGAAAGGCCATTGAGGGCTTTAATATTCGACAGGTATATATTTGGCTCATTCACATCTTCTCGAACAATCAACTCCATGTTTCCACGTCCTCTTGTTGTCATTTTCTTGTAGTTGTCTCCATCGTATATATTCCTGAATGTTCCAGTACATATTCTTCCCCATTAAATTGTTATTATCCAATTTGCGCTATTTCGAATGCTAGGCAGGGGTATAGTTTGGAAAGATAATTATTCAAGTTAAAGTTCATAAACGTCGAAGTAATCAAACTTAATATGTTAGATATCTTATTTCCAATTTGCAGCTTTGAAAAAATGTTTAATTTCTCAAGCAAAGTAAAGAAAATTTCTTTTCATAGAAAATTGTGACCAAGGCCATTGCTCTCTGTTCATATTGCATGTTTCAAATGCTCTCTGTTCATAGACATTCACGTAGCTGATCCAATTAATTGAGGATGAAGGCATAAGGCATAGTTGATTTGACTTTGAGTTGGTATGATTGAACTTTTGTTGCAACAGCTTGGAGCTTTTGGTGACTTAATTGAAGTTGTGAACATGGTTGCATATCTCCAGTATAGTGATATCACAAAGCTCTCTATTTGTTTTCTGTTGCCTCTAAATATGTCAATCTCAAACTAATTTGTTGAAAATTTGTATCTACTGTACTAATATAGGTTTTTTTAAGTAGCGAGTCCACTCATGGTTTTGTGTAAATTGTTTTTTAGTTTTAATAAGTCTTCTATACTCTGTGTTCTATCTCATCTGCTTCATTTGCACTATTGTCCATCCATATCATGTTCTTAATAGATCTGTAGATTATTCCCCAAAATATAGGAAGTACACTTAATTGGTGGCTTATAGGTGCAAAATCCCCTTGTGTTTCCTGCTTTGCGCCATATGAAAATTGCATTTTCGAAGGCAGAGTTTTATAATAACATTAAAAGAAAAGTCCTGAGAACTTAAAACTTTCTTCTATATTTGCTTATTTTCCTAAAATTAATTTTGCAGATTCTATCGTGTCATGCTTGTTGAAGCTGATTGTGTTCTTCACATTGATATGATTATGTTCAGATTTTCACAAAATTCTTCTTTTTAGGTCACTCAGTCACTTCTATTTGCATAATATTTATATGTGGCATTGACCTTTGCCATAGTAATCTAGTTTACATTTTTGTATCCTTTTGCAGTTACTATGATCCGTACAGGGGTGTTATAGTATATTTTCGAGTGATTGATGGGACTATAAAGAAAGGCGACAGAATATATTTTATGGCTAGCGGGAAGGTAAAAGTCCTTGTCCTCATCTTCCTTGCCCCGAATTTAGCTTTGATGGTACTTTTGAGCATTGTTTTGTGCACTACTGCTTGCTTAATCAATACACTATGACTGCAACTGCAGATAAAGCAGTGTGTATTGATTGGGGGTTTTTTTTTTTTTTTTTTTTTTTTTCTTCTCTTTAAATCTAAATCTGACATCATTTATGCTACTCTTAACACCATCTATTTGCTAAAACACAGGATTATTTTGCTGATGAAATTGGAGTTTTATCCCCCAATCAGTTGCAAGTAGAAGAATTGTTTGCCGGTGAGGTAAAAAACAGGATTATTTTACTGATGAAATTGGAGTTTTATCTCCCTCTCCCTCTCCCACTCCCCTCTCTCTCTCACCTCCCCCCCCCCTTCAAAAAAAACAAAAAAACCTATTAGCCCACAAAAGAAAAATTGGGTCACAAGTGGAATTGTTTTGACTATATAAGGAACTGTTCCTCTCCAGATGTGATTGTGTAGATTCAAAATAAAGTTTTCTTTCCTAATGCACTTGCATCTCTGGGTCAGTAGGAAGTAATCCAAAAAAGCGAAAATTGAGGTTAAAACAAATGGGAAAAGAAGCGGCTACAGAGAACTCCAATGATTTGTCCTTTCAGAGTATTGCGTAGATGTGACTGGTGCCCAACCTGGTTACTACATACTGTTTGGGAAAAGTGACATATTTGGCCTCTAAAACTTAAAACCCGCATCATTATTCTGTGCAACTGATAAATAATGAGGAACTTCATATAGAGTCTCTCTCACTCAAATGTTATACGTGGCTTGATATCTTCCTTTCTCTCTGCTTTTTTTAATCAACTGACAATATGGTAAGTACGTGAATCGGAAGATTCAATATAACAAAATTCCAGAAATTTGAATGGTATATAATTACAACCTCGTAGTTTAGGACTGAAAAATGCAAGTTATGAATAAGAGTTATAGAGCCATGTAGAAGATTGATTGGAATAGACTTATTTTCATGTTTCCCCACTCACACTTCAACCTTCCTGTCCGGAGTATTATCAAACCAATGGCTCTTTTTACTGCATATCCTTATGAAAAAATGATTCGCTGGTGATTTAGAAATTTCTATATGCATCTGCGTGATTATGTCTTGTTTTACCTTTACAGGTAGGCTATTTTTCAGCTTCTATAAGATCAGTGGCTGATGCAAGAGTGGGTGACACCATTACGCACTACAGCAGAAGGGCAGAGAACTCACTGCCTGGATATGCGGAAGCCACTCCTATGGTGTTCTGCGGCCTGTTTCCTGTTGATGCAGAACAGTACTATCTACTGCTAGTTCTCATTGGTTTTCTAAATCCTCAGATGAAACTTTGTGGTCCGATGTCTCCGGTGTAATTCAATGTCATCCTTTCTGTTGCCAGGTTCCCTGACTTACGTGATGCACTTGAGAAACTTCAACTTAATGATGCTGCTTTGAAGGTGCAGTTCATGACTAGTATGCTACATGAATGGGTCACTTCCATTCTTATTTTTTTGACCAGCTACTGTATCTCTTGTAAAAATTAACATTGAAGGTTACTAGTCAAACTTTTGATGGCAAAATTTTTGAATTCCCAATGTTGACTACATTATACAGGGTTAAAAATGATAATAACAAAATAAAAGAGTTAAAACTGTAGACAGATCTAGAAGAAATTAATATCTAGTTCATGATTCTAAAGGAATCCCACTTTTTAAAGGGGTCATGTGGTAATCTTAAACACAATGAGCCTTATAAGATGAGGATTTGGTTTAGCTGCTCCAAAGGTAATTTTATTCCAAGCTTCTGTCCATATTTTGGGAGAACAATCTTGAAACTTCTGTATGTGAATTTGGTCAGGAATTTGTGCTTTGTTCCGTTGGCTCTTTTGAAAGATTCAGTTCAATTGAGAGGGCTAAAATTTTGTCTTATTTTGCACTTTTTTTTGGTCCTTGTTCTCATACATCTTGTGTTTCTAAAAAAGGAAATTTAACTTTAACCTAAAAAATCCAATTATGAGAAATGACATCTCAATTTCTATATCTAAAGGGATGTTCGTTTTTTAAAAAAATTCTAAGATTTATAGGATTTTTGATAGAATTGTGAATATTTATGTAGATTGGAGTTTTATAGGTTTTTGTGTAAACGTTGGTAAAAAGTTTTAAAGATATTAATCTTAATTGGTGTTTGTAAAAAAGTATAGAGAGAGATGATTTGATGTAATATTTTAATAAAAAAGTATTGGAGTTTGGTGAAAAAGTATGGAGAGAGAAGATTTTTTACATTTTTTTTTTTTTTTGAAAAGATATTGGAGTTTGTGTGAAAAGTTATTAGAGTTTGTGTAAAAAGTATTGATGTTTTGTAGGATTTTTTGAGATTTTTGATATTCGTTTTGTAAATTTTGTTGAATACATTATATCTTAGAATACTTTTGCAAAATGAAACATGCCATTAGTTTTTGGTAGTTTTAGTTGTTTGAGATGCAACTAAGGGCAGTACCAAGCAAAGCTTTACATAATTGTTGAAATATTCACCTCATATTTTCAATTTTTTTAGGCTTAATTAATCTACTAGTCTTCGTGGTTTAACTTTTTTCCAATTTGGTCTTTCAGTTTTAATTATTTCCCTGAGAGTCCTTAGGGTTCACTATTTGTCCTAAAAAGGTCATTCTGTCTAGATACGGACCACATACAAGGCACATAAGTATATTCCGCTAACATAAAACGTGTCACATTAAGCGACTTGGGCTAAACAAATCCAGATGTTGAGTGATAATTGGTGACGATGTGTTTTCTGTTAGCCACCTTGGCATATTTCGTTGGTCACAGTGCTTGGATTGGATGGAATGACCTTTTTAGGACCTGTAATTAACCTTAGGGACTCTTAGGAGAAGAATTAAAATTGAGAAACGAATTGGAAAGAAGTTAAACTATAGGGACTCACGGATTAATTAAGCCACTTTTTTAATAGGCTCGAGTTTTTGCAACATCTACCACCACAGACGTCTAGTATTGAGAAAGAGTAAGCTGATGGTGATAAACTAAACTAAATTAGGAAACCTTCTTTGCTTGATTCAATTATTAATTTTTTTTTTGTAGTTTGAGCCGGAGACCTCAGTGCAATGGGGTTTGGCTTTCGATGTGGATTCTTGGGTCTTCTCCACATGGAAATTGTTCAAGTCTGCTTTCTTCTCAACTATGTCCTCTGCTTTCTTTGTGTCTATGGAGCATTTACCCTTTTCCCGAGTACTTTGAGTTGCATGTGAAATGTCTGAGTTTTGTGTTTTACAGGAGAGGCTTGAGAGGGAGTACAATTTGAGCCTGATAACTACAGCTCCAAGTGTTGTATATAGAGTGAATTGTCTAAATGGTGATACTGTAATTTCTTCTTCATCCTAAACTCAATGCATTTGTTTTGATTTATACTTTTCGTGGATTTCAGATGATTTTAATCCTTTATCTCTTACTGAACTGCCATCTTTCCAAACTGTTAAGGGACAAACGAAACTCAAATTCTAATTAAGTGGAAACATGAATCTCATTTCTTTGCCAAGATAAACTCTGCATCAGTTTGCATTTGGAAGGTATTAATATGGGTGTTATGTCCTCACATATTCAGTGGGCTTTGGGGACAGTCTCAGGGCATGAGTTTATGAACTCACTATGAATGTTGTGTGTTCTTATTTCTTGTTATCATCTTTAGTAGTATACTGAATTGTTTCTTTTCATATGTGGGCAGACACAAGGTTTCGCAAGACCATGTTAAATACTGTCTTGTGTGTGTGTTTTGCATGACTATTTACTTATTTGATCTCACTTCTATTGGCCACAAATTTGTCCTGCAAAGATCTTGTGCTTTAGATTAGTTTTTCACAATATATTTGTCCATTTCAGAAGATGAATCAGCACTTTCCTGAACTACCCTTCAGCCTAAGTTTCCCTGTCCTTTTTCTTGTAGTACTGCTGGTACAATAAGGCCAGATTCCTAAGCGTGAATAAGTTTAGTGATGTACTTTCAGTATATCTTCAATTTTTGTTTCAATCTCATGCATTTGTATACAAAGCAACAAATGGATTATCGTGTGTCTTTGTCAGTAACTGATTTTCATAACATTACTGCACTAACTCTTACATCCTTTTAATTTTTTCTTTTTATTAGTGACATAAATCTGATATGACTTTATTAGCTATATCCAATAAACCTCCTCAAATTGAAATAATGTTGATCTCATTTTGCTGGATTCAATATTCTTAAAGGTTGAATGTTCAAATCCATCTTTACTTCCTGAACCTGGAAAGAGGAGGTCAATTGAGGAACCAATTGTTAAGGTTATTTTTGTACCTGTGTCATGTAAAGGTTTTATTCAAGATTAACCTTTTTTTTTTATTCTCGCAAAGTATATCTTATTTCAGTTTGAAGTAATATTTGCAGATTGAGTTGCTTACCCCAAAAGACTATATTGGTTCACTCATGGAGCTGGCTCAAGACAGAAGGGGAGACTTTAAAGAAATGAAATATATTACTGAGAATAGAGCATCACTCACCTATGAGTTACCTCTAGCAGAGGTAAACTTTTGTTTATGTACTCAACTTGCTTTGATCAACTTCCTTGTAGATCTCTGTTCTAGCTAACATTGGATTTTCTTATAGTATCGTGTTAATTCTATCCTTTGAAAAGAGAACTAAATTGTTTTGCAATCATTATATGACAGATGGTAGGTGATTTCTTTGACCAGCTGAAGTCCAGAAGTAAGGGTTATGCTAGCATGGAATATACCTTTATTGGGTAATACATTTACTTTTTGTTGTCTATAAACACAGCATTTAAATATATCTCCTTAATAAGCTTCTATGGTCGTGAGTAGCCTTAACATAGGATTTAATATAAGCCATTGAAACTTATGCAAATTTGCTTGCTGAAATTATTGAGCTGACATTACTAAGAGAGCAGGTCAAAGTATGAGCTAAAACTTTTCTATAGTGCAGTAGCAATTATGTTTCTCCAAAAAAAAAAAAAAAAGGGAAAAGCAGTGGGAGTTTGAAAATTAGGCTTTTCCTGTCCAAAGTAGGGGTATAACTTTTTTCTACAGATTCAGTCAAGATATTCCAATTATTTACCATGGATGGAGAATAATTTTAACTCTTTGTTTTTCCTGCTGTGCTTATTAATAAATATGAAACTAGATAAGGGTTTGCATTTGATACGTCATGCCTTTTCATATAACTGGATACGACATTCACTAATAGAAATGATCATTCAATTGAAAGTTTGTTGCTAGACATCTGGTTATTCAGCAGTTCTTCATTTAGCAGAAAGAAAAATTAGATCTCATTTAAACGGAATACTGGTGACATGCTTATGATGATACTCTTTCGATCTTTTTTCTTCTAAAATTTGAAATGTATCATTGGTTTTTTCCTGACAATCTAGCATATCAAATTTTCTTTTTCTGGCTTGATGACGTTTTTAGTATCTATTTACTATTCTGCAAGGCAGATACCTTTTTTGCATTTACCTTATTATTTATTCTCTTTTTGATTCCCAGGTACAAGGAAAGTGAATTGTTAAAACTTGACATTCAGATTAATGGTGATCCGGTGGAACCATTGTCAACAATTGTTCACAGGGATAAGGTATCAAGTTTTGTTCAAGTCATGTTCATTGTGTATGTGTGTGTGACGTGATGCCACTTAGTCTGGTGTGATGTTGTAATGTCAGAAAATACATACATTCTGAGATTGATGCTTACGATCTGTTTGTCAACTCAAGTATTTATCCACAAAGAAATCAACTTAAGCTGCCTTTTTTCAGGCATATGCTGTGGGTAGAGCTTTGACTCAAAAGCTGAAGGAGCTTATACCAAGACAAATGTTTAAAGTACCCATCCAAGTAAGATCCATTTTCCATTTTATGCTACTGGAGGTTTGACTTGTGCAAAGCAAGAACATGAAAATATTTGCTGTTTTGTTCTTGACTTAGGTACCCATAATTTTGACTGCTAAGAAGAAATGATTCAATAACACAACTTGGCCTTAATAAATAGTCATGCAAGTATAACTTTTGCCAAGGTCCAGGAACATTTGAACTTGCAGCTTTACCCCTAACTATTAAAGCTTTGGGAACTTGGATAACACCAAACTAGCAGCTTAGAGAATTGACATCAGCAAGACCAGGCAATCCAATGTTTTATGTATGCCCCTTATGAAGCTAAGACAATATTCTGAGATATATTCCTTTCTTTGCTTTCTTTTGAACTTCTTGGGGTTGACATCTAGCCTAAAGTCGTTTATAGAAATCTTGAGACTCAAGCTTCATTATTGAGTAACTCACAGATAAAATGTCTTTTTTTTTTTTCATTTTTTATCACCTAACTCACAGATATTTATAGTTATCCATTCCATTGAAATTTAGGCTCATATGAGATTTTTCATACGAAATAATGAACTTTGTCCCCCAGCATTACTACTTGACAGAATCCTAAGTAGTCATTTGTATACATGCCTGCAACCCTAGGAGAAGAATTTTCTGTCACAGCTAGTGAAAGGTAGTTTGAAGAAGGTGCACCCAATCTATAACCTGGGTAATATATGCAAAGGAAATGCCACAACTTACAGCTGGTGTTAGCTCATAGTTAATATTGTCTGCCATTGACTTGAATTGTTTACCTTCAAATGCGTATGATTTCACTTGGTACACTGGTCTTCTTAAAGTATCTTAACCCACTATGATCTTCCCTCTCTGGTGTTCAATTTATCCTCCCTCATTAATACCCTATTCTAGAATCATTCACAGACAGAATACCTAGTCCTATGGCATCACTTTGTGAACTCTGTTTTTTTCTAGTTTTCTAACTTGGTTGCGGTAATTGTGTACCACATCCATGACAGGCATGCATAGGAGCAAAAGTGATTGCTAGTGAAACTTTGTCAGCAATTAGGAAGGATGTTTTATCCAAATGCTATGGTAAGGTTCTCATCTTCCTCTTAAGATTGTGCTGTTGTCTGTGAAATCTACAGATGAAGGATTTTCTACGTGTATACTTTCTCTTACTCACCTTTCCCTCAAGGGAGATATGGCTGTCCGATTGGAATTCTGGGGAAGCTCAATTCTTTTCTCTGCCTCATCTATTGTTTTAATGTCTTGTATTTGTCAAAGGATTCGTTCTCTTAGACTAACTTTATGAAAAAAAAAATTGAAATCATTGGTAGCAATTTTTGTGTTTTAGAATGTTTCCCTGTTTGTCCCTGGTGTAACTGCTTTTATTTCTTCATATAAATGAATACACTGATCTTTCTTATTTTTTTATAAAATTCTTGCAGGTGGGGATATAACGAGGAAGAAGAAACTACTTAAAAAACAGGTGCTGTACTAGCCAATGTGGATTGGAGTTGTTTATAATCGTCAATATTGAACGAGTAAATAATCAAGTGCCACTAGGAGATGCTTATCTGCTTTTTTGTTATTTTCTTCATGCATGTCCGTGTTCCTCTTATTCTCATACTTACTCTCAGCATCTTGATGGTGACTGGATATGCATACCGAGACCGGCTGGTCTTAAACACCTTGATTTGTGTCTCCTAGACGCCAAATCTATATATCTGTGTGACTCAAGAGACATTGAAATATAGGATAATGGTGTTTGAAAGAACAATGGGAAGAAGTCGTATTTGACGCCAATATAAAACCTAAATGGCTCGTATGAGTGAACGATGTATGTGCTTTAGGTACCATTCATGTTAGATTGTCAGACAACTTTAATCGTGATTGGTAGGTCACTAATTGAGTAACATCAAAGGTCTCTTAGCTTGACGTTACAATGTGCTTACAAGATTTATATCATGCAGCGGTTTATTCTTATGATATGAATCCTCTGAATTCTATGTACAGTTACTGTGTTTCTTTTTAAATGTCTTCCTTATCTTTCTCTTACCAGGCTGAAGGAAAGAAAAGAATGAAGGCAATTGGTAAAGTTGATGTACCTCAAGAAGCCTTCATGGCTGTATTGAAACTTGAAAAAGAGGTGCTATGATCACACTTCTCAGTGGATTCTAACATTATCCGGAAGAAAATTATAGAAATATTCTGGGCTTTTGGAACTTTTTCGTTTTGGACATCATAGTGTTACTTTAGGCCCACATTTCGATACTCTGCATTATTGTCACTATTACTATTGTTCTTCTAAGATCATTGTTTGTGGAAAGCGAACATTTTCACATTCAGGAATAATCGTGATTCAAGTGAGGGAAATATTCCTGCTTCCTGTATCCCTGTAACTATCCTCTTCAGTGATAACCAAAGGTTACCCCCATCTTGAGTTATCTTGAATTTTTTTTTCTTTTTTGGGTAATGATGAGAAACCAACCCGATGAGTTGATAAACTCTAAGCCGGTGCAGTCCCTCCAAACCATATAGGCCAAGTTAGTCTGACTTTATCAGGAGGTGGCTTCAAGAAATTGTTTGTACTTGAAGGCATTCGAACCTAAATCTTAGCAGTTCAAATCCTTAAGGCTTTAGGTCTTGACCACCTAGACCAATTCCTTGGGATTATACCTGATGATGCTAAAAATACTAAGTAATAGAACGACCAGCAAGCTAGAATTCAATGCTCAAATCTGTAAAAGAGAACTGGGGTGGCGTCGGAGGGGAGTCTCTGATGCCTAAGTTAGAGAGATTATAAATAATGATATGAGAGCTAGTAATTTTAATTAATCAATTAGTGGGGTGTACTTTGTCTTTTATAGCCCCAAAGAGGTGTAATCTTATTAGGAATGAACTACTCAGGTAGCTAGGACTCTTAGTCCTATTAGAAATATGAGAGTTGGTCTTCCTTATCAGAAAAGGAGATATCTTATCTGTATTCAACTGATGATAAGTTAAAGACTAGATTTTTTTTGAATATGTAGTAGAGGTGGGACCTTAGGGGAATCCCAAAGGGATTTTATCTACTTAATGGGCTGTCGAGGTGGTTATGAAGGTTAATGGGCCCCAAACTCTTTATAGTATTAGGCCGACCATATATTATTCCATCAGTAGTCCCCCTCCTTTGGTGATTGGGCAAAAATCACTAAGAGTGTCTTTTTATTGTTTGGCCGGGTAACGGGTAGGGCACGAAGGGATTTAAAGTTTCAAATAAGTTCAAAGAAAGCGACGTATCTGTGGTCTATAGCTTCAACCGATCAAGTTCCGACTTGTATTTTGTAAGACCAAGCCCGACCAAGTTCCAACGACTTCAACCAAGCCTTTGGATTTTGTGGAGATTCGACCAATTCGCCGAGTTCCAACTTGGGTTTTGTGAAGATTCGACCAAGCCTTTGGCTTTGGCGACCAAGTTCCAAATTGGGTTTTGTGGAGATTCGACCAAGTCCTTAGCTTTGGCGACCAAGTTCCAACTTGGATTTTGTGGAGATTCGACCAAGTCCTTAGCTTTGGCGACCAAGTTCCAAATTGGATTTTGTGGAGCTTCTATCGATCAAGTTCTAACTTAAATATTGACACTTTATGGAGATTGACCAGGGGCATTAATTATCAGATAAGATAAAACAAGATTATATGTTGAGATAAAATGAAATTATCAGATTAGATAAAGAGATATTATCAACAGGATCAATTTAATTCGTACAGGACTTGCTCAGTTCCCACAGACAGCATCAACTGATGATGCCAAAAATAGGTAATAGAACGATTAGCGAGTCTGATTCTGTAAAAGAGAACGTCGGAGGGGAGCTTCAGATGCCTAAGTTAGAGAGATTATAAAATAATTATATGAGAACTAGTAATCTAAATTAATCAATTAGTAGGGTGTACCCCGTCTTTTATAAGTCCGAAGAGGTGCAATCTTAATAGGAATGAACTATTTAAGCAGTTGGGACTCTAAGTCTTATTAGGAATATGAGAGTTGGTTGCCTTTATCAAATAATGAGATCTTTTATCTGTATCACTGTCGAGATGGTTATGAAAGTTACTGGTCTCCAAACTCTTTATAGTATAGGGCCGATCATATATTATTTCATCAATACCCAAGATTATTCTCAGTAAAGTTTCCTATTGCTATAAATAAGTAGGACGCTTTCATTTCTTGCGCTGAAACTTCACTACATTACGCTAAAAGCATATAGTGTGCTGCAACCACCTTCCCCAGTGCCTCAATTTTTTTTTTTTCCTTAGTGTCGTAATCATTAAACAACAAGCGGGAAACGTCCACTGCCTACCAACCCGCACCCGCCGCCCGGGTCCCCATTGGCTCTCTCTTACTTTTTTAATTTGCCAAAGAATTTCGATTTTTCGTTCCATTCAAAATGTTCTTTCCCAATTGCGCATTCAAGTTGTTTGTTAATTAGTAAATAACCAAGAAAACCCAGAGGGAGTGGCTAGACTTCTTAACTCTTTTCAGATTCTTTTTATTTTTCTGTTGCCGAAAGCGGAGAAAGTGAGTTATATCTTTTTGTTTTTTTTTTTTTTTCAGGATTTTCACGTTTTTTTATCTTTTTTCCTTAATCATTTAAAACCATCTGGTTCGTCATCCCTATAATACTGGATGATCATTAAAATGGCTTCATAAAAAAAGCTTAGAAGAAAATGGCATCATAGAAAGATAAAAATACTATTATATAGCTTTACCATCTTTGTTGTTTCTACAAATACGAAGTCAGAACATTCATCCTCGACAAGACAAAAAAAATGGCAAAGAAGCAGCGACGACCGAAGCAGCTGCAGCGTGTTAAAAAATTGTCTCTGCAGATTCCCGAAACCAAACGCCACCACGCCAGCAGCACTCAACCTTTGACTTCTCTCTCTTAAAAATCGCAGTCACCTACCAAACCATCAAAACCAGTACGAGTGAACAAAAGAAATAAAAACAAGAAAAAAAAAAAAATAGAAGAAAAAATCCGAATGTTTGACCAGTCATCCTCTGCTTTTTCAGCGGTCGTAAAACCAGGACTTATTCTTCCATTATTGTTCATTCTTCGAGCCCGTGATTTCCCTTCGGATTTTTGAAGGCTTTTTGAGTGATGATTGAGTAGGGAGAGAAAGAGAGTGATTTTGATAGTAATGAGTAATAAGAAGAAGGTGGGGGGTGGGGAGAAGGAGGCAGTGAAGGCGGCCATAGAGTCGATTGGGCTGGGCTACGACCTGGCGGAGGACTTGAGGCTCAAGTACTGTAAGAGGAACTCGGCTGTGCCCAGGCTGATCGTGATCGAGAACGATCAGGTCCGCGACTTGGCGGTCCCTGGTAGACTCTCCATTCGGAATGTGCCCAAGTCCATCAAGTGTGATAAAGGGGAGCGCTTGAGGTTCGCCTCTGATGTTCTGTCGTTTCAACAGGTAAGGAAGACTTTCTTAATTTTCCTTTTTGGGCAATTTTTCTGCAATTGTATGTGCATAGGAGGTCTTCTTTATTGTTTCTTCAATTTTGTCTAAACTTTTGTGGGATCTATGAACAGAATTAGTGTGTTGATTTTAGTTATGAGTTTGTCTTGGTCAAATTGTTTCTGTCTTCGCACTTTCAAGGAACCAGCTCTTCCTGTTGGATTTCGCTTTTGCTAATTTCTACTATATGATTGTGAGCCGAAAATTTACCACATGACAAGAGAATCTTGGGAGTCCAGGCAGTCCAAGAGTTCCTATATATCTATCTTTATGGAAAAATAATAGTGACGACTTCATATTTCTCTGAAATTTGACGGGTTTGTAATTTAAGGGTTAAGCAAAAACTCGTAGGGTGTTTTGAGAGGGATGTTCAATAATTATATTGCTTTTTTCTGTTTGTCTTATAGGAGGAGGCATTCTTTCACTTTTCTTAGTGTTAGTATCAAATTTGGCTCTCATCTTTTGGCCTTTGATCACCAATATTATCCATCTTTGTTATGACAATAAGCATGTCACGCTGACTAGGAGACTACTTAGAATGGTTATATTTCCAGATTTTAGTAGCAGTGATTGAACATCATTCAAATAGTTACTTTGAAGTTAATGTTATTCTGTGGTTCAGTGGGTTATATGATTATTATTTTTTTATGCTTCTAGATGTCTGAGCAGTTTAACCAGGAACTCTCTCTTTCTGGTAAAATTCCTTCGGGCCACTTCAATGCCGCATTTGAATTCACAGGAGGCTGGCAGAAAGATGCTGCCAACACTAAAACCCTTGCCTTTGATGGTGTCTTCATTACACTA